>UESW01001976.1:167390-394849 GCA_900491605.1 Calamus simplicifolius | reverse complement strand
GGTTGCGATCGATCCAAGCCCTGATCCCTATCGGCCACGAACGATCCCGGACCGTTGCGATCGGTCCAAGATCGCTGGCGATCCGACGGTTGCAATCGATCCAAGCTGTGATCCCGATCGGCCACGACCGATCTCGGACCGTGGCGATCGATCCGATCAGCAACGATCCGACGGTTGCGATCGATCCAAGCCGTGATCCCGATCGGCCACGATCGATCTCGGACCATGGCGATCGGTCCGATCGGCGACGATCCGACAGTTACGATCGATCCAAGCCCTGATCCCGATCGGCCACGACCGATCTCGGACTGTAGCAATCGGTCCGATCGGCAAAGATTCGACAGTTGCGATCGATCCAAGCCCTGATCCCGATCGGCCACGACCGATTCCGGACCATTGCGATCGGTCCAAGATCGCTGGCGATCCGACGGTTGCAATCGATCCAAGCCCTGATCCGATCGGCCACGATTGATCTCGGACCGTGGCGATCGATCCGATCGGCAACGATCCAACATTTGCGATCAATCCAAGCCCTGATCCCGAACGGCCACAATCGATCTCGGACTGTGGCAATCGGTCCGATCGGCAAAGATCCGACGGTTGCGATCGATCCAAGCCCTGATCCCGATCGGCCACGACTGATCTCGGACCGTTGCGATCGATCCATGATTGCTGGCGATCCGACGGTTCCAATCGATCCAAGCCGTGATCCCGATCGGCCACGACCGATCTCGGACCGTGGCGATCGGTCCGATTGGCGACGATCCGATGGTTTCGATCGATCCAAGCCCTGATCCCGATCGGCCACGACCGATCCCGGACCATTGCGATCGGTCCAAGATCGGCGATGATCCGACGGTTGCGATCGATCCAAGCCATGATCCCGATCGGCCACGACCGATCTCGGACCGTGGCGATCGGTCCGATCGGCGACGATCCGACGGTTTGCGATCGATCCAAGCCCTGATCTTGATCGGCCACGACCAATCCCGGACCGTTGCGATCGGTCCAAGATCGGTGACGATCCGACGGTTGCGATCGATCCAAGCCATGATCCCGATCGGCCACGATCAATCTCGGACCGTGGCGATTGGTCCGATCGGCGATGATCCAACGGTTGCGATCGATCCAAGCCCTGATCCCGATCGGCAACGACCGATCCCGAACCATTGCGATCGGTCCAAGATCGGCGACGATCCGACGGTTGCGATCGATCCAAGCCGTGATCCTGATCGGGCCACGATCGATCTCGGACCATGGCGATCAGTCCGATCGGTGACGATCCAACGGTTGCGATCGATCCAAGCCCTCATCCCGATCGGCCATGACCGATTCCAGACCGATGCGATCGGTCCGACATCACTGGCGATCCGACGGTTTCAATCGATCCAAGCCGTGATCCCAATCGGCCATGACCGATCTCGGACCGTGGCGATCGATTCGATCGGCGATGATCCGACGGTTGCGATCGATCCAAGCCCTGATCCCGATCGGCCACGACCGATCCCGGACCATTGCGATCGGTCCAAGATCGGCGACGATCCGACGGTTGCGATCGATCCAAGCCGTGATCCCGATCGGCCATGACCAATCTCGGACCATGGCGATCAGTCCGATCGGTGATGATCCAACGGTTGCGATCGATCCAAGCCCTCATCCCGATCGGCCATGACCGATTCCAGATCGATGCGATCGGTCCGACATTGCTGGCGATCCGACGGTTCCAATCGATCCAAGCCATGATCCCGATAGGCCCCGACCGATCTTGAACCGTGGCGATCGATCCGATCAGCGATGATCCGAGGGTTGCGATCGATCCAAGCCCTTATTCCGATCGGCCACGATCGATTTTGGACCGATCACTATTTAACATAATTAATTTTTTAAATATATACGATGCAAAGGGTAGCGTGGTAATTTTTTATATGATAATTATATTATAAAAAAAATAATTTTAATTATTATAATTACGACATAATAAGTACGTCACTATATTAAAACATAATTTTTTAATTAATTTTTTGGTTCATTACGTCGCTAATGCGTCGCTATTTAACATAATTAATTTTTTAAAAACATTGCAACGCACTGTGTTACGTCGCAATTATTTTTTCTCATATTTATACTTTATAAAATTTAATTTTATTTAAATAATTGTGATGCATTTATTGCATCACTAAATTAAAAAATAATTTTAATTTATTTTTGGTTTATTGCGTCGCTAATGCGTCGCTATTTAAATATTTAATTTTTTTTAAAACATTGCGACGCACTAATGCATCGCAATATTTTTTTAAATATTTATACTTAAAAAATTTAATTTCATTTAAATTATTTGCGATGCAATTGATGCGTCACTAAATTAAAAATAATTTTTCTAATTTTTTTTGTTTATTACGTCGCTAATGCGTCGCTATTTAATATTTAATTCTTTTAAAAACATTGCGACGCACTGTGTTGCGTCACATCTTTTTTTTGATATTTAAATTTTATAAAATTTAATTTTATTTAAATTATTTGCGATGCAATTGGTGCGTCGCTAAATTAAAAATAATTTCTCTAATGTTTTATTTTATTGCATCGCTAATGTGTCGCTATTTAACATATTTAATTCTGTTCAAAACATTGCGATGCACTGAGTTGCGTCACAATATTTTTTTTGATATTTAAATTTATAAAAAATTAATTTAAAAATATTACGAGCATTATTTGCATCGCAATATTAAAATATTATTTTTTTTTAATTTTTTTGGTTAATTGAGTCACTAATGCATCGCTAATGCGTCGCAATATTTTGTTGTCACAGAGGCGTCGCAAAGTGGTCGTAATTTAGCGACGCAATTATGCGTCGCTAAACTTGCGTCGCTATTTCAGTATTTTTGTAGTGTTTAAGGGGCATTTGATAGTAGGTAATCTATTCAGATTGTTGGTCATTTAAATGGAGCCCACCAGATAATCATATTTAGTACATATTTTGAATGACAATCTATCTTGTAGTGGTAATCTGGATCACCTCTCATAAGGTAATCCAGATCACCTCAGAAAAGGGTGGTTATCCACATTAGAGAAGTGGTAATTTGATAAATTATTATTTTGATAAAATTGTTCTTTCTTCCTCTTTACTCGCATCCTCTTCTATCGATCTTGTTGGAGCCTTCGTGTTGAAGGTCTCGAGTCACACCCTCTTCTGCGGAGTCGGGCTATGGATCTCCGCCGCCCAGTGGCCCTACGGCCATCTCCAAACGTCAAGAAACTTCTTACAATCGGTGGCCTCCAGCATCTTCATCAGCCGCTTCGAATATCATTTATAAATATAATTTTTTAAGTATTATCTTTTATAAATATAATTTTTTAAATCAAATATATAATAATATATAAATTTTAATAAATTAATTTAGGAGTACTTTGAAAATTTGATGTTATATGACTGGTAATCTGTTTGTTATACCAAACACAGTAATTAATATTACTGTTGCATTACCTATGTATACCAAACACAATAATCAACATTACTGGTAATCTATCAAGTGATAATTTATCTTGTAGGTAATCCATATTACCATTCAAGATTGTTGGCGATGCACCAATCGCAAAGGTTAAGGATTAGATACAGGATCAATATAATTTGTTTGTCAGCCATTTCTTTAGTTTTAGGTTATATAAATTAAGGTAATCAAGCCCCAAGTAAAAGCCAAGACTAAACCTAGTAAAATATTAGAATTATTTTGAGCTATCATATTTTTAGAAATTAAAATTTAAATATTATATTGTAGGTATTAGTAGCTTAATTAGTTAGATTTGCCCTGTGGATTAGTGATAGAAGATTAGTAAGCTAATTATAATTAGTAATTCTAGTAAATTCTTAAATTATGCAATTTATACATAAATTCAATTCTAATTAAATATTGTTTATTATTGTTTATTATTTTATAAAATAAATTTCGTTGCTTCAATATATCATTTAAATATTATTTTTAGATTTAGTTAATTTTTGCATAATTTATTATTTCAATAGTAATAATAATATGGTAATAATAATATTAGTATATGTTGATAATACTGAAAATAATTATAAATTGCTAAAGCAAATATGAAGAAAATGCAAACTAAATAGCTATTTATTGTAAAACCATAAAACAGTAATAATCTATTGTATTAATAATAATATCATAACTATTATGATATGAATATATATTATCTATGTTAATCAAAAGAATTTCATGGATAATAATTAAATAAAAAATAAATTTTAAATTTTAAATAATAAAATATGTTACTCCTGATCCATTATGATATGACTTGATGGCATAATGTTTGATACCAGAACCCATATTCATAGGGGATATATGTAAAAGATATACCTTTCTCCATAGGGTTAAATGAGGTGTTCTAATTCTGTCACAAAGATATATATAACTGTAATTTAAGACTATGGCATATGCGTAATAAGATGTCATGTAAATTCTAATGCATGAAAATGATGTAAATTATGTATTCAAGACATGAATCAAATTTATGAAAAATATAGCAGAAGATATAATATAACATTTTCAGATGCCCAGGATCCTTAGGAACAGATTCATTAAATTAGAAATAAAATCTAAAATATTTTTATTCATACCTGAGTCCTTTATCGATGTAGATGAGGATGAAGCCGAATCCTTGCCACTAGCCGTCCACGTGTCCGGCCTCTAACGGTGATCCATGCAGAGAAGAAGGATGAAGACCTTCAAGGTATGAAGATGACACTAGGGAGAGAGGGGTGCTAGCGCCTCTTGAATCCCCTTATAGAAATATTCAAAGAGAGAGAAAGGGAGAGAAGAAACGTTCCAAGGAAGAAGAAGAGACCTCTTTCCATGGTAACGTTAATCCAAGGGAGAGGAAGAGACTCCCCTTCTTATAATAATCAGAGCCATCCATCAATGGATCAAGCCATATTTGGGTATCCAATTATTTGTTCATCATATGCACATCATATAATAATTTCTCCTTAACATTCCTTCTACTATAATGGATCATATCCATTATTATTATATCTTCTTTAAATTGGTCTCACCCAATTATTTAATTGATCATCTTATCTGAATTAAATCTAATTTAATTCTCATTTTAATTCATCCAAAATTCTTTAATGCGTGTGACCCATTAGGCCCTTTAACATGTTGGCAATAATCATGTCCTAATCATAGACCCTAGGAATGATTGGACAACTCTTTGTCCAAGTCAACAACATGATTATAGATCATGAGAGGCCTCTAGCAAAGCATCATGACCACCCAACTGCTAAAGGTTTTGTTGATGTGACCATCAACACCTGTCCATGAACGGTTACCGTATGATCAAATCCTTTCGTCACATATCCCAGATCAATCAGTGGTATGGAATGTGTCAACCCTGTAATTGATCTTTGTTTACTTGATCTCAGAAAAAATGACTCATATGAATTAGAACTTCAAAACCATTTCGAATTCCAACTCAACCTTGCAAGGATTTAACAATCAATTTAATCCATCAAGTGGCCGTGGGATATAACCCTTTCTATCAAGGGAGACGAATCCTGTCTTGATCAAACACCATCTTCATGTGCTTCATGTCATACCCAACCGACACCATATTTGCC
This sequence comes from Calamus simplicifolius, assembly GCA_900491605.1. Taxonomy (NCBI): domain Eukaryota; kingdom Viridiplantae; phylum Streptophyta; class Magnoliopsida; order Arecales; family Arecaceae; genus Calamus; species Calamus simplicifolius. Next base: position 389,229 of record UESW01001976.1, on the reverse strand, counting down.
ACCGTGGCTAGAGCGATGTTTGGATGCCGTCAAAGCATGACATTCCACACATGAGATGCAATGAAGATCTCAAGTCAAAGGATCACTCACACCACCGTCATTAGAGATCAACCATCGACACTATATAGAATATCCATATGGGATCTCTGTACGGGTCATCCAATGCATCGTTACAATAACGAGCATCCACACACCTATCCAAGTATCTTCATACTTCAGCTTGTGAAATCAGCTGCTCACCCCAAGGGTGAGGATATGCAATGTGTGCTAGTCTCACGGTGTTCGATGGTGTCCAGTCCCATCTACACATCGACTAGGAAAGTTTAAAGAATCGAACCATAACGTGCAATTTGAATCTCACAATTTGTAATCTCTATTACAAATTCCATATGCACGGTTCACATTCTTTTGGACTTTATCTCACAGACAAATATATCAAATAAAAAACATCTGGATAGATAAAGAAACCATTTTATTTGATTTGTATTCATAGAATGTATACAGCATTCAATCCAATTGGATCTAGGGCATACACTAACAATCTCCCACTTGCACTAGAGCCATTCACCCATGTATTTAATACCGAGTGACTTAACATGATTATCATGCTTCTGCTGCGCAGGGCTTTAGTGAGCGGATCAGCTACATTATCCTCAGTGGGGACTCATTCTATTTTTACATCATTTCTACCAATAATCTCTCTAATTACATGGTATCTCCTGAGTACATGTTTGGACCTCTGATGAGACCTTGGCTCCTTAGCTTGCGCAATAGCTCCATTGTTGTCACAATACAAGTGTACTGGATCAGCAATGCTTGGAACCACACCAAGTTCAGTGATGAACTTTTTGATCCAAACTGCTTCTTTGGCTGCATCTGATGCTGCGATGTACTCGGCTTCGGTCGTAGAGTCGGCAGTCGTCTCCTGCTTGGAACTTTTCAGCTGACTGCACCGCCATTGAGTGTAAAGACATAGCCTGATTGAGATTTATAATCATCTTTATCAGACTGAAAACTAGAATCCGTATAACCCTGAACTATGAGTTCGGGTCCTCCATAAACCAAGAACATATCCTTAGTCCTTCGTAAGTACTTAAGGATATTCTTGACGGCCATCCAATGTTTCTCACCAGGGTTTGCCTGGTATCTACTAGTGATACTCAATGCATAAGAAACATCAGGTCTCGTACATAGCATCGCATACATGATGGATCCGATTGCTGAGGCATATGGAATCCTATTCATGTGCTCTCTCTCCATTTGGGTCTTAGGACTCATGTCCTTGGAGAGATGTATCCCATGCGATACCGGCAGAATCCCTTCTTGGATTCCTCCATGCTAAACCGTTTTAGCACTTTATCTATGTACGTTGATTGGGACAATCCAAGCAACCTCCTAAATCTATCTCTATAGATCTTAATACCCAGTATGTAGGCTGCTTCTCCCAAATCTTTCATGGAGAACTTGCTGGACAACCATTCCTTCACTTCTTGCAGCAAGGATACATTGTTTCCTATCAATAATATGTCATCTACATATAATATCAGAAAATAATAACACTCCCACTAACCTTCTTGTACACACATGGATCATCCTCATTTTTGATAAAATCAAACTTTTTGATTGTTTCATCAAAACGGATGTTCCAACTTCTAGAGGCTTGCTTAAGTCCATAAATGGACCTTTGCAGCTTGCATACCTTTTGAGAATCAATGGACTCAAAACCCTCAGGTTGTGTCATATACACATCCTCCACTAAATCACCATTTAGGAAGGCGGTCTTGACATCCATTTGCCATATCTCATAATCGTAATAGGCTGCAATCGCAAGCAAAATCCTTATGGACTTAAGCATGGCTACGGAGAAAAGGTTTCATCAAAGTCAACACCTTGCCTTTGCTTGTAACCTTTTGCAACTAGCCTCGCCTTATAGGTAATCACATTACCATCCATGTCTGTCTTCTTCTTGAAGACCCATTTGCACCCAATGGGTTTTATCCCTTCAGGTGGATCAACCAAAGTCCATACTTGGTTGTCGTACATGGAGTCCATTTCAGACTTCATGGCTTCAAGCCATCTCTTGGAGTCAATGTCACAATTGCTTCCTCGTAGTTAGTAGGCTCATCATCTTCTATAAGAAATCCATATCTCTCAGGAATATGATGTGTTCTACTAGACCTACGTAGCTGATGTGTACTTGGAGCTACCTGTTGCTCCATCATTTCTGATAGAGGCTCACGTAAATGTTGCCTGAATGTGAGTTGAGTCTCCTGCTCAACTCCCACTGCATTTGACATTTGCTCCATGTCATCTAATCGGTCTGTGTCAATTTGTGGTTCTTGAGTTTCACTAATCTCAATATTTCTCCCACTCCATTTCTTAGAAAAATCTCATTCTCTAGGAATATGGCATGCCTTGAGACAAAACCTTTTGCTCGAGTGGGTGGTAGAAGTAGTATCCTTTTGTTTCTTTAGGATACCCCACAAAATTACACTTGTCGGATCTAGCTCCCAGCTTGTCTGACTCATTACGCTTTACATAAGCGTAGCAACCCCAAATCCTTAGATGACTAAGGGTTGGTTTCTTTCCACACCATATCTCATAGGGAGTGGAACTGACCGACTTAGACGAAACTCGGTTTAGAGTGTATTCGGCTGTGTGTAGGGCATAACCCCAAAACATTTTTGGAAGATTTGCAAGGCTCATCATTGATCGCACCATATCTAATAATGTGATTTCTCCTTTCTGATACACCATTATGCTGTGGCGTACCAGGAGGAGTCCACTGAGAGAGAATCCATTCTCTTCAAATATTCTAAGAACTCATGGCTTAAGTATTCCCCACCTCGATCTGATCGAAGTATCTTAATACTTTTGCCACTTTGTTTTTCTACCTCGGATCTGAATTCTTTGAACTTTTCAAAGGCTTCAGATTTGTGCTTCATCAGATATACATAACCATACCTGCTATGGTCATCTATAAATGTGATGAAGTAAGAAAAACCTCCTATTGCCTGAATATTGATAGGACCACATACATCCGAATGTACTAGTCCTAAACATTCAGTTGCTCGCTCACCCTTTTTAGTAAAGGATGACTTAGTCATTTTGCCACGTAAGCATGACTCACATTCCTCAAACGATTCCCAATCGAATGAGCCCAAGTAGCCATCCTTATGTAACTTGGTTAAACGTGTTTCATTTACATGGCCTAAACGACAGTGCCATAGGAATGAGTTCTTAGAATTATTTGATTTTAATTTCTTAGTTTCTACATTGAGAATAGGGCATTGTAAATTCAAAACATAAATCCCGTTGAACATTTCAGCAGAACCAAAGAACATTTCATTTTTAAAAATTAAAATTCCTTTATTTCCAATTTCAAATGTATATCCATCATTTACAAGACATGAAACGAAATAATGTTCTTTGTTATGTTTGGAACATAGTAACAATTATTAAGCTCCATTACAAGCCCAGTGGGCAAAGACAAAGAACAAGATCCTATAGCTAAAGCAGCAACCTTTGCTCCATTTCCATGCAGGATCACTTCATCTTTTTCCAGCTTTCTACTGCTTCTTATCATCTGCATATTAATACAAATATGAGATCCACAACCGGTATCCAATACCCAAGTGGAATAAGAAGTAACAGAAGAAAACATCTCAATCATAAATATACCTGATGTAGAAGCATCTGTATGTTTCTTTTCTTTCAGGCTAGCCAGATAAGCCTTGCAGTTTCGCTTCCAGTGCCCTTCCTTGCCACAGAAGTGACACTTCCCTTGGCTACTTTGTTTTTCTTAATGCCCTTATTTGGTTTAGTCGCCTTGGCCTTTTGGACCTTATTCTTCTTTGGCCGCTTCTTACGAGCGCCAGAAGACTCCACGACCATAACCTGCCCCTTTTCTTTCTTAATGTTGGGCTCGGCATTCGTCAGCATATTCGCGAGCTCAGGTAGAGATGTCTCTAGCTTGTTCATGTTGAAATTAAGAACAAACTGCGAATAGCTGGGAGGTAATGACTGTAGAACCAAGTCAATACTTAGTTCATGATCCATCACAAAACCCAATCGTGCCAACTTCTCAATCAGATTGATCATTTTCAGTACGTGGGCACCCACTGATGAATCCTCAGTCATTTTGCACTGAAACAGCTCTTTAGAAGTTTGAAACCTCTCATATCGAGACTGTGCACCAAACAACTCTTGCAAGTGCATCAAAATCTCCTGAGCATTCATATGCTCATGCTGTTTCTGAAGATCAGGTGACATCGAGGCCAACATCAAACATGTGGCCATGTCTTCAGCATCTTTATACCGGTTGTATGCCACATGAACCTCAGTCGGAGCATCCGCTGGTGGGACCTCCGGTGCAACCTCATCTAGGACAAAAAGAATTTTTCAGATCGAAGAACGATCCTTACATTCCTTAGCCAATCAGGGAAGTTGAGTCCAGTCAATTTGTTGGATTCTAAAATATTCCTAAGGTTGATGTTTACACTCATGGTTTCTCTGATAACCTACATAAAATTAGAACGAGTCAATTACTATGAATACTAATCACCAACTTAATATGGTAATTCTAGATTTTTAATTAAGTTGGTTTCTCCACTATTTTATCAAGGTTAATAGCCCTCTCTATTAATCTCGAGAAATTGGCATTCAATTTCCTTAGTGGGCTAGGATCCTCATTTGAATTACCTTGACCTTGGCTTTGGCACAACAAATCTCGTAAGCCAAATTTGGTAGATTATCATCAATCACATCTAATGTGACTCCTAGATCATTTAGGGGACATTGCCTTGTCAATTACATCCATATGTGATCACCCTAAAGTTTGCCTCTAGATTAGACTGACCCTGACTTTGGCCAATTATGCCAGCTAATCTAGTTAAGTCAACCCATTGTTCCACAATCAACTCCTCATAAGTACACTCGACCTCGGCTTTGGCACGACAAATCTCATGACCTAATGATTTTGTATCATGTGAACAATGGAAGGCTTATGACTTAATATTCGTGGAGGGATTTAGCGCATATAGGTCCCATCTACATCTACAACATTTGTACTATGCTAGGTTACATATCCTATATGTAGATTTTAGATTAATCTCAATTAACCTTAATTTCATAAGATCCAATCTATGATTGGGACTCCTAATCAAATTAGGATCCTGATCACTATCTAATTTAGGAACCCTAATCATGTGACCAAATCAATTGCTACCATCCTGATCAACCTTAATTGATTTAATCAATTAAGAGCTTTCCTAACAATGGCCAGATCAGCTGATCAATGGGGTCCTATTTAGCATACCCTTCGATCCCATTGAATGGGTTTTCCAGGCAGCGAACGGAGCAATTAAAAACCATGATCAAACCTTTCTAGACACCAATGTAGTAAGCCCAATTGATTAGATCAATTATGGGATCATAGGATCAAACAATGACGGTTAAGTCTAAGTTTCCTAAATCTTTATCATCTATTACATTTTATGATAACTTAAGATAGTGATCTAGCTAGGGTATTATGATAAGAATTCTTAATTCAAATTTTAAATTTTCTTATCTTATCATTTAATTACATGTTATGACATGTCGGTTTCACATCCCATGTAAATCCTAATGTCTCTAACAAACCCTAATCATATTCTTGTCATGATAAGATTTTAGATTCAAAATATAAAATTTTAAATTCATATGATTACATTTAATCACAATCTTATGATCCAAATATCCAAACTAAGTTTTCAATGTTCATTATCATAAAATATCAGATCTTAATCATATCAATAATCATGTTAAAATTAAATCCTAAACATGATTTCTAGGATTTCAGCATATAGTATCTATCATGCATAAATAATAATTACTATTTTAACATGACACATATATGATTAAATCTAAATTAATTATTATTATCATATAATAAATCTTTATCTCTGATATCACATATCAAAGTACTCTATTTTAACATGATAATGAACATGCATAAATCTAAATAATATTGTTTATCATCAAATAATAAACATTTTATTTATTTTAGATTTATTATCAACATATGAAAACTATTCATGATTTTAAGCATAAGCATAATCATATTATCAATCATATTGACTCAAGTATCCTATCAGATTAATGAATCTGTAGCCTAAGGTGGCTCTGATACCACTGATGGGAATTATGTATACAAGATATGAATCAAATTCATAAAAACATAGTAGAAGATATAATACAAAATTTAGATGCCCAGGATCCTTAGGAACATATTCATTAAATTATAAATAAAATCTAAAACATTATTTTATTCATACCTGAGTCCTTTATCGATGTATGTTGGCCCAGATGGCAACCCAAGAGGGAAGGTGAATTGGGTTCTTTAAAAATTTAACACTTAAAACTTAAAACCTATCTTACAAGGATTAAGTGAACTTGTGAAGTGAAGCAATAATTTAAAACACAATAAGAGAGAGAGAGAGAGATAATCACTACAAACACAAGATTTTATAGTGGTTCGGTGTATCCACACCTACGTCCACTCCCAAGCAACTCTTGGGTCCACACTATAATCCACTGATTACAGTTGAGTTGTTTTACAAGCTCACAACTCTAACTTATTGTTTTACGGGGTCACAACGAACCCAGCCAATTTTCATAGGTTCACCAGCACAAAACCCAACCCAAGCTAAACCTTAGCTTGTCTCGAGGTATACTACCTCAACTAATTCAATCCCCCTGATTGAATTAGTAAACAATTCAAAATAATGTTTACAATAAAAAGCTCCTCAAGTGAGCAAATATTCAATTAAATAAACAAGGTTAGAAAAGCCTATTGAAGCCAAGTGGATTTGAGCTTTTCTTCTTTTCCTCTTCTCTTTTGAATGGTTGAATCAAGCTTCAGCTCTGATTCTTCACAGAAGGTTGTTGAGAAAGTAGGAAAGATGGCTTTTGAGCTTCTTCTTTTCCCTTTTGAATCCTCCGAAAATGATCTTTGAAAGCTTAGGATTTCTTTTGAATCTCTCTTGGATTGATAGCGTGGATCAGAGATTTTTCTCTTTCTTTTTTACTTTTCTTTGATTTTTTTTTATTTTCTCTCTATTTTTTTCATTTTTTTTAACGGACGGTCCCTTTTTATAGAGTCTTAATCCAAGATTAGGTAAGAAACTAGCGTTACAAAGTACTTGGATGATTCTCCATGCAAGAAAATAGATCCGTTGAGATTAGGTGATATCCGTTAGAGATGATCTGGCACTTTTGAAAATCGTCCTTGACAGGTTGGAGTCAACTCCAACTTTTCATGTGTCGGCTCCAGATCATGTTTCCATAAATAGCAAAAATCAATTTGATTGGAATCACTTTGCGAAGTGTCAACTCCCTGACTGGAGTCGGCTCCCGATTTCTGATGTGTCAGGCTCCAGAAATTGCTCTGAAAAACATAGTCTCTGTAAGGTTAGAGTCGGCTCCAGGTTGGGTGTCAGCTCCAAAACTTCAGGTGTCGGCTCCGAAACTCTAGGTGTCGACTCCGAACCGTGCCAAAAATTTGGAACTGTTCTGATATGCTCTGGAGTCGGCTTGAGACTGTTAAGGTGTCGCTCTAAGTTCTGAACTTAAATAAATTCCATTGAAACTTAATTCAAAACTGATTCCTAAGTGTATCATTTGAATACTTAAACATCTTAATACCTGAAACACTTATCAAATTTGTCAGAAACACAATAATATACTCATGGCTTTTGTTAATCATCAAAATCAATAATTGGGTAAATCAATAATTTCAATCTTTCCCTTTTTTATGATGACAAAAACATTGAAGTATGCATAATTAAAAATTTTATATTCTCATAGTTAAGCTCCCCTTGAATGAGGTAGCTCCCCCTATGATACTCAAATTAACATCTTCTCTCCCCTTATCATTAAAACTCATGCATATAAGTAATTCATTCAATGCTTGATATCAATTAATAAATTCATTCATTATTTTTAATGCATATACAATTATCTCTTCTCCCCTTTTTTGTAATCAACAAAAAGGTTAAGAAAAGTTCATTAAGCTTAAATTAACATCAATCAGGAGTTTGAATAATTCAATAAACAATAGAACAATATTAACTCAAAATTCAAGCTTAATATCAACTATGATATTCATTCAATACTTAAACATTACAACAAAATGTTCATTTCATTAAACTTCATTACATCATTCATCAAGTCAAAACTTCATTACATCGTTTATAAAGTCAAAATTCAAACTAAACATCAAAGAGTAAGTGCATCAAAATGTAAGTCAAACATCAAAAGCTAAAACATCAAAATCTAAGGAGTCTTTTGAGTTCTTCTAAAATCTTTTCCATTCCTTCACTTTGAATCTTGATAAATTCATTCAATCTTCTGTCAATAAATGCAGATGCCACTGTAATTTTCTCTTGTAATTCAGCATTGCACTTAGAATATAGTATCAGAATCTCCTCCTATATCCTTGATTTTCTCAAATATGCATCATTCTCAAGGCTTCTAAAGAAGATCCAAAGGATGATTTAATCTGCTTACTCTCTCTTCCAAGGAATAGAACATCTCTCTTAAGCTCATTAGACTACCATCTAGTTCACTCTTCATTTTAGCTTTATGATCCAAAAGAAGATCTCAATTGCTCCATCCGAATCAGAAAAACCAACAGAGGACTGAGCAAAAGAAGTAGGAGCCGGTGTAGGAACAGAAGGTGCTGGACAGCTGGGGCCAGGTGACATATGCCTCACTGAAGGGCTCTGCCTCCGAAGTGCCGTGGGCTCCAGTATCCATCTCTGCTGCCCTATCATCCATGCTTCCTTTCCTCTCCCAGTTTTCATTGATTTTAAAAACCCATCCGGTGCAGTGTGGCTTTATTGTGTAATCTGTATGTCTTAAGCTTTTCATGGGCTCATTATCTAATATATTAACTCCTTGGCTCTAAAAATAGTCAAAATCATGCCATAAGGAAGGGTAGATCTCTTCTTTCCTCAGCCTCGGCCATATACCAAATAATCATATCCGGAAGGTTTAATAGGCTGGCCGGTCACAATAACATCCATAACTAGAATATCTCTCTCAGAAACATACTCAAAACGATCGGTCTTAGGAAACAAGATCCTACCACAAATATTGTAACAATCTAAGCTCCAAGGGCAATTGGTTAGCCCTAACTTCTTCAAATTCAACAACTTCTCTTCCAAGCATTCTAGATAAAGCTGCTCCTCTGTCACTATGAGCATTGGCAGTGGGTCCAGCAACTAGAATATCTAACAGTCTACCCAAAATCTCGAGGTGAGGTGAATCCTTGTTCCTCTCACAAGCTAATTAAACCTCCATCTCCTCTAGATAAATTCAATAAAAATCTTTAACAAGTGCAGGATAGGTAGGAACATCTAAAGAGCATACCTTCTCCCATCCCATATCTGATTTGCTTGCCTAAGAGAGACCCTCATCCTCAAAAAATCTGAAGTTCACCTTCCTACCCATTGTTATCACTTTCCCGCTAATAAATCTAGGTGGTGAAGATGAACCTGGAATGGCACTTGGAGTGGAGGATGAAGATGAAGAATTGAGCTGGGTGATGGTTGAGGAGCCGGACGCCTCTCACTCCTCTTTCTTATCAGCCGCTCCAAAGATCGATCCCCTTAGGTGCCATTGGTGCCTAGGGATTGAATTAGGGAGATTTTAGATTTGAAAGAATTTGAGAGAGATTTGGAAGAGTTTGGAATGGATGGGGACAAAAAGGTGTCGACTCTGCCCTAAAATAGCCAAATTGGGTCCATTGGTGTCGACTCCCGCAAAAGTTGGTGTCGACTCCAAGTCGCTAACACTGTTAGCGCCTGAACTAGAGTCGGCTCCGCTAAGGCGGGTGTCGGCTCCAAGGTCTCAGACCGAGAGCGACACAGAAGAGGTGTCGACTCCACTGACTAGGGTGTCGACTCCAAGACAGTTTTAGAAAAAAAATAAGAGTTTCAAGGATCCAAAACTTGTCAAGAATCAATAAATAGGATAAATTCTTTGGAATGTGGTGAATCAAATGGTTCAAATATCTAGATGAATTGTCCTTAGAATCATGAAGGAAATTTTAAGAAATTGATTGAATTCTAAATAGTCATTCTTAAGGGTTTCAAAATCATTCCAATGGGTCACAAATCCTAACTCTCCTCTAAGATAACAAAATCTCTCTTCACTTAAGGGGTTTTGTAAATATGTCAGCTAATTGTTCATCAGTACAAATATAATCAAGACAAATGTCATTATTAGCTACATGTTCTCTAATAAAATGATATCTAATTTCAATATGTTTAGTTCTTGAATGTTGGATTGGATTTATAGTTAAGTTTATTGCACTAGTGTTATCACATCTTATAGGAGTTTTATCAAGTGTTATGCCATAATCTTCAAGTTGTCGCTTAATCCAAAGGATTTGAGCACAACAACTTCCAGCTGCAACATATTCAGCCTCAGCAGTAGATAATGCAACCGAGTTTTGCTTTTTGCTAAATCAAGAGATTAAGTTACTTCCTAAAAATTGACATGCACCACTTGTACTTTTCTATCTAATTTACAACCAACATAATCAGAATCAGAATAAGCAATTAAATTTAGTGTTGAGTCTCTAGAATACCATAATCCTATATTTTTAGTTCCACTTAAATATCTAAGTATTCTTTTTACAGCAATTAAGTGAGATTCTTTAGGTTCAGACTGATATCTAGCACATAGACAAACAGCAAACATAATATCTGGTCTACTTGCTATTAAGTAAAGTAGAGATCCGATCATACCTCTATAATACTTTTGATCAACTTTCTTCCATCTTCATCTTTATCCAATTTGCATGAAGGACTCATTGGTGTTCCAAGAGGTTTGATTGATTCTATTCCAAACTTCTTGAGAATTTCCTTTGTGTACTTTGTTTGGTTGATGAAGATTCCCTCTCTCTCTTGTTTGATTTGTAGTCCTAGGAAGAAGTTGAGTTCTCCCATCATGCTCATCTCGAATTCACCCTGCATTAACTTGGCAAATTCTTGACACAAAAATTGTTAGTAGCACCGAATATAATATCATCTACATATATTTGTACTACTAATAAATCGTTATCTTTCAATTAGAAATTTTCTTAACCTATCATACCAAGCTCTAGGTGCTTGTTTTAAACCATAAAGTGCTTTGTGTAATTTAAAAACATGATTTGAAAATTCATGATCTTCAAAACCTGGTGGTTGTTCAACAAAAACTTCCTTATTTATAAATCCATTTAAAAATTTACTTTTAATATCCATTTGAAATAAATTGATGTTCATATGACATGCAAATGCAAGTAATAGTCTAATTGCTTCTAATCTAGCTACAGGTGCAAAAGTTTCATCAAAATCAATTCCTTCTTCTTGATTATATCCTTTTGCAACTAATCTAGCTTTATTTCAATTACTATGCCATTTTCATCTAATTTATTTCTAAATACCCATTTAGATCCTATAACCAGAATGACCTTTAGTCTATCAACTAAGGACCATATACATTATTCCTAGTAAATTGATTTAATTCCTCTTGCATAGCTAACATCCAATTACTATCTTTTTTGGCTTCTTTGATGGTTTTAGGTTCAATTTGAGATACAAATGCAAGATGATTATTGATATTTCTCATTATGATCTAGTTCTTACTCCTTGAGATGGATCACCTATAATCAATTCCTTTGGATGACTATAGGCATATCTCCAATCTCTAGGAAGATCTACCTCATTATGATTAGTATCAATAACATCAACTCTAGGAGAATCATTATCTTTAGCTTCTTGTTCATGGTCTGAAGATACATCTATATTTAATTTCTCAATATCTCTCTCAAGCATATTTGTATCTTCCTCATCATCAATCTTTTCTGAACTTGATCTAAAGACTCATCAAAAACTACATGAATAGATTCTTCTACAATTAAGAAATTTTAATGCTTTACTAGATGTTGAATATCCTAAGAATATGCCTTCATCAGATTTTGCATCAAACTTCCCAAGATTGTCTTTACCATTATTATGAATGAAACATTTACAACCAAATGCATGAAAATAACTAATGTTTGGTTTTCTATTATGCCATAATTCATAGGGAGTCTTTTTAAAAATTGGTCTAATTAGGACTCTATTTAAGATGTAACATAAGAAGTTTTGGGAGTTGGCTTTCACATAGCATGGTACATGTCTTCTAAAGTTAACGTCCATTCTTACATTGCCATTTTCTGCAATTTTCAAATAGATGATTTTCAAATTCTATGATGATCACTAAGTAGCTATTTGTCTTAAAAATTTTAGGAATATCGAGAAAGTCTCATCTTTGTGAGCAAATACCCAAGTGAATCTAGAATAATCATCTACTATCAAAGACCATATTTCTTTTCTCCTAGAAAGTAGGTCTTGTGAAACCTTTAGATCACATTGAATTGGCTAATGACTACATTAAGTTATCAGCTTATAAACCAACAAATCATTATAAATATTTTACTATAAAAATTGTGATTAGAGTTATTTAAATTTTATCAAAATCCATTAATTATGCTTTAAACCATCAACATATAAAACATTCTCAATAAAAGCCCCATAATTTGACCTTTGCCATTATCTCCAAAAGTAACAACTCCTCTTTTATTTCAAGGGTGATGATTGTTCCTTGTCACCCATCATGTGCCTTGAGCAGCCATTATCAAGATACCACTCTTTGGCCGCAAGACACTCCTGCAAGATAATCAAATCTTATGTTTAGATACCCAAGCTTTCTTGGGTCCTTCATGGTTAGTCGCAATAAAAATTGTTCCTTTTGGAAACCCATATTTTCTTTCCTTTAATATTTAAATTCTTATTAATTTTTTAAAATTGCATTCATAAGATTTATGTCCTTTTTTGTTGCAATGATAACATGAAACATCATATTTTTTCTTTAAAAGAAATTGTTTACAAATTTTTGTTTCATGTGAGGTCTATAACCTAATCCGCTTTATCAAAAACTGCTCTTTGATTACTTAAAAGTAAATTTAATTTTTCTGAGCTATATGTAAATTTATCAACAATGTTTTTATACTTATCAACTTCTTTCTTTAAATTAATGTTTTCATTTAAAATTGATTCTTTTTCTTTTAAAATCTTCCTTTTCAGATTTTAATTTTTAATTTTAAGAGTTAGTTCATTTTTCTCTTTAAGAAGATTTAAATTTTCAGTTTTCAAAGATTTATTTTTCTTTTTAAAATTTGAAGTCACTAACTAGCTCATCAAATGCCTCATATAATTCATCAAATATAAAATCATCAAGAGTTTCAGAACTTCCCTCATTGTCGTTTGTCATAAAGCAAATGTTTGCAACTTCCTTTTGTTCCTCCTCGGAAGAGGATTCTTTGCTATCACTCCATGTTGCAACATATGCCTTCTTTTTCTTCTTGTAACCCTTCTTTAATTGAGGACATTCATATCTGAAATGCCCCGGCTTCTTGCACTCATAACATGTCAAGGGTTCTTTTTTTTCTTTCTTTTTTTCTTTCTCCTTCCATTTTTGTTCCAGACCTTTACTTATGGAAGGGTCTCCTTCTTTACATAAATTTCTTAAATTTTCTAGCAAGGAGAGCTCATCTCATCATCATCATCTGCTGCTGCTTTCTTCAATTTCTGCAGCCTTGAGTGCTATGTTCTTTTTTTGACTTCTTCCTCTTGATGTTGCTTCATTGTCAGCTCATGGCATCAAGGATCCAAGTAGCTCCTCCAAAGGTAGAACATTCAAGTCTTTGGCTTCTTGGATTGCAGTTACTTTTGCTTCCCATGTTCTTGGAAGAGATCTAAGAATTTTATGCACCAATTCAGAATTAGTATAAGTCTTACCAAGACTTTTCAAACCATTNTCTTTGGCTTCTTGGATTGCAGTTACTTTTGCTTCCCATGATCTTGGAAGAAATCTAAGAATTTTGCGCACCAATTCAGAATTAGTATAAGTCTTACCAAGACTTTTTAAACCATTAACAATATCAGTGAATCTAGTGTACATGTATGTGATTGATTCAGTTTGTTCCATGCTAAACAATTCATATTTGTGCACTAGAATGTTAATTTTAAATTCTTTTACTTGATTAGTATCCTTATGGGTAACTTCTAGTCTATCCCAAATTTCTTTGGTTGAAATGCAAGTAGATATTCTATTGAATTTATTTGCATCCAAAGAATAATATAAAACATTCATGGCTTTTGCATTGAGCTGAGCCATTTTTCTATCGTTCTCATTCCAATCCCTTTTGGACTTAGGAACTATTGAACCATCTACAATGTGTGTGGGTGTAATAGGTCCATTTGTTATGACACTCCACAATTCATAATCTAAAGCTTGAATGAAAATCCTCATTCTTGCTTTTCAATATGAATAATTAGAGCCATTAAACAAAGGTGGCCTATTAGTGGATTGACCTTCAGCAAAGATGATCCAGCTTGTGTTGCCATTTGGATCTTTAACTCTTGATCGTTAGATCAAATAAAAATGAGCACTAGCTCTAATACCAATTGTTGGCCCAGATGGCAACCCAAGAGGGGGGGTGAATTTGGTTCTTTAAAAATTTAATACTTTAAAACTTAAAACCAAATTTCATAAAGATTAAGTGTGCTAGTGAAGTGAAGCAATAATTTAAAGCACAATAAGAGAGAGAGAGAGATAGAGACAAGAGCACGATAAACACATAAAGATTTATAGTGGTTTGGTGTATCCCATATCTACATCCACTCCCAAGCAACTCTTGGGTCCACACTATAATCCACTAATTACAGTTGAGTTATTTTATAAGCTCACAACTCTAACTTATTGTTTTACATGGGGTCACAATGAACCCAGCCGGTTTTCACGGGTTCACCAGCACAAAACCCAAACTCAAGCTAAACTAGCTTATTCCCGAGGTAAACTACCTTAACAAATTTAATCCCCTTGATTGAATTAGTAAACACCAAATCAAATTAATGTTTACAACAATGGAAAGCTCCTTAAATGAACAAATAAGCAATATAAGTAAAATAAGATTAGAAAAGCCTTTTTGAAGCGTTTTGAGGTTGGGCTTTTCTTCTTCTCTTTTGAATTGTTGAGCAAGGATTAAATCATTGAATCTTTGACATAGCTCATTAAGGAAATAGGGCTTTTTTTCTTCTTCTTTTCTCTTTTGAAAATCCTTCGATTTTGAACGTTGAGGGCTTTGAATTTCTTTTGAATATCTCTTTAGATGATAGGCAGGGACTCAGAGATTTCTCTTTGAAATTTCTCTCTTTTCACTGAGTATTTTCTCGATTTTTTAGTCCTCTTTCATTCTTCTTTTCAAACGGTCGAATCCCCTTTTTATAGTCTTAATATGAGATTAGGTGAGAAATAGCCATTACAAAGTACCTTGGATCCTTCCTTACGCAAAGAAATGTATCCGTTAAGAGTTAGGTGAGAAAATATATCCATTAGAATCTGATCTGGCACTTTTGAAAATCATCCTTGATAGGTTGGAGTTGGCTCCAACTTTTTATGTGTCGCTCCAGATCGTGTTTCCATAAATAGCAAAAATCAATTCGACGTGGAGTCAGCTCCGACTTTGCAAAGTGTCGACTCCCCGCTTACTGGAGTCGGCTCCCAATTTTTGATGTGTCGACTCTGAGAATTGTTCGAAAAAACACAACCTCTGTAACTCAGGTTAGAGTTGGCTCCCGAAATCCATGTGTCGACTCTGGCTTCTGAAGCAGAAAATGGTTTCTCTGTATCTCAGGTTAGAGTCGGCTCCACCTTTTCATGTGTCGGCTCCGAAACCTTAGGTGTCGGCTCCGAGACTCTAGGTGTTGACTCCGAACCATGTCAAAAATATACAACTGTTCTGATACACTCTGGAGTCGGCTCTAATGGTTCTAGGTGTCGGCTCCAAGTTCTGAACTTAAATAAATTCCATTGAAACTTGGTTCAAAACTGATTTATAAGTGCCATTTGAATAAATAATCAATCTTAATTCCTGAAACACTTATCAAATCTATCAAAAACACAATGAATATACTCATGACTTTTGTTAATCATCAAAATTAATAATTGGGTAAATAATTTCTCAATAATTTTCCCAACAATTCTTTTAGTTGCTACAATCTTGTTAAATAAATTGGTTAACCACATGACTCCAATTTCTTCTAAGCCTTTTCAAACCTCAATAGGGATCATATCTGGTCCTAATTATAGAGGGATTAAGCCGATTAATCATACAATGAAATTATTGGAGAGAGTAATAGAAAACCGAATAAGAGTTAAAACTTTAGTGTCAAATAATCAATTTGGATTTATGCATGAAAGATCGACTATGGAAGCTATTTATTTATTAAGAAGATTGATGGAGAGGTATATGAAAAAGAAAAAAAAGATATTCATATGGTCTTTATTGATTTAGAGAAAGCATACAATAGAGTACCTAAAGAACTAATATGATGGGTTTTAGAAAAAAGAGAGAGTTACCAAAAGGTATATAAAATTGACAAAAGATATGTATGATAGAGCAATAACTATTGTTAAAACAACAATAGGAGAAACTAGTGAGTTTTCAATTACTGTAGATTTACATCAAGGATCTGCCTTAATCGTATCTTTTTGTATTAGTTATAGATGAATCAACCAAATATATTCAAAATGATATCACATAGTGTATATTATTTGCAGATGATATAATTTGGATTGATGAAACTAAATCTGGAGTAAATGCTAAGATAGAAATTTGGAGAGAAACTTTAGAATCTAAAGGTTCTAAGATTAGTAGAACTAAAACCAAATACATAAAATATAATTTTAGTGGAAATAGAAATACAAGTAAAGAAACAGTAAACATTGCAAGCCAAAAGATACGAAGAAGTCAAAAATTTAGGTATTTGGGATCAATTATCCAGCAAGAAGGTGAAATAGTTGAAGATATAAATCATAGAGTTAAAGCATGATGGATTAAATGGAGGAGTGCTTTGAGAGTATTGTATGATCGGTGCATTCCATTAAAATTTAAAATAAAATTCTTTAAAATCACTATTAGGCCAGCTATGCTATATGGAATAGAGTGTTGGGCAATACTGAAACAACATGTAAATAAATTAAGTGTAATAGAAATATATGTTAAGATGGGTATGCGGTAAAACTTTAAAAGATAAAATTAAAAATAAACATATAAGAGAAATGATAGGAGCAGCTCCAATTGAAGATAAAATGAGAGAAAATCGATTAAGATGGACAATGAAGACCTTTAGATGCTCCAATTAGAAAGAGTGATCTTTTAACAATCCATGGTAAGGATAGAGATAGAGGTAGACATAAACTAACATGAATAAAAATAATTAAAAAAATATAACTATTTGTAATTTGAATGTCGATTTAGTTCAATAGAGCAGAGTGGAGGAAGCAGATTCATGTAGTCGACCCCATGTAGTTGGGAAAAGGCTTAGATGAGTTGAGTATTAATTCCAAATAAATAAAAATGAGCATGTTTTAGAATAACAAAGTCAAAGAGGGAAATAAAACAAAGAAAATTCGTGGATACTTCAGTTACCTTAGGTACTTGGGGAGAAAAAATCACGTGCTCTATGCAACTTAGATTATTCTAGGAAGCAAATATACCCTGATGTGTGTTGGCCCAGATGGCAACCCAAGAGGAGGGGGGGTAAATTGGGTTCTTAAAATTTAAGTCTTTTTAACTTTAGTTGATTAGTTAGCAAGATGTGCAAGTGAGAGGCTAACTAATTAATCACAAATAGATAAAGAGAGATAGAGAGAGAGAAAATATGGCACGGCAAACACAAGATAATTTTATAGTGGTTCGGTGCAACCAACACCTACGTCCACTCCCAAGATTCACTTGGGTCCACACTATAATCTCCTCAGATTACAGTTGAGTTGTTTTCCAAGCTCACAACTCAAACTTGTTGTTTTCCGGGATCACAACGAACCCAGCTGGTTTTACTCGGGCTTACCAGCACAAAACCCTACACGTTGTTTTTCACGGGCTCACAACTAACCCAACACAAGCACTCCGGCTTGCAACGAGGTATATCAACCTCCACTGATTCAATCCACTGATTGAATCAGCAACCAATCAAAATATTCAGAGTTTAAGTATTGAACAGCTCCTTTGAGCAAATATACAAATTAAGTATAAAAGAATAAAAGGTTAGAAAAGCCTGATAAATAGCAGATGGATGTGGCTTTGGCTTTCTTCCTTCTCCTCTTTAACTCCTCTTGAAGTGTGAATCAGGCCTCAGCAAGATTCCTTGACCGTTTGAAAACTTTGGAGTTGAGATGAAGCTTTTTCTCTTTTGTTGAATGTGAAAATCCTTCGATTTGATCTTTGAAAAGCTCTTGGATTTTCTTTTGACTTTTGTGGATTGAAGATCTGGAGCAGACGAAACTTCCTCTTTGATTTCACTCCTTTTGAATCACTCTACTTTGAGCTAGAAGATTTTTCCAATATGCTCTGTTTTTCCCTCTTTTTGAAAGATATTCTTTTCTCTCTTTTTGATTTCAAAATCTTTGTTGATTGAAAAGAGCTCCTCTATTTATAGATTCTGCAAAAATATATCCGTTAGAGACAAGGAAAAATAGCCGTTATTCAAAAATCTTACCGTTGGAGCTGAGTGTCATCGTAAAAATATCGCCCAGATTTGCTGGAGTCGACTCATGCTTTTCCCGAGTCGGCTCGAGCTCGTCTTACCAAAATAGAAATGTTTATAAAGGTTAGGGGTCGACTCGCCAGAAATAAAGTGTCGACTCCTGATAGTCGGGAGTCGACTCGTGAAAGGCTTGGGGTCGACTCGCGAAGTGCTCAGAAAAACACTCTTCTGGTGTCTGAGCGGAGTCGACTCGCACAGTCAGGAGTCGGCTCGACAGAATCAGGGGTCGACTCGACAATTTCGTGGGTCGACTCGACACAGATGCACATTTCTGTACACTGAGCGGAGTCGACTCTGAAACTCAGGAGTCGGCTCCGGAACGTATCAAAAATCAGAAACTTTTCTGATTGACATTAAAATCGTTCCAGATTCATTTTAATTCATTGTTTTGACTTGAATACAATAAAATTGACATTTAGAATTGATTCAAGAACTATTCCAAAAACTCATTGATAAAACATGAATTATAACATTTCTTTTCGAAAGTTTGAATATTGAGCTTAAAGTTTCTTTCAAAATTGATTAAAGTCAAACTTTAACATTCTCATTGATTGTTCAAAATAAATTTGTTGCTCATTTACATAAACTCATTACATCCTTTAATGAACTCAATGGCTTTTAGTAATCATCAAAATCAAAAGGATTGGATCATATAATTTTTCTATAATCTTCCAACAATCTCCCCCTTTTTGATGATGACAAAAACATTGAGTTTGTTCATGATTGATTAGTGAATTTATTTTGTTTTCATAGTTAGGCTTAGGCTCCCCCTTAATGAGGTAGCTCCCCCTATGAAACTTAATTAAATATCTCATTGTTTATCTCATTGATTACTTTGATTTTTTCAAATATATCACAATCATAGAACTATAAAATTCTCCCCCTTTTTTGTTATCAACAAAAAGGTAGAGAAGCATAAACATTCATTCAAATAAGATAAGATTTGACAATTTCATTCATTCATTGAAATAAGGAAATACATTGAGTAATCAATATAGAGAATTCATTTCATTAAAAGGTCTAATACATCAAGATGTTCAGTACATTGATTTCAAAATGAAAGCATAACAAAAACTTCAGTACATAACAAGGATTGAAAATCTAATAACTCAAAAATGAGTTCTTACAATTCTAGTTAAATGATCTACTATATTTTTCATTCCTTCAGATTGAATTTTCACATAATCCTTGAGCCTCTCATCAACAAAGGTGCAAGCACTCTGAATCTTGTCTTGAAGCTCCGCGTTGCACTTGGCATATGTCTCTCCATCTCCGCATATATCCTTAAGTTCTTCAAATATATTTTTGAGATCACCACTTAAGGATACCGAAGAAGAGCTGAGAGTAGACTCTATCTTAGAGATACGATCATCAATGAATAAAGAGTCTCCCTCAAATTCATAAACTTATTCTCAAATTCAGATTTAAGTTTTTCAGATTGATCATCAAATAGAGCTTTGAGTTGCATAAGTTGTTGATCTGAGAAACTGGCAGAAGATGAAGCTTGACAAAAGATGGAACTGGGGCTGGAGCAGGGCAGAAATCAAAGGGCTCGGAGGTGCAGGTGAAGGATGTCTAACAGAGGGTCCTGCAGCCTCAACATCTGTAGCTCTATCTTCTGTCACTCCTTTCCTTTCCCATTTTCCATTCTTTTTGATAAATCCCATCCGATGAATTGTTGCCAGGCTATAAAAATCAGTGTGTCTTAGATTCTTCATAGGCTCATCAGAAATCACTACACCTTGGCTCAGAAAAATCTTTGTAAGGATCATTCCATAGGGCAGACTAGACTTTCTTTTCCCTCCACAGTCTGCTATGTACCATAGTATCATACTGGGAAGATTATAGGCTTGCCTGTCACAATGGCATCCATCACAAAGATATCTCTTCCGATACATAGTCAAATCTCCAGTCTTAGGAAAGAGTATCCTACTGCAGATATTATGTAATAATCTCAATTCTAATGAAAGTTGATTAGCAAAAACCTCTTCAAATCCAACCACATCCCGGTTTAATAATCTCGATAAAGCTGGGGCGCGGTCTTCAGAAGAAAAGGTGGAAGTGCCAGATAAGGGTAATTCCAACAGTCTAGAAGAATCTCAGCAGTAACAGATAGCCTGACCTCTCACATTGCTAACAAGGCCGTGATCTCCTCTAGACAGATTTTGTAGAATTCCTTTACCAAGAGGGATAGGTCGGGCAATCTAGGAACAAATTTTCTCCCATCCCATCTCAATCAGCTGTCTCCCAACAAGAAAACCCTCAGCTTCAAATAATTCGAAATCCACCTTTCTACCCGTAGTATAATCCTATCCGCTAAACGATCTACCTGGGAGAAGTAGCAGCAGGTGAAGCAGTCGGAGTAGAAGCAGATGAAGTGGAGTCCGCGCTGGAGAAGGCTCACGCACCGGACGCTTCACTTTTCTCACGGCTCGCTTCCTCTTGACGCCGCCCGCCGCAAGTTGGATCCTCTGTTTTGGGTGCCATTGATGATTGGAGTGTAATCAGGGATTCTTGGAGTTTGGAAGGTTTGGAAAGTTTTGGAGAGAGTATTTTGAAGGATGGTCGAATGAAATGACGGCGAGTCGACTCTGCCCTAGATAAATCAACTGGGACCACTTCGAGTCGGCTCGCGCAAACCCAGGGTCGACTCCGGACAGTCACAGAAAGCCATCCCGACATGGAGTCGACTCGCGCCGAAGAGGGGTCGACCCGAGAGTTTCAGTCGAAACCGGGAGTCGACTCCGATACGCACCGAGTCGGCTCCGAGACCATTTCAGACCAAAAACATGAAATTTCTGAAATGTGTCCGGAATATGATCATAAAAATTGATAAATAATCATTGGATATGAGTGAATCAATTAGATATGAATTCTAGATAAGATTTCCTTAAGATCGAGGATTTGAAAGAATCTTAGATAAAATTTCCTTAGGGGTTTCAAATTCATTCTAAAGGATCACAAATACCTAACTCTCCTCTAAGATAACAGAATCTCTCTTCATTTAAAGGTTTAGTAAATATGTCAGCTAATTGTTCTTCAGTGTTAACATAATCAAGACATATTTCATTATTTGCTACATGTTCTCTTATAAAATGATATCTGATTTCTATGTGTTTAGTTCTTGAATGTTGAATTGGATTTTTAGTTAATTGATTGCGCTAGTGTTATCACATCTTATGGGTGTTTTATCAAGTGTGATACCATAGTCTTCAAGTTGTCGCTTAATCCATAGGATTTGCGCACAGCAACTTCCAGCCGCTACATATTCAGCTTCAGTAGTTGATAATGCAACTGAATTTTGCTTTTTGCTAAACCATGTGATTAAGTTACTTCCTAAGAAATGGCATGCACCACTTGTGCTTTTTCTATCTAGTTTACATCCAGCATAATCAGAATCCGAATATGCAATTAGATTTAATGTGGAGTCTCTAGAATACCATAAACCTACATTTTTTGTTCCACTTACATATCTTAGTATTCTTTTAACAGCAATTAAATGTGATTCTTTAGGTTCTGATTGAAATCTAGCACATAAACATACTGAAAACATAATATCTGGTCTACTTGCTGTTAAATAAAGAAGGGATCCGATTATACCTCGATAATACTTTTGATCAACCTTTTTACCTTCTTCATCTTTGTCCAGCTTGCATGAAGGACTCATTGGAGTTCCGAGGGGTTTCATTGATTCCATACCAAACTTCTTTAGGATTTCTCTTGTGTATTTTGTTTGGTTGATGAAGATTCCCTCTTTGCTTTGTTTGATCTGGAGTCCAAGGAAGAAGTTGAGTTCTCCCATCATGCTCATCTCGAATTCTCCCTGCATCAACTTTGCAAATTCTTGACAAAGAGAATCGTTAGTAGCACCAAAAATAATGTCATCTACGTATATTTGTACTACAAGTAAATCTTTACTTTTTCTTTTCAAAAACAAGTTTTATCAACATTTCCTCTTGTAAAATCATTTTCTATTAAGAATTTACTTAACCTATCATACCAAGCTCTAGGTGCTTGTTTCAAACCATATAAAGCTTTGTGCAATTTAAAAACGTGATTTGAAAATTCGTGATCTTCAAAACCTGGTGGTTGTTCTACATAAACTTCTTCATTTATAAATCCATTTAAAAATGCGCTTTTTACATCCATTTGAAATAAGTTAAAATTCATATGACATGCAAATGCAAGTAATAGCCTAATGGCTTCTAATCTAGCTACAGGCGCAAAGGTTTCATCAAAATCAATACCTTCCTCTTGATTATATCCTTTAGCAACCAATCTAGCTTTGTTTCTAATTACTATGCCATTTTCATCTAGTTTATTTCTAAAAACCCATTTTGATCCTATTACTGAATGATTTTTAGGTCTTTCAACTAAAGTCCAACATTATTTCTTGTAAATTGATTTAATTCTTCTTGCATTGCTAACATCCAATTATTATCTTTTTCAGCTTCTTCTATAGTTTTGGGTTCAATTTGTGATACAAATGCAAGATGATTACTAATATTTCTCATATATGATCTAGTTCTTATTCCTTGAGATGGATCGCCTATAATCAATTCCTTGGGATGACTATGAGCATATCTCCAGTCTCTTGGAAGATCTATATCATTATGATCAATATTGACATCATCGTCCTTATGTGAATCATCATCTTTAGCTTCTTGCTCATGATCAGAAGATACTTCAATATTAAGTTTTTCAAGATCTTTTTCAATTATGTTTGTATCTTCCTCATCATCAAGCTTTTCAGAACTAGATGCTAAAGACTCATCGAAAACTATATGAATGGATTCTTCAACTACTAAGGTTTTCTTGTTAAATACTCTATAAGCTTTACTAGTTGTTGAATATCCTAAAAAGATTCCTTCATCAGATTTAGCATCAAATTTTCCTAAATTGTTTTTACCATTATTATGAATAAAACATTTACATCCAAATGCATGAAAGTATTTTATATTTGGTTTTCTTTCATTCCATAATTCATAAGGTGTTTTCTTTAAGATTGGTCTTATTAAGCTCTATTTAAGATGTAGCATGCTGTGTTAATAGCTTCCGCCCAAAAGTACTTTGGTAGGTTACTTTCGCATAGCATGGTACGGGCCATGTCTTCTAGAGTCCTATTTTTCCTTTCAACTACACCATTTTGCTGTGGAGTCCTAGGGGCTGAAAAATTATGATTAATTCCATTTTCAGAACAAAAACTTTCAAATAAGTGATTTTCAAATTCTGTTCCATGATCACTTCTTAGAGATACTATAGTAGTGTTTTTCTCATTTGTGACTTTCTTGAAGAATTTCAGGAATATCGAGAAAGTCTCATCTTTGTGAGCTAAAAACATTACCCAAGTATATCTAGAATAATCATCTACAATCACTAGACCATATTTCTTTCCTCCTAGACTTGTGGTTCTAGTTGGTCCGAAAAGATCCATGTGAAGTAGCTCTAGTGCCCTAGAAGTTGAAACAATGTTTTTAGATTTGAAAGAACTTCTAGTTTGTTTTCCAAATTGACATGCATCACATATTTTATTATTTTCAAAATCTAGTTTAGGTAATCCTTTAACTAAATCCATTTTAATTAGTTTTGAAATAAGGTGTGTGCTTGCATGACCTAATCTACGATGCCACAACCAACTAATTTCATTTATGTTAGCATTGTCAGCAATTAAGCAATGATCACTCAAAGATAATTTTTCTAGATCAACCAAGTAAACATTGCCATGTCTATAACCAGTAAATACAATGCTATCATCAATAGAATTAGTTACAGTGCATACAGAAGATTTAAATGAAACATTAAAGTTTTTATCACATAATTGACTTATACTTATTAGATTATGCTTCAAACCATCAACATAAAGTACATTATCAATAAATGTAGATGGAGTTATACGGACTTTACCAAGGCCCATAATTTGACCTTTACCGTTATCGCCAAACGTAACAACTCCACCTTTCTTTTCTTCTAGGGTGATGAATTCATCTTTGTCACCCGTCATATGTCTTGAGCAGCCACTATCAAGGTACCACTTTTTCTTTGATCTTTTGGCTACAAGACATTCCTGCAACATAATTTAAACTTTATGTTTAGGTACCCAAGCTTTCTTGGGTCCTTCATGGTTAGTAGCAATAAAATTGTTCCTTTCGGAACCCATATTTTCTTTGCTTTAACATTTAACTTGTTGTATTATTTAATGTTTTGCATTCAAATGATTTATGACCTTTTTCATTGCATTTGAAACAAGTTATATTACTTTGGTTGGCTTTTACAAAAATATTCTTTAAAGATTTTTGTTTCCTTAATGTGTTATACCCTAAACCAGCTTTGTCAAAAACAGCTTTTTGACTATCTAAGATCATGTTAAGTTTAGTTGAACTTAAGGTGAATTTCTCAACAATGTCTTTATATTTTTTAACATCTTTCTTAAGAGAGTCATTTTCTTTAACTTGCTGTTCTTTTTCTAAAGCTAAAGTTTCTAATTGATCTTTTAAATCTTTTGTTGAGTTTTTAGTTTCAGATTTTAACAAATCTATTTCTTGATTAAGATTATCTCTTTCTTTGCTAAGTTCTTCTTTTTCATTAGTTAAGTTCTTAACTTCTAAAGCTAATTCATTTTTACTTTTAGCTAAGCTAATATTGTCATTTTTCAAAAACTTATACTTCTTTTTCAAGGATTTAAAATCAATCATAAGTTCATTGAAAGCCTCAACATTTCATCAAATGTAAATTCATCATTTGAGTTTTCAGAACTTACCTCATTGTCGTTGTCGTCGTTGTTGGCCATGAAGCAACATTAGCAACTTCTTTTTGTTCTTCTTCTTCGGAAGAAGACTCTTCACTATCAGTCCAAGTTGCCATGTAGGCCTTTTTCTTTTTCTTGTAGGCCTTTTTCAGCAAAGGACAATCATACTAAAGTGCCCTGGCTTTTTGCACTCATAACATACTAAGGGCTTTTTCTTTTTCTTTCTCCTTGTCCTTTTTCTTATCTTTTTCTCCATCAAATCTTGCTCCAAATTTCTTTTTATGGAAGGGCCTCCTTCTTTGCATAAACTTCTTGAATTTCCTTGCAAGGAGGGCTGACTCATCATCATCATCCTCTTCATCAACTGCTGCTTACTTCCTTTTCCGCAGCTTTGAGGGCGATGGTCTTCTTCTTTCTTGACTCATCCTCATTGACATGTTGTTTAACTTGAAGCTCATGAGTCATCAGCGAACCAAGAAGCTCTTCCAATGGTAGGATGTTCAGATCTTTGGCTTCTTGTATGGCGGTCACCTTGGCTTCCCAAGTCTTGGAAGTGACCTAAGGATTTTGCGAACAAGCTCAGAGTTAGTATAAACTTTTCCAAGACTTTTTAAACCATTCACAATATCAGTGAATCTAGTGAACATGCATGTGATGGTTTCATTTTGTTCCATAGTAAATAATTCATATTTATGAACCAAAATATTTATCTTTGATTCTTTTACTTGGTTTGTTCCTTCATGTGTTATTTCCAACCTATCCCAAATTTCTTTTGCGGAATTACATGTTGAGATTCGGTTGAATTCATTTGAGTCTAAGGAACAATATAAAATATTAATGGCCTTAGCATTTAGTTGTGCCATTCTCCTATCATTATCATTCCAATCCCTTTCGGGTTTAGGAACAATAGTGCCATCAATAAGTGTGTGGGTGTACTAGGTCCGTTTATTATTACTCCCCATAATTCATAGTCCAAAGCTTGAATGAATATTCTCATTCTAGCTTTCCAATATGAATAGTTGGTTCCATTAAATAAAGGAGGTCGATTCGTAGAATGACCTTCAGCAAAACATGAACCACTTTGTGTTGCCATAAGGATCTTTAGCCCTTGATCGTGAGATCAAATTCTAAATGAGCACTTGCTCTGATACCAATTGTTGGCCCAGATGGCAACCCAAGAGGGGGGGGGGTGAATTGGGTTCTTAAAAATTTAAGTCTTTTTAACTTTAGTTGATTAG
Organism: Calamus simplicifolius; assembly: GCA_900491605.1. NCBI lineage: Eukaryota > Viridiplantae > Streptophyta > Magnoliopsida > Arecales > Arecaceae > Calamus > Calamus simplicifolius. Next base: position 362,563 of record UESW01001976.1, on the reverse strand, counting down.
TTAGCAAGATGTGCAAGTGAGAGGCTAACTTAAATTAATACACAAACAGATAAAGAGAGATAGAGAGAGAAAATATGGCACGGCAAACACAAGATAATTTTATAGTGGTTCGGTGCAACCAACACCTACGTCCACTCCCAAGATTCACTTGGGTCACACTATAATTCTCAGATTACAGTTGAGTTATTTTCCAAGCTCACAACTCAAACTTGTTGTTTTCACGGGCGCATAACGAACCCAGCCGGTTTTAACTCGGGCTTACCAGCACAAAACCCTACACGTTATTTTTCACGGGCTCACAACTAATCCAACACAAGCACTCCGGCTTGCAACGAGGTATATCAACCTCCACTGATTCAATCCACTGATTGAATCAGCAACCAAAAATATTCAGAGTTTAAGTATTGAACAGCTCCCTTTGAGCAAATATACAAATTAAGTATAAAAGAATAAAAGGTTAGAAAAGCCTGATAATATAGCAGATGGATGTGGCTTTGGCTTTCTTCCTTCTCCTCTTTAACTCCTCTTGAAGTGTCGAATCAGGCCTCAGCAAGATCCTTGACCGTTTGAAAACTTTGGAGTTGGGATGAAGCTTTTTCTCCTTTTGTTGAATGTAGAAAATCCTTCGATTTGATCTTTGAAAAGCTCTTGGATTTTCTTTTGACTTTTGTGGATTGAAGATCTGGAGCAGACGAAACTTCCTCTTTGATTTCACTCCTTTTGAATCACTCTACTTTGAGCTAGAAGATTTTTCCAATATGCTCTGTTTTTTCCTCTTTTTGAAAGATATTCTTTTCTCTCTTTTTGATATTCAAAATCTTTGTGTGATATGAAAAGAGCTCCTCTATTTATAGATTCTACAAAATATATCCGTTAGAGACAAGGAAAAATAGTCGTTATTCAAAAATCTTACCATTGGAGTGACGTGTCATCGTGAAAAAATATCATCCAGATTTGCTGGAGTCGACTCATGCTTTTTCCGAGTCGGCTCGAGCTCGTCTTACCAAATATAGAAATGTTTATAAAGGTTAGGGGTCGACTCGCCAGAAATAAAGTGTCGACTCCTGATAGTCGGGAGTCGACTCGTGAAAGGCTTGGGGTCGACTCGCGAAGTGCTCAGAAAAACACTCTTCTGGTGTCTGAGCGGAGTCGACTCGCACAGTCAGGGAGTCGGCTCGACAGAATCAGGGGTTGACTCGACAATTTCGTGGGTCGACTCGACACAGATGCACATTTCTGTACACTGAGTGGAGTCGACTCTGAAACTCAGGAGTCGGCTCCGAAACGTATCAAAAATCAGAAACTTTTCTGATTGACATTAAAATCGTTCCAGATTCATTTTAATTCAATGTTTTGACTTGAATACAATAAAATTGACATTTAGAATTGATTCAAGAACTATTCCAAAAACTCATTGATTAAAACATGAATTATAACATTTCTTTTCGAAAGTTTGAATATTGAGCTTAAAGTTTCTTTCAAAATAGATTAAAGTCAAACTTTAACATTCTCATTGATTGTTCAAAATAAATTTGTTGCTCATTTACATAAACTCATTACATCCTTTAATGAACTCAATGGCTTTTAGTAATCATCAAAATCAAAAGGATTGGATCATATAATTTTTCTATATTCTTCCAACAATGTGGCTGATCACACACCATGGGCTTCGGATTAACAGACTTCACAGTTTTCGAAGCCGAGCAATAATATGGCAGTTGGCCCCAATCTTGGAGTCAACTTCAGCCTCATTTCTTGCCCCAAGCTTGGCCTCGGCCTTAAGCTCAGCATCAGCCTTGGCCTCGAACTTGGCCTTGAGCTCAGCATCGGCCTCGGCCTTGAGCTCAGCATCGGCCTCGAACTTGGCCTTGAGCTCAGCATCGGCCTCGGTCTCGAGCTCAGCATCGGCGTCGGCCTCGAACATGGCCTTGAGCTCAGCCTCGGCCTTGGCCTCGAACCTAGCTTTGGCCTTGGCCTCGGTCTAAAATTCAGCTCCAGCTCCATCTTAGCTTTCAATTTCAACCTCAGAACCGACCCGGGACTTGGCTCCCAGCAGCCAATCAAGTGCCTAGAGTGGCCACGTGGCCACATGGCCCACTAACCCATGATCTCTAAGATCATGGGTAGTTACCGCTATCCATGATGCATGTCTAGCAGCTATGCACCTACTTACCACTTACGGCGCTACTTCTAACGAACGACGTGATTCAACGGTCATCCACGAAAGAAAAGAGGGACTTCCGAACAGGTATAAAAACCCTGACTCGCAACGAGGAAGGGGAGAATTCTGAACCACTCTCATCTCTAGTGATGTTCTCCAGACCACTAACTAGAGCGTCGGAGGGTCCCCGCCGGAACCATCGGTCCGAGACTTTTATTGCAGGTTTCCAGTTAAAGGAAGCGGTCCCATCATCTCATTGAAGGCCCACGGAGCTCTTTTCCTGCTCGACGCTCTTCGGAAGTGATTTGGCAGCAACAGATTGGCGCACTAGGAAGGAGGACGGTCAACACAGGCGAACGTTCACTCGACGTACCTACTAGCCCTGTAAGGAAGATGGTGGTTACACGCGCACAGAAGGCCTCTACCAGTCAGGCTGGGGGGAACCTCCCTCAGACTGAGCAGCCAGAGGCCGATCTCCCTACTTCGCCCCCCATGCAGCCGCAGGTCAACCAAACTGACCGGCTTGCCGTCCTGATCCAGCAAGTTCAAGATCTTATGGCGGTGGTTCAGAGACTGCAAGAACAGTGCTCCGCCACCATGCCATTGTCACCTCCACTCCCTATGCTCCACGCGGGGGATCAGGGGGCCGGCCAGTCCCATAATGACAGGACTCCCTCGGAGCCCTTCCGTCACACATCTTCAAGACCCCATCGTCAGGAGACCTCCAAATGGCCACGGTCTCTTTCTTGCCACTCTACCGTCTTGCCAAGCGGCGTAGCGGGAAGGAGCCCACGCAGGTGCACTCTCTCCATCGGCTTCCCTCTCCCCGTTCATCTTCTGAATCTTCAAGGGAATATTCCATCAACAAACGAATTGCTCGCCGGGCCAAGCGGCGGTTGGACGAGTATCATCAGCGGCTGAAGGAGCTCAGCCGTAGGATTATCAACCCCCACGGGACGGACTATGATCACCGTCCTCCACTGTTTCACCGCATTATAGAGGAACCGATCCCGTTCCAGTTTCGTCTACCCTAGTGGACCCATTGATGGCACCAGAGACCCCCTGGATCATCTGGAAAGTTACAAAGTCCTCATGTAGGTCTAAGGGGAAATAGATTCCCTCCTCTGCGTCTCCTTCCCAGCTACACTTTGGAAGGCTGCATGCACATGGTATTCCCGCCTGCCATAACGTAGTATCAACTCCTTCAAGCAGCTGGAGCGATCCTTCTTGGCCCACTTTGATGCATGCCGAAAGATCCCTCGGGTGGCTGATAGCTTATTTGCTGTCCAGTAGAAGAGTGGAGAAACTTTGAAGGACTTCGTGGCCCGATTCAAGGAGGCTGTGCTCGAAGTCTATAATCTTGAGGATTCCGTGGCCACCCTAGCCTTGAAGCGGGGACTCCATCCCTCTCGCTTTGCCTATTCTCTGGATAAGAAATATTCCAGCTCCTGTGCTGAACTATTAAGCTAAGCACAGAAGTATTCGCGCTGACGAAGCAGACTTTTCCAGAAATAAGGTCGATAAGGGGTCTAGTAAGAAGCCAGTGCATCCGGAGCCTGCTAGGACACGACCAAGGAGGTCGGAGCCACCTCGTTGCTTGGACAGTCGACCTCGAGCCCTGGCTCCCAAGGAACACTTCACTCCCCTTCTCGTCCCAGTATCCCATATCTTACTAGAGATCAAGGGCGAACCTTATCTTCGACGTCTGCCTCCCATAAAGCCAGGAGTCCCTCGCAATAAAGATCTCTACTACCATTATCATCGGGACTACGGCCACGATATGAAGGACTGCCGCCTACTGAAGAAAGCCATCGAGGAACTTGTCCAGCAGGGCCATCTGAAAAAGTTTGTTCGAAGAGGGAACCCTACTGCTCCGGGCCTATCGGCACCATCTACACCCCAGATCGGCGTGGACAATGCTCTGACGGAGAAGACGGTGGCCATGATCTCCTGGAGGGCAGGCAGTGCTTCTAAAAGGCAGCACGAGGAGAGAGTAAATTCTATAATTCTCTTTTTTAGAAGGGACTTAGAAGGGATAGACAACCCTAATGATGATAGCGTTGTCGTGTCAATGACGATAGCTAAACATCCTGTAAAGCGAATCCTTGTTGATAGTGGAAGTTCAGTGGATGTTCTTTCGTACGAGGCATTTGTTCGAATGAGCCTGTCTCCAAATCTTCTTTGCCATATGACCACTCCCTTGATGGGCTTCACCAGGGATACTGTAAAGGTAGAAGGAGAAATCACCCTCCCAGTTAAGGCCGGGACAGAACCGCGCCAGAGCACGATCTTCATAAAATTTCTGGTTGTCCGGGTTCCCTTGGCTTACGACGCCATTCTTGGAAGGCCCGGTCTCAACCTCATTGATGCCATTATCTCTACAAAGAGGCTACTGGTATGGTTTTCTACCAACAAGGGAGTCGGAGAGATTCGCGGGGAACATAACTTGATACCCCTCTATTTCCACACCGCTCCTAGCCCTCACGAAGTGACTGCCCCATCGACGTCTGAGCCACTTGATCCCAGAGACTCCGAGAAAAGAGGAAAACTGGGTGAAAGTTTGTTGACTCTCCCGTTGGGGGAGGATCCAGCAAAGACAATACGAATTAGAACGCTTCTTCCTCCTGAAGCGAGGGATCGACTACTTGCCTTTTTGCGGGCTAATGTAGACGTCTTCGCTTGGTCGGCCTCAAATATTCTGGGAGTACCGCCTGAAGTCATTACCCATAGACTCAGCATTAACCCAAGAAGTCGACCAGTTCAACAAAAGAAGAGGAGTTTTGCTCCCGAGAGGCAAAGAGCCATAGACGAGGAAGTCAGTAAATTGATCGTAGCGGGCCATATACGCTAGGCGCATTACCCAGTCTGACTAGCCAATGTGGTCATGGTTCACAAGGCCAATGGGAGCTGAAGGATGTGCGTTGATTTTACCGACCTTAACAAGGCATGCCCCAATGACAGCTTTCCACTGCCCAGGATCGATCAGTTGGTGGATGCCACGTCGGGCCATGAAACCCTTAACTTCATGGATGCCTTCTCAGGGTACAACCAGATAAGGATGGAACCGGCTGATGAGGAGGCTACTTCTTTTGTGACCGAGAAGGGCATCTATTGCTACAAGGTCATGCCCTTCAGGTTGAAGAATGCGGGAGCCACATACCAGAGGTTGATGAATAAGGTATTCGAAGACCAAATCGAGTGCAACATGGAGGTGTACGTGGATGACATGTTAACGAAAAGCATTCGTGCTGATGACCATGTTGCCGACCTTTCAGAAACCTTCGACAACCTTCGTCGATACCGGATGAAACTGAACCCACGAAAGTGCGCCTTTGGAGTCGCAACAGACAAATTCCTGGGATTTATGGTGACACAGAGGGGAATCGAAGCTAACCCCAAAAAGATCAAAGCCATCATCGATATGAGACCACCAAGCAACAAGAAGGAAGTACAATGGCTCATAGGAAGGATAGCCACCTTGAGCCATTTTCTAGCAAAATCAGCAGAAAGGTGTTTACCCTTCTTCAAAGCCTTGCGCAAAGTTGATAGCTTCGACTGAACGATGGAGTGTCAAGAAGCATTCGAGGGATTGAAGAAGTTCTTGTCCACCCCACCCTTGCTATCCAAGCCCAAGGGAGGAGAAGAACTCTTCCTTTTCCTCGCTGCATCGCTCGAAGCGGTGAGTTCTGTGCTCGTCCATGTCGACGTCGATAAGACGCAGAGGCCAGTCTACTACACAAGCAAAGTGCTTCACAACATAGAGATCAAGTATTCTAATACCGAAAAGATTATCTTTGTGCTAATCAACTATGCTTAGCGTCTTAGACCATACTTCCAATCACACCTGGTCGTGGTGGTCACGGATCAACCGCTCAGGGCAATTCTCTCTCGACCTGACACCTCCGGTCGACTAGCAAAGTGGGCAGTCAAGTTAGGAGAATTCGACCTATCATTTTGACCCAGGTCGGCCATGAAGTTCCAGATCTTGATGGACTTCCTGGTCGAATGCACCTGGACAGAGGAGCAGCCGAAGGAGCCTCATGCAGGCCCCTCGGACACTATAGTCGGGGAAGGGGGGAGGACTGGATTCTTCACGTAGATGGAGCATCAAATTCTCAAGACAGTAGGACAGGCCTCATCCTAGCAAGTCCGGATGGCATAGTAATCAAGTATGCCCTTCGTTTCCTCTTCTTGTCTACCAACAACCAAGCCGAGTGTGAAGCTTTGCTATCAGGAATAAGGCTAGCATGGGAGCTTAGAGTGAAATGCCTCAGAGTCTTCACCAACTCCCAGCTTGTCTCTGGTCAGATCAAGGGAGAGTATGAGGCTCGAGATCCTACAATGTCTCGCTACTTAAGTATGGTGCAATCACAAGCATCTCCCTTTATTCATTTCAGCGTCAGCTACATTCTCGGGAGGAGAATGCCAGAGCTGATGCTTTATCCCGGCTAGCCACTTCGGCCAATGAGACCTTGGGGAGAACTTATGTAGAACATCTGGAATCCCCAAGTATCGATGTAGTGGAAGAATCCTTGTCAATTAACCAAGATCCTTCTTGGATGGATGCCTATGTCTAGTACCTCACTAATGGCGCCCTCCCGGTCAACCCTGCTAAAGCAAAACTACTCAAGTGGCGTGCATCTAAATTCTTTGTGCTCGATGGACAACTATATTGAAGGTCTTTTCTCACCCCCTCCTCAAGTGTGTCGGTCCTATAGATGCTGACTACATCCTCTGTGAGATCCATGAGGGCATTTGTGGAAACCACTTGGGGGGCAGGGCGCTATCATACAAGGCCCTATGCCAAGGCTATTATTGGCCTACCATGCGAGGAGATACGGCCGAGTTGGTTCAGAAGTGCGATAGCTGGCAGCGGCATGCCAACATTCAACGGCTGCCAACCTCTCAGCTGAGCCTCTTGTCGGCTCCATGGCCCTTCGCCCAATGGGGATGGATATTTTGGGGCCATTTCCTTCCGCTTCTGGTCAGAGGAAGTTTCTGCTCGTTTCCATTGATCATTTTACCAAGTGAGTGGAGGCCAAAGCACTTGCCAAAATCACGAAAGCCAAGGTGAGGACTTTCTTTTGGAAGTCTGTTATTTATCGATTTGGGCTGCCCCACACCCTTGTTACCGACAATGGTCAACAATTTGACAACACTCCCTTCCGAGAGTTTTGTGCCAAATTGGGCATGCATCAAAAGTTCACTTCTGTCAGTCATCTTCAATCCAATGGAGCGGCTGAAGTGACAAATCGGATCATCCTTCAAGGGCTCAGGATACGCCTGCATAATTTTAAAGGAAGATGAGTGGAGGAGCTTCCGAATGTGCTGTGGGCATATCACACGACACCACGGGTCCCCACGGGAGAAACTCCCTTTAGCCTTGTGTTCGGTTCGAAGGTTGTTATCCCAGTGGAAATTGGCACTCCTAATCCCGGGTGCAATCATACGATGAGGAGAACAATCCAAGCCAGTTGCGAGCCAACCTCGACCTTATTGAAGAGGTTCATGATCAAGCGAGACTCAGGATGGCAGCCTACCGCCAAAGAATTGCAAAGTATTACAACGCCCGATTTCGCCCCAGAACATTCCTCCCTAGAGATCTGGTCCTCAGGCGAGCCGAAGTCTCCAAACCCACTGAAGGAGGCAAACTATCACCCAATTGGGAAGGGCCTTATCGAATTACCGATGTGCTTCATCGCGGTGCATACCGGATCGAAGGATTGGACGGAAAGCCGCTCCCCCGCACTTGGAATGCGGACAATCTCCGTTGGTATTACTAGTAATGTACATTGACATCAATTGATCATGCATGTCTATTATAAATGCGCTTACTTGGTAAAAAAAAGGACTTGGTAAAAAAAAAAGAGAAGAAAAAGGGGGTGGGTGAAGTTCAAGAGATCACGACTGCTCACCACCAGAGGGAATGAGGCCTACAAGTCAAAGATTCTCCTTGGCCAAAAGCTAGTTGCATCAAGGGATGTCGGCAGGCAGTAGCTGCCCAAATGCCACTTGGTCCCTTGGAAGTATGGAGGAATCTTTGTTTTGGTCGGTGTTTGGCATTCCCCAGACCCCTCTCACCCCCTCAACATCAGCAAAGAAAAACCTATCTTTCCACCCCTTAATGGATGTAGGAAGGTATAGTTTAAGGGCCCTAGTGGGTCTGGGGGTAAAGGACCACCATCCTGCTTGCTTGCGGAGGGTGTAAAAGCTACGAAAGAGGGAGATCCTAGCTTCTATCCCATGGAGGTGATAGAGCACCAAGAAGCCAACGATAGTCCGAATGGAATTCGGAACTAATTGCGCTGGCGCTAAGGAGTATCTATCCAAAAGGTTAAGGATAAAGGGATGAAGGGGTAGCCGAAGCCCAGCCTTGAAGAAGGCTCCGTATAAGGTGACTCTCCCGGGACGGGAGAAAGTCATCCTATCTTCTGAAGCAGGGCGGAATATGCGGATACCGACAGGAAGGCTATATTTGGCTCTAAGGTTGACAATGTCTTGGACGGTCATGGTGGAGGCAGTCCACTCAGGGGACTCTCTTATGGTAGAAGATGGGCCAGCGATGGCTGGACAGTGCCGGATTAGGGCCCGACTGGCGGCCGGATGACTCCCAACCGGGGATCATTCGATAGCTCATCGTTGTTCTAACGGAACCCTATCAGGGGAGGAAGACGACCAGCTGGGTGCTGGGAGGAGGAAGGCTGTGAAGAATTGGAAGAATAACCTCCAGAATCGGAAATGGAGTAGGAAAGGGATTAAGAAGCCATGAGAATGAAGATGAACTGACCTGGAGGAAGGATCTGGGAATTAAGAATCGAGGACGAAAGGCTTGGGAAGCAGAAGAAGAACGGGCGCTCGAACAAGGGTCAGATTGAGAGGAAGGAGCAAACGCAGTAGAAACGAAAGACCACGGTCAGGGATGGCGCCCCTTTTTATAATCTCGTCGTTTCAAATCATCTCGCCTGGTTCAATTTGGCCACGTGCTCGCCCACCACTGGAGATCGTTTCGGCAATCACCAGATGTGCAGAACGCGAGGGGCACCACCAATGATGGGACAGTGGTGACCTCACCACAATGATGATACCCATCTTTTCGCAGTTCCATACCCGAGGAGAATCCCCTTTATCTCAACGGTCAGAACGGACAGAGCGATGGCGCTGCAGCACCCGATGCTTCAGCAAAGAAGCATGTCCATCGGGGACACGTGCCCTCTTGGCGGCCGTTAGCATACGAAAATTAGCCACCAAGTGATATAACGCCCTTTCGTTGGTGATTATATGCCCACCCATCTCAGGGGCGGGGGGCATCTGATGTGGCTGATCACACACCATGGGTAGGGATGGCAACGGCCCGGGGATGGACCGGAGCAGTCTATACCGGTATCCATCCCCGTTAGGAAAAACATCCCCGTTCCCCGTCCCGTTAAGCTGTTATAGTTAATGGGCCAGGGGCGGGATACCCGACCGGGCAAACGGGTACCCATGGGGTACCCGTTTACCCATTTACATAAAAAATAAAATTAAATTAATTGGGATAAGATATATTAAACGTCAACAACCAATCGTTGATATTGATCAACGACATTAGCTTTAACATCGTAACAAACCAGATAGGAAATCATCTATCAAATTCTAATTACATTTCAAGAAGAATAATTTGTAAAAGAAAAAATTGCAACTTGGTAGCAAACAATAAGTGTTGACGCCGAGTCACTTTCTTCAAAACCGGGGAAACGGACGTCCTCCTCGCCGAACTCTTGCAAGAAAAGTCTCCGGAGACCGGATGCTCCGGTGGGGACCCTCCGACGCTCAAGTTAGTCACTCGGAATAGATAAGAACTGACTAGCGGAAGGAAGCTACAAAGTTAGGGTTTAACTAGTAGGAAGAAGCTAGAAAACCTCAGTTCTTGGATCCCTACTTCCAGTGAGAGTGTGCGNCTAGTGGGAATAAGCTAGAAAACCTCCGTTCTTGGATCCCTACTTACAGTGAGAGTGTGCGCTTTTATACCTGTTCGAAGATCCACCTTTTCGTTCCAGAAGATAGCTGATTTCGAGGTACCTCGTCCTATAACGGACAAAAGGGTAAGGCTGACAGTGATGGGTCGTACTGTCACCGTGCGTGTTGGAGGTGTCCTGCGTTATCTATCAGTACGACATCACAGGTGTCCCACGGCTGTAGCTGTACCTGGTGCGCGCCGTTGCCGATGTGACCGCGCACAGTTGTGGGCGGGTGGTGAATCGTACGCTATAACGGGGTATGGTCATGCACAGTCACGTACGTGCGATGGACCATACGCCGTTATGAGGCATGGCCACATGCTGCTACGGATGGGCGACGGACCACGAGGGCATGCCAGGTGGCCCGAGGCTATAGGTTGCTGGGCTCAAGGGCCAGACCATGTACCGGGCACTGTTCAAGCAGTCCGAGGCCGAGAGCGAAACTCGAGACCGAGCGCTGTTCAGATAGACCGAGGCCGTGGGGGTCTCGGAGGTTGAGGCTCGAGGCCGAGAGCAAAACTCGAGGCCGAGCGCTATTCATGAAGTCCGGGACCGGAGGGGGTCTTTGAGGTTGAGGTACTGTTCATGAAGTCCGAGACCGGAGGGGATCTCGAGGTTGAGGCTCGAGGCCGAGAGCGAAACTTGAGGCCGAGCGCTGTTCATGAAGTCCGGGATCGAAGGAGATCTCGAAGGTTTGAGGCTCGAGGCCGAGAGCGAAACTCGAGGCCGAGCGCTGTTCATGAAGTTTGGGACCGAAGGGGGTCTCGGAGGTTGAGGTACTGTTCATGAAGTCCGGGACCGGAGGGGGTCTCGGAGGTTGAGGCTCGAGGCCGAGAGCGAAACTCGAGGCCGAGCGCTGTTCATGAAGTCCGGGACCGGAGGGGGTCTTGGAGGTTGAAGCTCGAGGCCGAGAGCGAAACTCGAGGCCGAGCGCTGTTCATGAAGTCCGCGACCGGAGCGGGTCTCGGAGGTTAAGGTATTGTTCATGAGTTCGATACCGAGGGGGGCTCAGGAGGCCGAGAGAGCCTCCGTCAGTCGCCGTTACCGTTTATTCTGACGGCGTTGGATCAGACATATCAGATGCCCCCTCACCCCTGAGACGAAGCGGGCCCACCCCAGCAAGGCGAAAGGGGTGTCACCTCCCACGTGGCTGATCCCCATCCTTTGCGAACTGCCCCCGGACACGTGTCCCCGGACGCTGTGATGACTTTATGCAGGCGACATAAGGGATGTGAAAGGGCGGCCACTACCATCCACCCGATCCGCAGCGATCATCCTCGAGGCAAGGTTGATCCTTCGAAGTCTGTGAGAAAAGTCGCGCCATCATTGCCCATCATAACGATGACGTCAGCGGCGTCCCATCATTGGCCGAAGGTAGATCATATCACGCGCCGAGCGATCACCGAGGCAGCCCAGCCTATGGTAGGGGTCCACGTGGCTGACGAGACAAGGCGGGACAATTTGAAACTGAATAAAACTCGGGTGGGGGTTGAATTTGGCCACACTGCTCCTGCCATCGTTGTCTTCTTCCTCTGATCCTCTGATCCTCTGCCTCCTGGCCTTCCCTGCAACCTGAGAGCCTGCGCATGCCATTTTCTTCCTCAAGTCAGCTCTTCGTCTCTTCTAGACCTCTCTGTTCCTTTTTCTAGCAATGAGCTCCTAATCCTGGACATCGAGGACGATCTAGAGGATTGTTCTTCTTTCGAGAGGCCTCGAGCTTCTTCTTCTCCTCTCCCCTCTCCTTCACCTCCTCTTGAGTGGTCCTCCGATCCGGAGGACCGCATCCCTCTGGCCCGACGGCAGGTCGCCGGTGAGGCTCCCGTAGGGAGATGCCCGGCGGCGGCTGGCAGGGCCCCATCGAGGAGATGCCGGATGGAGGTCGGCACCTCCTCGAGGGTGGGGGCGGAATCCCCTGAGGGGGTCGCCTCCACGGTAACAGGCCAGGATTTGGCGAACATCCGGGCCCGTTACCAAATCCCCCGGGATGTCAGGCTTTATCTTCCGACTCCCGATGATAGAGTGATTTCTTCTCGTCCCGGCCGAGTGGCCGTTTATGAAATTTCTCTGAGGGTGGGCCTTCGCCTACCCTTTCCTCCTTTTTTTCATTAACCTCCTTGACTATTACTCCTTGACCCCTTCTCAACTGGTCCCGAACTCCCTTCGGATCGTTAGTGCCTTCATCGTCCTCTGCCATCACCTCCACATTACCCCCCGACTCTCCCTCTTTCGCTCTTTCTACATCCTTCGGGCTCAGAAGGGTTAGTGGCTATTCCAGCCCCGACCCAGCCGAGTCCTTAAGCATCTTCTTCCTACCTCCGTCAAGGGATGGAAATTTTGATTTTTCTTTGTCAATCTGGACCAGGTTAAGCCCCGGTGGGGGGACCCCGACCTTCGAGGTAACATGAATTCCACCATCCTTCCTGGAGACAAAGAAGCGTTGGGGCAATTGTTGACTATGGACATCCCTCGGTACAACCTGCTTCTAACAGAGGAAAACCTTTAGTCAGTGGGTCTCATCTCCCACCGTGGTATGTCTCCCTCATACTTAGTCAAAGTCTTCCTGTTTCATTTTTTTTTTGCTGACCCCGGCTGATGCTGTATAGCAATGAAGGTCCCGACCCGTAGACTCATGAGGGTCGCCGCCAAGAAGAGGGCCCAAGAGGGGCCGAGCGAGGGGCAGCAAACACCGGCACCGAAACGTCCGACAGTGCGGGTGCCTGAACCGCCCGCACCGCAAGAGCCTCCGACCGCCCGGAGATCGATCTGACGGCTGACACCCTGCCAGAAAGGGTGGTAGCCGAGGGGGCAACGATAGAGGAGCCGGCCACGGAGGAGCCGGCGATAGCGGAGGAGCCCCCTGCTCCCAGCGGACCAGCCCCCACCGAGGCGACAAAGAGCTGGGGTGAGGGACCGTCAGGGGCAGCAAGTCCGCCCCCGAGCAGACACCAACAAGCAGCCCTCCACGCACCGAGTCCGAGACTGCTGAGGCTACTGGAGGAAATGGAGTCAGGCCGAGGCCGCCTCGGGACTCCATTTTGAACGATGGGCGCTGGGTGGAGCGGCTTATCTCACCAGTCCTCGTGCCCGAGGTCCAGGAAGAACTTAGCCATTTGAAGGCGGTTACGTTCTTCCGAGAGTCCTACGCGGCCCTGGTTAAAGTAAGTAGTCTTACAGCCCCTTGCCTTTTGATTTTCCTTTTCGTCTTCTTTTCTCTTTTTTGATATGAGGCTTACATGCAGCTTGCAAACTCCCTGGCGGCTACAAGGAAGGCCATCCATGGGGAAAGACCCTCATACGGGAGGTCCGACAGGAGGCCGAGGAGGCTCGTGCTCGAGCTGAGGCGGCCGAGAGGGCCCTGGAGTCGATCAGGGTTGCCCGGGCCGATAAGATAAAGGCGGCCGAGAGCCAGGCAGAGGCTGAGGCCAGCCATTTGCGGGCAGTACTCAGTCAGCTGATGGTGGCCGAAGGCGCCGTCGCGGCAAGGGACCTGCATATTTCAGAATTGACCACAGCCATCCAGGCGGCCAAGAATCGGGCGGGCGAGGCGGAGGAGAGGGCGAAGGAGGTCGAGGAGAGGGCGAAGAAGGCCGAGGAGGAAGCGGGTCGTGCCCTGGAGGCTGAAAGGGCAGCGGCAGCATCTCTAGCTGCGGAGAAAGAAGCTCGAGCTGCCGAGGTGGAGGCAGCTGTTGAGGCCAGGGCTGCCAGGACCATAGAAGAGTTTAGGGCGTCCGAGCGCTTTATGGACGAGCTGGCTGAAGCTTCGGCGGAAGCGTATCTCCAAGGGTTTCAGCGTGGAAAGGAAAAAGTCGCCCAAGACCTGAACCTTCCTCAGGCCCTTGAGGTCGAGCCGGAGCATCTTTCCGAAGTTGCCTCGTCTGACGACGAGCCTGCGCTGGCCGAACTGTGAGCTTCAAGTTGTACTTTTTCCATTTTCATTTTTTTTTGCAAGTCCGACTTGGTCGGTGTTTTGTAAACACTTCGAATTAATGAAGTACAATTTTTCCTTCAATGAGAATTGTCTTTACCCAATTGTAGCTTCTACCCCAAGTCCTTTGGCTGTCGACGTGGGACCCTTAGGGGCTTTGTCAGTATCGAGGAGCAAACTTTAATTCATTCTCGAATAACCTTGACTTAGCCATGTAGGACCGAATCCTAAAGTCGAGGAAGATGGACTTCCGAGGACCGATGGAGCATAGGACTCGGAAGGCCGAGATAGACACGGGCTTTTAGGGGCCAATTGCAAGCCGCTTTGCCAGTGGTACACTGGGCTTCGTGCCTAGCTGGCCTAAGGCTTTTGGTGCCGAGCTGGCCTCGGGCTTCAGGTGCCGACCGGGATCGGGCTTGCTGTAGAGAGCCGATGGTACATCGCTCTGCCAGTGGTACACTGGGCTTTGTGCCTGCCTGGCCCAGGGCTTTTGGTGCCGAACGGGGTCAAGCTTGTTGTTGAGAGCCGATGGTACATCGCTCTGCCAGTGGTACACTGGGCTTTTGCTTGGCTGGCCCAGGGCTTTTTGCTTGGCTGGCCCAGGGCTTTAGGTGTCGAGCTAGCCTCGGGCTTTAGTTGCCGACCGGGGTCGGGCTTATTGTTGAGAGCCGAAGGTACATCGCTCTGCCAGCAGTACACTGGGCCTTATGCTTGGCTAGCCCAGGGCTTTTTGCCTGGCTAGCCCAGGGCTTTAGGTGCCGAGCTGGCCTCGGGCTTTAGTTGCCGACCGGGGTCGGGCTTATTGTTGAGAGCCGATGGTACATCGCTCTACCAGTGGTACAATTGGCTTTGTGCCAGGCTGGCCCAGGGCTTTTTGCCTGGCTGGCCCAGAGCTTTAAGTGCCGAGCTGGTCTCGAGCTTTAGTTGCCGACCGGGGTCGGGCTTATTATTGAGAGCCGATGGTACATCGCTCTGCCAGCGGTACACTGGGCCTTGTGCCAGGCTGGCCCAGAGCTTTTTGCCGGGCTGACCCAGAGCTTTAGGTGCCGAGCTGGCCTCGGGCTTTAGTTGCCGACCGGGGTCGGGCTTGTTGTTGAGAGCCGATGGTACATCGCTCTGCTAGTGGTACACTGGGCTTTGTGCCTGGCTGGCCCAGGGCTTTTTGCCTGGCTAGTCCAGGGCTTTAGGTGCCGAGCTGGCCTCGGGCTTTAGTTGCCGACCGGGGTCGGGCTTGCTGTAGAGAGCCGATGGTACATCGCTCTGCCAGTGGTACACTGAGCTTTGTGCCTGGCTGGCACAGGGCTTTTGGTGTCGACCGCTTTAGGTACCGAGCTAGCCTCGGGCTTTAGTTGCCGACCGGGGTCGGGCTTGTTGAGAGCCGATGGTACATCGCTCTGCCAGTGGTACACTGGGCTTTGTGCCTAGTTGGCCCAGGGCTTTTTGCCTGGCTGGCCAGGGCTTTAGGTGCCGAGCTGGCCTCGGGCTTTAGTTGCCGACCGAGGTCGGACTTGTTGTTGAGAGCCGATGGTACATCGGTCTACCAGTGGTACACAGGGCTTTGTGCCTGGCGGGCCCAGGGCTTTTTGCCTGGCTTGCCCAGAGCTTTAGGTGTCGAGCTGCCCTCGGGCTTTAGTTGCCGACCGGGGTCGGGCTTGTTATTGAGAGCCGATGGTACATAGCTCTGCCAGTGGTACACTGGGCTTTGTGCCTGGCTGGCCCAGGGCTTTTTGCTTGGCTGGCCCAGGGCTTTAGGTGCCGAGCTGGCCTCGGGCTTTAGTTGCCGACCGGGGTCGGGCTTGTTGTTGAGAGCCGATGGTACATCGCTCTGCTAGTGGTACACTGGGCTTTGTGCCTGGCTGGCCCAAGGCTTTTTGCCTGGCTGGCCCAGGGCTTTAGGTGCCGAGCTGGCCTCAGGCTTTAGTTGCCGACCGGATCGGGCTTGTTGTTGAGAGCCGATGGTACATCGCTCTACCAGTGGTACACTGGACTTTGTGCCTGGCTGGCCCAGGGCTTTAGGTGCCAAGCTGGCCTCGGCTTTAGTTGTCGACCGGGGTCGGGCTTATTGTTGAGAGCCGATGGTACATCGCTCTGCCAGTGGTACACTGGGCTTTGTGCCTGGCTGAACCAGGGCTTTTTACTTGGCTGGCCCAAGGCTTTAGGTGTCGAGCTGGCCTCGGGCTTTAGTTGCCGACCGAGGTCGGGCTTATTGCTGAGAGCCGATGGTACATCGCTCTGCCAGCGGTACACTGGGCCTTATGCCTGGCTGGCCCAGGGCTTTAGGTGCCGAGCTGGCCTCGAGCTTTAGTTGCCGACCGGGGTTGGGCTTGTTGTTGAGAGCCGATGGTACATCGCTCTACCAGTGTAAACTTGGCTTTGTGCCTGGCTGGCCCAAGGCTTTTTGCCTGGCTGGCCCAGAGCTTTAGGTGCCGAGCTGGCCTTGGGCTTTAATTACCGACAGGGGTCGGGCTTGTTGTTGAGAGCCGATGGTACATCGCTCCGCCAGTGGTACACTGGGCTTTATGCCTGGCTGGCCCAGGGCTTTTTGCCTGGCTGGCCCAGGGCTTTAGGTGCCGAGCTGGCCTTGGGCTTTAGTTGCCGACTGGGGTCGGGCTTGTTGTTGAGAGCCGATGGTACATCGCTCTGCCAGTGGTACACTGGGCTTTGTGCCTGGCTGGCCTAGGGCTTTTTGCTTGGCTGGTTCAGGGCTTTAGGTGCCGAGCTAGCCTTGGGCTTTAGTTGCCGACCGGGGTCGGGCTTGCTGTAGAGAGCCGATGGTACATCGCTCTGGCAGTGGTACACTGAGCTTTGTGCCTGGCTGGCCCAAGGCTTTTGGTGCCGACTGCTTTAGGTACCGAGCTGGCCTCGGGCTTTAGTTGCCGACCGGGGTCGGGCTTGTTGTTGAGAGCCGATGGTACATCGCTCAGCCAGTGCTACACTGGGTTTTATGCCTGGCTGGCCCAGGGCTTTAGGTACCGAACTGGCCTCGGGCTTTAGTTACCGACTGGGGTCGGGCATGTTGTTGAGAGCCGATGGTAAATCGCTATGCCAGTGGTACACTGGGCTTTGTGCCTGGCTGGCCCAGGGCTTTTTTTCTAGCTGGCCTAGAGCTTTAGGTGCCGAGCTGGCCTCGAGCTTTAGTTGCCGACCGGGGTCGGGCTTATTGTTGAGAGCCGATGGTACATCGCTCTGCCAATGGTACACTGGGCTTTGTGCCTGGCTGGCCCAGGGCTTTAGGTGCCGAGCTGGCCTCAGGCTTTAGTTGCCGACCGGGGTCGGGCTTGTTGTTGAGAGCCGATGGTACATCGCTTTGCCAGTGGTACATTGGGCTTTGTGCCTAGCTAGCCAAGGGCTTTAGGTGCCGAGCTGGCCTCAGGCTTTAGTTGCCGACCGGGGTCGGGCTTGCTGTAGAGAGCCGATGGTACATCGCTCTGCCAGTGGTACACTGAGCTTTGTGCCTGGCTGGCTCAGGGCTTTTGGTGCCGACTGCTTTAGGTGTCGAGCTGGCCTCGGGCTTTAGTTGCCGACCGGGGTCGGCTTGTTGAGAG
Source organism: Calamus simplicifolius (assembly GCA_900491605.1). NCBI lineage: Eukaryota > Viridiplantae > Streptophyta > Magnoliopsida > Arecales > Arecaceae > Calamus > Calamus simplicifolius. The sequence continues at coordinate 344,935 of UESW01001976.1, read as the reverse complement.
CCGATGGTACATCGCTCTGCCAGTGGTACACTGGGCTTTGTGCCTGGCTGGCCTAGGGCTTTTGGTGCCGACCGGGGTCGGGCTTGTTGTTGAGAGCCGATGGTACATTGCTCTGCCAGTGGTACACTGAGCTTTGTGCCTGGCTGGCCCAAGGCTTTTTGCCTGGCTGGCCCAGGGCTTCAGGTGCCGAGCTAGCCTCGGGCTTTAGTTGCCGACCGAGGTCGAGCTTGTTGTTGAGAGCCGATGGTACATCGCTCTGCCAGTGGTACACTGGGCTTTGTGCCTGGCTGGCCCAGGGCTTTTTGCTTGGCTGGCCCAGGGCTTTAGGTGCCGAGCTGGCCTCGGGCTTTAGTTGCCGACTGGGGTCGGGCTTGTTGTTGAGAGCCGATGATATATCGCTCTGCCAGTGGTACACTGGGCTTTGTGCCTGGCTGGCCCAGGGCTTTAGGTGCCGAGCTGGCCTCGGGCTTTTGGTTGAAAAACTGAGATACTAGAACTCAATTTATTAATATGAAATGAGGGGCGAAAACCCAAAAGAATACAAGCATGGTATTTAATGTAAGAAGGAAATGCACTACTGATAATATCGATGAAGGTTGTCAGCGTTCCACGTCCGGGAGAGCGGCGTCCCATCCAGCTCTTCAATCTTGTATGCTCCGTGACGGAGTGCTTCGGTGATCCGGTAGGACCCCTCCCAATTCGGAGCTAGCTTGCCTCCTTCCGTCGGCTTTGAGACTTCAGCTCGTCGAAGGATCAGGTCTCCCAGCAGGAAAGTCTTAAGGTGCTCTCGGGCGTTGTAATACTTGGCAGCTCATTGTCAGTAGACCGCCATCCGGAGCCGCGCTTGGTCTCGCACCTCCTCCACCAGGTCGAGGTTGGCTCGCAGCCGGTCCGAATTGTCTTCCTCACTATATGACTCCACCCGAGGACTCGAGGAGCCTATCTCCATCGGAATGACAGCCTTGGACCCAAAGACCAGGCTGAATGGGGTCTCTCCGGTGGGCGTGGCATTGTATGGTAGGCCCATAGCACGTTGTGGAGCTCCTCCACCCATCGTCCCTTGCAATCATCCAGTCGGGTTCTCAGTCCTTGAAGAATGATGCAATTAGTTACCTCAACCGCTCCGTTGGTCTAAGGGTGTCCAACGGAAGTGAATCTCTGATGGATGCCCAGTTCGGTGCAGAATCCTCGGAAGGGTGCGTTGTCGAACTGCCAGCCGTTGTCGGTGACCAGAGTTATGGTAGTCCAAACCGGCATATGATAGACTTCCAAAAGAAGGATCTCACCTTGCTCTCAGTGATCTTAGCAAGGGCTTCGGCCTCAATCCCCCTGGTGAAGTGATCAATGGCCACCAGGAGGAACTTGCGCTGTCCGGAGGCTGGAGGGAATGGTCCAAAGATGTCCATACCCCACTGGGCGAAGAGCCAAGGCGCCGCCAGGGGGGTCAGCTGAGATGTCGGCTGTCGCTGAATATTGGCATGGCACTAGCAGCTATCACACTTCTTAACAAGCTCGACCGTCTTCCCTCATGGTCAGCCAGTAGTACCCTTGCCGTAGGGCCTTGTAAGCTAGGGCTCTGCCCCCCAAATGACTCCGCAGATGCCCTCATGGATTTCCTGCAAGATGTAGTCTGCTTCGGCTGATCCGACGCACTTGAGGATCGGATAAGAAAATGATCTTCGATAAAGCTTTCCGTCCATCATCAGGAACTTCGAGGCCCGCCGCCTGAGTAGTATGGCCTCAGTGGGGTCTTCGGGGAGAGTGTCATCGATCAAATATCGGATGTAGGCATCTATCCAGGAGGGTCCTTGCTCGACCGGCAGTGCTTCATCCGTAGCTTCAATGCCTGGGGTCTGCAGGTGCTCCACATACGTCATTCCCAAGGTCTCGTCGACCAAAGTGGCCAAATGGGACAACGCGTCAGCCCTAGCATTCTCCGCCCAGGGGATATAGCTGACGCGGAAGTAAGAGAACCGAGAGGCTTGGGATTGCACCTTGCTCAGGTAACGGGACATGGTCGGGTCTCTGGCTTCGTATTCCCCAGCAACCTGCCCGGAGACAAGTTGGGAGTCCGTGAAGGCCCTCAGACGATCCGCACCGAGCTCCCCGGCCAGCTTCATCCCCGCCAACAAGGCTTCATATTCCGCCTGATTATTAGTGGCTGGAAACAGAAACCGAAGGGCATACTCCACCACTCCCCTCGGGACTCACGAGGATGAGCCCGGCTCCACTTCCCTGAGAATTTGCTGCTCTATCCACATGCAAGATCCATTCTTCCTTTCCTGCTTCCTCGGCCGAGGAGGACTCCATGCGCGCCTCCGGACACGATTCCTTCGAACACTCCTCGACCCAAGTGCACTCGACCAAAAATCAGCCAATACTTGGGACTTCATGGCAGACCTCGGCCGGATAGACAAGTCAAACTCGCTCAGTTTGATGGCCCACTTGGCTAGCCGACCAGATGTGTCAGGACGGGACAAGATGGTCCGAAAAGGTTGGTTCGTGAGCACCACGATGGGATGAGCTTGGAAGTAGGGTCGAAAGCGTTGGGCAGAGACCACCAGGACGAAGACGATCTTTTCGGTCCTAGAATATCTGGTCTCGGCATCATGAAGTACCTTGCTAGTGTAGTAGATCGGCTTTTGCACTCCGCCGGCATCCATACACACGAGCACAGAATTGACGGCCTCGAGGGAGGCTGCGAGATACAGGAAGAGCTCCTCCCCACCCCTCGGCTTGGACAACAGCGGGGGAGTGGATAAAATTTACTTCAACTCCTCAAAGGCATCCTGACACTCCTTTGTCCATTCAAAACTGTTGACCTTGCGCAGCGCCTTAAAGAAGGCAGACACCTTTCTGTCGATCTTGACATCAAGCGACTCAAGGCCGCCACCTTCCCGGTTAGGCATTGCACCTCCTTTTTATTAGCTGGAGGCCTCATATCCAAGATGGCCCAGATCTTATCGGGATTGGCTTCGATCCCCCGCTGAGTTACCCATAATTCCAAAAACTTGCATGCCATCACCCCGAAGGCACACTTGCTGGGGTTCAGCCTCATCTGGTACTGGCGCAGGTTGTTGAAAGTCTTTACGAGATCGGCGACGTGGTCAGCAGCATTGGTGCTCTTGGTCAGCATATCGTCCACGTACACCTCCATGTTACGCCCGATCTGGTCCTCAAAGACCTTATTCATCAACCTTTGATAGGTGGCCCCGGCATTCTTCAGCCCAAACGGCATCACCTTGTAGCAGTAAATCCCTTTTTCAGTAATAAAAGAGGTGGCCTCTTCATCAGCCGGGTCCATTCTTATCTGGTTGTACCCCGAGAATGCGTCCATGAAGCTGAGAGTTTCGTGTCCGGACGCAGCGTCCACTAGCTGGTTGATCCGGGGCAGTGGGAAGCTGTCTTTGGGACACGCCTTATTGAGATCGGTGAAGTCCACGCACATCCTCCAGCTCCCGCTGGCCTTGCGAACCATCACAACATTCGCCAGCCAGTCGGGGTAGTGCACCTCACGGACGTGACCGGCTGCCAACAGCTTTCGCACCTCCTCGTCCACGGCCTTCTGTCTGTCAGGGGCGAAGCTCCTCTTCTTCTGCCGAATGGGTCGGCACTCCGGCTTGACGTTGAGCTGGTGATAATCACTTCTTCTGGGATGCCTGGCATGTCGGACGCCGACCAGGCGAAGACGTCGGCATTGGCTCGCAAGAAAGCGAGGAGCTGGCTGCGGGCTTCCTCCGGGAGCAGAGCCCCGATCTGGATTGTCTTTGCTGGGTCCTCTCCAAGAGGGAAGGCCAGCAGGCGCTCAACCGGCTTTCCTCTTCTCTCCAGGTCCCGGGGGTCCAGCGCTTCTGGTGTAGGTGCAGGCATCACTCCCTATGGACTAGGGGCCATGTGGCAGCAAAGTGTGGGCGGGTTCTGCTCCCCCGCATCTCCCCAACTCCTTCACTGGTGGGAAACCTCATGAGTAGCCTTTTGGTGGAGATGACAGCGTCCAAAAGATTAAGCCCAGGTCTTCCGAGGATAGTATTATAAGCGAGGGATATCTGAACCACCATAAAGCTTATGAAGACTGTACTTTGGCGCGGGGCCGTGCCAGCCATGACAGGAAGAGTGATCTTTCCCTCGACCTTCACGGAATCTCCAGTGAACCCCATCAGGGGCGTGGCGACAGGCCGAAGCAGGTCGGGTGACAGGTTCATGGGAACGAAAGCATCATAACTCAAAACATCCACCGAGCTCCCACTATCAACCAGAATTCTTTTTACAAGATGTTTAGCAATCGTCATGGACACGATGACGCTATCATCATTTTTATTTACCATCCCCTCTAAGTCCCTTTTGAAAAAATGGATTATAGGATCTAACTCCCCCTCCCCCTCGGCCTCTTGGGCGGGCCACCTGCCCCCCAGGAAATCATCGCCACTGTCTTCTCGGTCGGAGTATTGTCAATCACCGGTAGCGGAGGCGTCGACGAACCAGGAGCACTCAGGTTGTTTCTCTGAACGAACTTCCCCAAGTGGCCACGCTGGATAAGATCCTCTATCGCCTTCTTCAACTGGCGACAGTTGTCAATGTCGTGGCCGTGATCCCGATGGTAGCGGCAGTACAAATTCTTGTTGCGGGGATCTTTGGGTTCAGTGGAGGAGGGTGGCAAGTATGACTTGCCCTCTATCTCTAGCAGGATGTGGAAGATGGGAGCAAGCAAAGGTGTGTAAGGACCGTCCCTCTGTGCAGGAGCTCGAGGACGGTTGTCTGGTCGGCGGGGAGGTTCGGGCCTCCTGGGCCAGACTTCAGCGGGCTCAGGGCGAGCTGGCTTCTTGAGGATACTCCCGCTAGCCTCGCGCCGAGAGGAATCAGCCTCGTCGACGCGGATATACTTCTGGGCCCGGGTCAAGAGTTCGGCGTAGGAACCAGCGGCTTCTTGTCAAGGGAGTATACGAAGCGAGACGAACGAAGCCCTCGCTTCAAGGCCAAAGTGGCCACTGAGTCCTCAAGATTGTAGACTTCCAGGGCTGCCTCCTTGAACCGAGCGACGTAGTCTCGCAAGGACTCGCCGCTCTTCTGTTGGATAGAGAAGAGGCTGTCAGCTACCCTTGGAATCTTTCGACATGCATCAAAATGGGCCAAAAAGGCCCTCTCCAGCTGGCGAAAAGAATCGATACTTCGGCGACAGGCGAGAGTACCAGGCTCGAGCAACTTTCTTTAGAGTGGCAGGAAAGGCGATGCACATGAGCGAATCGGTTGCCCCCTGGACCTGCATGAGAACCTTGTAACTTTCTAGGTGGTCCAGGGGATCCATGGTCCCGTCATATGGATCCAGCTGAGGAAGGCGGAACTGGGTGGAGATGGGCTCTTCCATGATACGGCAGGACAGCGAAGGTAGGCTGTCATAGTCCGCCTCTGGCAGGTGGGTGATCCGACGGCTGAGTTCCTCCAACCGTTGGTTGTACTCATCGAGTCGACGCTCGGCTCGACGGGCTATCCTGCCATCGAAGGACTCCTCCCCCGAGGATTTTGAGGATGGGGAAGAGTGACAGCGATGTCGGCGAGGGCGCTCCGCCTCCTTCCCGTGTCGCCGCTTGGGAGAAACACTGGCATGACGAGAAGGTGATCGGGGTCTCTCGGAGGCTCCCCGGTGGTGAAGCTTGGGCGAAGCATGGCGGTAGCGAGCTTCCGGGACCGGCGATCTCCTCCGGGAGGAATGCTGGCGGGGCTGCCTGCTGGTGCTGCAGACCTTGAACCACCGCCACCAAGGACTGAACTTGCGTGGCTAGGGCGGCAAGCCGGTCTTCCTGGAGCTGCTGTGGAGGAGGTGCGGAGACGTCGATCGGGGGAGCGTAAGGTCCAGCCGCCTGGAGACGCGGCGGTGCAGGGACACCGGCTGGGGGAGCTGAGGGGCCAACCGCCAGCGGATCAGCTCCTTGATGTTGCCCCCCAGCGCAATTGACAGAGACCCCTTTCGCACGGGTCATCACCATGGCTCAAGAGCTCGGGGAGAGAGAGGTTGCAGATTGCTGGTTCGATATCTTTCTCTTTCCCCTACCTAGCGCGCCAATCTGTTGACGCCGAGTCACTTTCTTCAAACGCCAGGGAAACGGACGTCCTCCTCACCGGACTCCTACAAGAAAAGTTCTCGGAGACCGGATGCTCCAATGGGGACCCTCTGATGCTCAAGTTAGTCACTCGAGAACAGACGAGAACTGACTAGCGGAAGAAAGTTATAAAGTTAGGGTTTAACTAGTGGGAAGAAGCTAGAAAACCTCTGTTCTTGGATCCCTACTTACAGTGAGAGTGTGCGCTTTTATACCTGTTCGAAGATCAACCTTTTCGTTCCAGAAGATAGCTGATTTTGAGGTACCTCGTCCTATAACGGACAAAAAGGGTGAGGCTGACAGTGACGGGTCATACTGTCACCGTGCGTGTCGGAGGTGTCCTACGTTATCTATCAATACTGCTTCACAGGTGTCCGGCGGCTGTAGCTGTACCTAGTGCATGCCGTTGCCGAATGTGACCGCGCACAGTTGTGGACGGATGGTGAATCGTACGTTATAACAGGGTATGGTCATGCATAGTCACGTACGTGTGATGGACCATACGCCGTTATGAGGCAAGGCCACATACTGCTATGGATGGGCGACGAACCACGTGGGCATGCCAGGTGGCCCAAGGCTATAGGTTGCTGGGCTCAAGGACCAGACCACGTACCGGGCACTATTCAAGCAGTCCGAGGCCGAGAGCGAAACTCAAGGCCGAGCGCTGTTCAGGCAGACCAAGGCCGTGGGGGTCTCGGAGGTTGAGGCTCGAGGCCGAGAGCGAAACTCGAGGCCGAGCGCTGTTCATGAAGTCCGGGACCGGAAGGGTTCTCGGAGGTTGAGGTACTGTTCATGAAGTCTGGGACCGGAGGAGGTCTCGGAGGTTGAGGCTCGAGGCCGAGAGCGAAACTCGAGGCCGAGCGCTATTCATGAAGTCCGAGACCGGAGGGGGTCTCGAAGGTTGAGGCTCGAGGCCGAGAGAGAAACTCGAGGCCGAGCGCTGTTCATGAAGTCCGAGACCGGAGGGGGTCTCGAAGGTTGAGGCTCGAGGCCGAGAGCGAAACTCGAGGCCGAGCGCTATTTATGAAGTCCGGGACTGGAGGGGTTTCGAGGTTGAGGTACTGTTCATAAAGTCCGGGACTGGAGGGGGTCTCGGAGGTTGAGGCTCGAGGCCGAGAGCGAAACTCGAAGCCGAGCACTGTTCATGAAGTCCGGAACCGGAGGGGGTCTCAGAGGTTGAGGCTCGAGGCTGAGAGCGAAACTCGAGGCCGAGTGATGTTCATAAAGTTCGGACCGGAGGGGGTCTCGAAGGTTGAGGTACTGTTCGTGAAGTCCGATACCAAGGGAGCTCAGGAGGCCGAGAGGGCCTCCATCAGTCACCGTTACCGTTTATTCTGACGGCGTTGGATCAGCCATATCACAATGTAAACTATGACATATCATCAAAGATTGACATAAAAGATAAGCACTGAACATACATTACCACCTAATAAATTAACAAGCTAGTAAGCTTCTCATAAGATAAAAGTTCTAACATAGTACTTGTGGATTAGGTTGTGAGTGTCCAACCATCTCTTGGACTTGTCCAAGACAGAATTATGAGGAGCCCCTAGTCTTCAGAGTGGCCAACACAGTGCCATGCACTTTGGCAAAATTTTTGATACAACGCCGGTGGCGGTGGCACCAACTTTAGTTTGGTAGCATTCTTGACGAAGGCCAACTCTATTCCTAAACCACATGCCTTAGAAGCAGTATAGGAATCACTGCTCCACACACCAAGCCCATCCATCTTGTAACACCTGATCATTTGCAACAAGAATGCCTTCTACAACTACTACAACTGATAAAAAAAAGGGCGGGGGGAGAGAGAGATATGATCCAACTGCCAATTGTTGACAGAATTCGAACAGGAGTTGATAGGAGTGCGTTTCCGCGACCAAATCAACCCGCAATATTGCAGCATAAATAACCGCTTTCACAATCAACAAAACGCAAAGAAAACTGAAATAGATAATCGAATCTCAAATAAATAACAGCCATTAATTTAACCAATAAAATTTTAAAAATACAAAAATTACTACAAAAGGGGAAAAGAAAAACCCACTAAAATACCAAAGTCGAGATTCCCCTGATTTCCTTCTTTTTTTTCACAAATTAATGATAGAAATAACAAAGTCAAATTCTTGGAAAACCCTACTCCAAGAAAATATCAAAAGAAGCTCGCTCGTACCTGGCTGGCGCCTGATCACGGAGGGGGCAAAGAGTGTAATGGGATTCCGAAAGTTAGGGTTCGTTCCCAGGCTTTGTTCTGAGGAAAGAAAAGGTCGGAAGGAAACAGGGGACTGGATCCATTGGCAGTTAAACCAACCTTGGGAAAGGGGGAGGGTGAGGAGGAAACGGTGATCGGTCAGCCGATCACGTGGCCAAGTTCCGTAACGCGGGACATTGAGAAGCCTTCCTTTGGAAAAGGAAAACACTTTGTACACCGCCTTCGGTGCAGCAAGGCCTACATGGGCTGCACCGCTCCTTTCTATTGGTCCACATGGATCCCATGTGGCCTGACATGATGGGACAGAATAGCAGAGAGATAATGTTACTTTTTAATCGTACATCCATTAAAAGTCGTTCAGCCTTTTCACCATTGGTGTGAAGACGAAAATGCCCTTTCCCTCCAGCCTACTTCAACCCGCCATCTTATTTGGATTTTGCTGATAAAAAATCGTAAGGTTCTGGCCTGGAAGACTCACGACACCCTTAGTTCAAGACCCACGACACCCCATTTCAAGACCCACGACACCCCTAGTTCAAGACCCACGACACCCCAGTTCAAGACCCACGACACCCTCAGTTCAAGACCCACGACACCCTAGTTCAAGACCCACGACACCCTCAGTTCAAGACCCATGACACCCCAGTTCAAGACCCACGACACCCCCAGTTCAAGACCCACGACACCCCTAGTTCAAGACCCACGACACCCCAGTTCAAGACCCACGACACCCTAGTTCAAGACCCACGACACCCCAGTTCAAGACCCACGACACCCTAGTTCAAGACCCATGACACCCCTAGTTCAAGACCCACGACATCCTAGTTCAAGACCCACGACACCCCAGTTCAAGACCCACGACACCCTTAGTTCAAGACCCACGACACCCCAGTTCAAGACCCACGACACCCCTAGTTCAAGACCCACGACACCCCAGTTCAAGACCCACGACACCCCAGTTCAAGACCCATGACACCCTTAGTTCAAGACCCACGATACCCCAGTTCAAGACCCACGACACCCCTAGTTCAAGACCCACGACACCCCAGTTCAAGACCCACGACACCCTTAGTTCAAGACCCACGACACCCCAGTTCAAGACCCACGACACCCCTAGTTCAAGACCCACGACACCCCAGTTCAAGACCCACGACACCCCAGTTCAAGACCCACGACTCTTAGTTCAAGACCCACGACACCTCAGTTCAAAACCCACGACACCCCAGTTCAAGACCCACGACACCCCTAGTTCAAGACCCACGACACCCCAGTTCAAGATCCACGACACCCCCTTCTTCCTCTTCTTCTTATCCTTCCTCTCCCAGTGAGCCGAAGCCGGAAGTATGACTGCCTCCCTCTGCGCCTTGACGAGCCTCTCCAGCTGCTCCTCGCTCACCCCGAACACCGCTGCGAGCTCCGGACCCCTCATGTTCCGCAGCAGTAAGTTGGTCCCCATGAAGAACTGCGGCCGGTTCTTCATCGCCGACGTCGTGAAGCCAAAGAACTCCAGCGGTGATCCATGGGACGCGACCTGGCAGAAGGGGAAGTAGCGGGGAATCCAGAAGACGTCTCCCTCCGACACCTCGGCGTTCATGGCCGCTGAGCCGTTTGGATACACCACCTGAATACTCCCCGAACCACGGAGGACGACGCCGTACTCTGTCGCCGTTGGGTTAACGTGCGGTGATAGCATCGATCCCTGCATGCAAGTGTCATGCTCAATTCGCCACCTTAATTAGTAGTTCAATGAATTAACCTGACATGAAGATGTTTAGAAAATGGAATAGAAAGTTAATTATATATTAAGGCTTAATTGATGTCCCATGGATCACCGCTACTTCCCCTGTGGTCATGATAAGGAGGATGCCTGATGTTCCGGCTGCCGCCCGTCTCCGTGGAGCTTTTGCCTCCCATTAATCCGAAAAACTTGCGCATAATCTACAGAGAGAAGCCAAGTTTGAAGACATGATGATGATGAGAGAAAGCAAAATGGAAAAGATTTGAAGGTTGAAGGGGAAATTTAGCACACGATATGCTGACAGAGCAGCAGCTGCAAGGACTTCTGAGAAACAATGAACATCCAAAGTTTTATGCAATAAAAAAACAAAAAAGGCATAAAAAACCATGACAGCTGAACCCTCATGGAGATGGTAAACCCAAGCCAAGTTTGAGAAAAGCTCAAAGCAGTAATCAGTAACAACTGGACAGCTAAATAGAACCTAATGAAACCCCTGATGCATGCCTCCCCCAAGCACCAAGGCGTTCGGGGTGAGCGAGGAGCAGTTGGAGAGGCTCGTCAAGGCGCAGAGGGAGGCAGTCATACTTCCGGCTTCGGGTCACTGGGAGAGGAAGGATAAGAAGAAGAGGAAGAAGGGGGTGTCGTGGATCTTGAACTGGGGTGTCGTGGGTCTTGAACTAGGGGTGTCGTGGGTCTTGAACTGGGGTGTCGTGGGTCTTGAACTAAGAGTGTCGTGGGTCTTGAACTAGGGTGTCGTGGGTCTTGAACTGGGGTGTCGTGGGTCTTGAACTAGGGGTGTCGTGGGTCTTGAACTGGGGTGTCGTGGGTCTTGAACTAAGGGTGTCGTGGGTCTTGAACTGGGGTGTCGTGGGTCTTGAACTGGGGTGTCGTGGGTCTTGAACTGGGGTGTCGTGGGTCTTGAACTAAGGGTGTCGTGGGTCTTGAACTAGGGGTGTCGTGGGTCTTGAACTGGGGTGTCGTGGGTCTTGAACTAAGGGTGTCGTGGGTCTTGAACTGGGGTGTCGTGGGTCTTGACTAGGGTGTCGTGGGTCTTGAACTGGGGTGTCGTGGGTCTTGAACTGGGGTGTCGTGGGTCTTGAACTAAGGGTGTCATGGGTCTTGAACTAGGGGTGTCGTGGGTCTTGAACTGGGGTGTCGTGGGTCTTGAACTAGGGGTGTCTTGAACTGGGGTGTCGTGGGTCTTGAACTAAGGGTGTCGTGGGTCTTGAACTGGGGTGTCGTGGGTCTAACTAAGGGTGTCGTGGGTCTTGAACTGGGGTCGTGGGTCTTGAACTAGGGTGTCGTGGGTCTTGAACTGGGGTGTCATGGGTCTTTAACTATGGGTGTCATGGGTCTTGAACTGGGGTGTCGTGGGTCTTGAACTGGGGTGTCGTGGGTCTTGAACTAGGGGTGTCGTGGGTCTTGAACTAGGGTGTCGTGGGTCTTGAACTGGGGGTGTCGTGGGTCTTGAACTAGGGTGTCATGGGTCTTGAACTGAGGGTGTCGTGGGTCTTGAACTAGGGTGTCGTGGGTCTTGAACTGGGGTGTCGTGGGTCTTGAACTAGGGGTGTCATGGGTCTTGAACTGGGGTGTCGTGGGTCTTGAACTAAGGGTGTCGTGAGTCTTCCAGGCCAGAACCTTACGATTTTTTATCAGCAAAATCCAAATAAGATGGCGGGTTTAAGTAGGCTGGAGGGAAAGGGCATTTTCGTCTTCACACCAATGGTGAAAAGGCTGAACGACTTTTAATGGATGTACGATTAAAAAGTAACATTATCTCTCTGCTATTCTGTCCCATCATGTCAGGCCACATGGGATCCATGTGGACCAATAGAAAGGAGCGGTGCAGCCCATGTAGGCCTTGCTGCACCGGAGACGATGTACAAAGTGTTTTCCTTGGAAAAAGGGTCTAAAATGCTTGGCCCATCGATCTGTACAAAAGTTGTGGAACAACTCTCGCTAAAGATGCCACAACCACTGTACCAACACGATGGTGACGGCAAGCAAAGATACTGCGCTGCTTTCATCGTGCAAGGTGGAGGCTGCCAAGCTTCTTGGCAAAGGGTGCCGAAATCAAACACCACTAAAATCCAACACAAACAAAATAACGCGAAATTAATAGTCTCGGCTTCCTAAGTTTTATGTTGCATAGCTATGATTATAATATGAAAACAAATGATATCGTATCAAGATTATTGATCTGTTAAATTAAATCTTTTTATGATCTAATATATTAAATAAATAATTTATATTATATTTATATTTAAATTCTTGATATAATTAATTAATCATATACTAATTTAGAATATATTAGAGCCTAAATAGTTTATATTTTTAATTTTAATATTATTTTTATTTTTTAATTAATATGACAAGCTGTAAGGCCATTTTTTTCACTTCTTTATTTTATTTTTTGGTTTTTTTTAATTTTTCTTTTAAGTTACGTTTGATCCTACCTATAATTGTATAGCTTCCTTGATTCCTCTTATTTGTGATGCCATATGGACCGAAAAATAGAGCCACGTGGCTTCCAACCTCAACAATAAATGCACAAGTGTTAAACATATACATATGTTACTTTGAGATTATTTGCAATGATTTTTTTTTTCAACTGTCTGAGTACAGCTTCACGCATCCAAATTTTATATGCGCATTTTTTTTTTTGGTACAGACGGGCGTGAGTCAAGCCCGATAGGTCATAGTACAAAATTTGCTATAAAATAACAGGACAAGGATCACCAAACTGCCAACCTCACTGCCTATAATGGTGAGCTGTAACAGAAGCAACCCAATCAGCCGTGGCATTTGCTTTCCGGTAAATATGCCGGATCAAAGGAAAATAGGAAGCCTGGAGAGAAGCCCAAATATCATAGAAAATGAGATTATGGAGGGAGCAGAGATCCACATCCTGTCTGATCCAGCGGACGACCGTAAGAGAATCTTCCTCAATAATCAACTGGCAAGAGCCGAAATAACGAATAACATAAGTAATGCCAACCTAAGCACCTTGAAGCTTAGCCATAGGGACCAAAATGTTGAGTGAACCATGACCACCTGCCGTGAGTAACACTCCCTCTGGCCCCCTAATAACAAATCCGGATCCAGCAAGTCAGCCCGACATAGAACTATCAAAATTCACTTTGACATAACCCTGGGGTGGGGGCTCCTAAGAGATAAAGACCGTAGAACAGTGCGCTACCGAAACAGCAGAAGAGTCCCAGTGGCCGGGTCTGTTTGAGTGAATAGCAGAATCTGAACAAAAGAAATCCGTAGCGAAGGAGATGGCTGAGTGGGTGACCACCTGAGGTGAAACCGTCTCCTCAGCAAAGACAATCCGATTTTGGATCAGCCAAATGTGATGAGCCAGATAAGTAGAAAGGACACCATGAGGCCGGGGACCTCGCAGAGCAAACAGATGAATGGCACGCAGTAAAGAAAGATGGGTGGGTCCCTCCTCCGAAATCCACGGGATATAATGAAGTTGTTGCCAAATTCGTAACGCATGAGAACATGTGAGGATGGCATGTTCAATCGTCTCATCCTGAAGGCCACATATTGGGCAAAAAGACGAAATAGGAAGACCACGGCCAATCAGAAGAGAGCACGTAGGAAGTCGATCCCACACAAGCTTCCACAAAAAGAGCTAAATTCTGGGGTGGATGGGCAAACGCCATATCTAGGCCACATCATTCAGACCCAAAATCCGAGGCCGAAAGCTATCAACAAAGTCTCTGGAAGGGGCATGTGGGAGGCAAGATCGAATCCAAATTTAGGTATCAGTAACAGCAGAGGAAGCAAGAGGGATGGTAAGGATCCTATGCGCTAGCTCCGCCCCAAAAAATCGGGAGACCGAAGGCACATGCCAGGTTGAACTATCGTAGAAAATCAAAGCAGAAACTGGCATAGATGGATCAACATCAGAGCTGATGAAAGACGGCCAACGGGATAGAGGAAGGTCAGCTATCCAGCTATCCTGAGTAACAATAACAGAACTACCATTCCCAATCATCCATTGGATATCAGACATGATAGTAGGGGCATAATGGCATATCGCTCTCCAAAAGAAGGAACAGCCTCTGGAAGGATGGAAGACTGAATCGGAAGTCCAACCACCATATCTGCCTCGCATGACAGAGCTCAAAAATAATAAGGATCCATAATGAATCTAAAAGCATGCCTAGCGAGAAGAGCCTCTCTGCGAACCGCTAAAGATTGAATCCCCAATCTACCCTCTCAAGTAGGCAAACAAATAACATCCCAAGAAAGAAGGTGAATACCATGACCCCCTTGCATCGATGCCCAGAGAAAATCGTGAAAATGATGCTCTATCCCGGTGAAGACAGATAGATGGAATCAGGGCATTGAATAGCAGGTAAAGGGAAAGAGATGTAAGAATAGACCAAAGCAATATAATGTGCCCCATCATAGAGAGACCAGAGACCTACCAACGATCCAATCGATCAGAAATCTGATAGCCAAGGTCCTCAAAATCTTGTTGACGAGGATGACGCCCTGTAATGGGAATCCCGAGGTAAGACAGACGGTTAGAGAAAGTCAAGATTCCAAACAACTGGGAGATAACAGCACAGCGGTGGGGAGAGGCCGAAGGGCTGAAACATAGAACAGATTTCTGTAAGTTGACCTTCTGACCAGAAGCCTGGCAATAAGACTGAAGGATCACAGAGCAGATAGCCACATTCTGACCAAAAGCAGGGCTAAGAGGATACAGTCATCTGCAAAGATAAGGTGAGAGAGAGGGGACCATGGGGCCCAAGCATATAAGGCTGCAGCTGAGATGCCCCAACAACCTGAGTAAGAGCACGAGAGAGATCATCAGTACATAGAATGAAAAGGAAGAGGGAGAGGGGGTAACCCTGACAAAGACCCATGGCTGAGGGGAAAAATCCAGTCGGAAAGCCATTAATAAGAATAGAAAAAGTGGGCTTTTGGACGTACGCCATAACCCAATCAATGAAAAGATCAGCAAACCGAACTCTCGAAGCGACTGCCGAAGAAATATCCAACTAATCCTATCATAAGCTCTCTCCATGTCCAACTTAACAGCCATAAGACTATGACTAGCAGACGCTCGGTGGAGATCATGCATAAACTCCTGGGCAATGAGGGTGTTATCAGTGATACTATGACCACGGATAAAAGCCCCTTGCTCCAAAGATATCAGATGGGGAATCACACCCTGCAGCCTAGTGACCAATAGATGAGCACAGGGAGAGGCCGAAGGGCTGAAACATAGAATAGATTTCTGTAAGTTGACCTTCTGACCAGAAGCCTGGCAATAAGACTGAAGGATCACAGAGCAGATAGCCACATTCTGACCAAAAGCAGGGCTAAGCAGGATACAGTCATCTGCAAAGATAAGGTGAGAGAGAGGGGACCATGGGGCCCAAGCATATAAGGCTGCAGCTGAGATGCCCCAACAACCTGAGTAAGAGCACGAGAGAGATCATCAGTACATAGAATGAAAAGGAAGATGGAGAGGGGGTAACCCTGACAAAGACCCATGGCTGAGGGGAAAAATCCAGTCGGAAAGCCATTAATAAGAATAGAAAAAGTGGGCTTCTGGACGTACGCCATAACCCAATCAATGAAAAGATCAGCAAACCCGAACTCCCGAAGCGACTGCCGAAGAAATATCCAACTAATCCTGTCATAAGCTCTCTCCATGTCCAACTTAACAGCCATAAGACTATGACTAGCAGACGCTCGGTGGAGATCATGCATAAACTCCTGGGCAATGAGGGTGTTATCAGTGATACTATGACCACGGATAAAAGCTCCCTGCTCCAAAGATATCAGATGGGAATCACACCCTGCAGCCTAGTGACCAATAGATGAGCACAGACTTTATAAAGGGTGGTACACAAGCTGATAGGCCGATAATGCTGGGAAAGCAAAACATTCGTTCGCTTAGGGACAAGGGAAACAAAAGTTCACTGCCAGTCCTGAGGAAGAGATCTAGAGGAGAAAACAGACTGAACAACCAAAATAACATCCTGTCCTACTATATCCTAGTAGTGGCAGAAGAAGACAGGCGGAAATCCCAAAATAGGTTTATGTGCATCATCTTTCGTGATGGTTATTGACCGACGAAAAAGTCTTTGTGCATCACCTCTGATGTACAAAAATGCACACTAAATGTGTGCATTAGCCGCATGTTCGTACAAGCATATATGTAGAAAGTGTCGCGGTCCAATGAATCATGACATACGTGCTTATATGGGCACGCGGCTAATGCACATACCCGATGTACGTCATTGTGCACCAAAGGAGGTGCACAAAAACTTTTCCCTCACCAACGTATATCCAGATGGGCTACACGCACCTCCTAGCTACCCTCCACCTTGCTTGCATTATTAAATATTAGATGATGTAATAATGCATATGTTGGAAGACCATACCTCTTATTATTTGCAGATCAAGACTACTCTACCTATATTGGTCTCTGAATCAATTTAAACCTATTGTTGCTGATTTTCGTTCTCAGGTTTGGGGATGAGGTCAATCGGGAGCCGAACAATGATCTCGTGTCTGATGTACCTACAAGATAAGTTCTTGCATAGGAATCACAGGGGATGGTCCTGTAGAAGACCTTTCAACGTCTAAGTCAATAAAAATCTTCAGCAAGCAGATAAGAGGAGAAGGTTCTCGTAGAAGGGCACTCTAATCTCCTCTGCTTGAGTTGTGTCTATGAAAAAGGATACCTAGAGGGTCAAGGGACATGGTATTTACGTGCCACTAAGATGGCAAGTCATTACCTGATTCTTCAGGCATATTTTAGGAAGCTATTATGATCAGAATCCCATCAGTTATGGGATTGGTAACTGATCAATCTCATGAGGAGTCAGAAACTCCGTTAATCATGGTCAGAGGGAATATTTGGCTCTCATTTTCATTTAAAGAAGTTTAATTTGAGATCTTCATAATTAGGGAGGTTCATCCTTCGGAATATTTGGCATGGTATGAGGTGGCAATGATACTCAGGCCGATGTACAAAGATGGCTAACATGATGGCCGTTATGAACTATGCCTACTGATGATCTTGTCAGGGAAGACCGACCCTAGGGTCAATGCTGACGCTGGCATCGATGGAGGAGGTCGACACTGGAGTCATCAGTCGGGAGACTGACGCCGGAGTCGGTCGGTGGAGGCTGACGCTGGTGTGGGTTGATGTGGTCGAGCAGACTAACTCCGAAGGCCAAATCCGGAGAGCCAGGTAAAGAAGGCTGACTCCGGGCCGAGTCCGAAGGAAGGCTGCCTAGGAAGCTAGGCCAACTCGAAGCTATGGCCAAGTCCATGAGGAGGCCGCCTTGGAGCTAGGGCCTCCTTGGGAAGCCGAGGCTGCCTCGGAGTTATGGCCGAATCCATGAGGAGGCCTCCTTGAAGCCAGGGCCACCTTAGGAAACTGGGACCGCCTCGGAGCTATGGCCGAGTCCATGAGGAGGCCGCCTTGGAGCTAGGACCACCCTGAGAAGCCAAGGCCGCCTCAGAGTTATGGCCGAGTCCATGAGGAGGCTGACCGCCTTGGAGCTAGGGCTACCTCGGGAAGCCGGGGCCTCCTCGAAGCTATGGTCGAGTCCATAAGGAGGCTGCCTTGGAGCTAGGGCTACCTTGGGAAGTCAGGGCTGCCTAGGACAAGCCGAGGCCGGCGAGGATGGGCGAGGCCAGTGACGATGGGTGAGGCCAGCGAGTATGGGCCAACACTAGGGCTAATGCCGACTTGCCAAGGTCGACGCCGACTAGGGGATCTGGCCCGAGTGCGATCACCATTGTCCATAGGGTTGATTGGCCCCATCAGTTGCCATGCACATTTATTGATGCGGTAATGATTTTTTCCCGCATCACATGCCTCCCACTCCCTAATCTGAAGCATGGGTTCAAGCATAGGGAGTAGAATCCCAAATGACTTGATTCTATTAGGAAGGTTTAAACTTGCAAAGGCGCATCAGGATGCCCTTTGTGGTTAGCCTTTCACCTTTATTCATGTTCTAAAAATTGACAATAGCTATGCCAAGGCCCAAAAGATCTTTTACTTGGCCCTGCTAAGGTACGAAGAAGGCTCAGTCATGTCGAGGTTCGAAGAAAACTCTGGTCGATTATGCCGAGGCCCGAAGGATCTTTTACTTGGCCCTACCAAGGTATAGAGAAGGCTCGGTCGTACCAAGGTTTGGAGAAAACTCTGATCGGCTATGCCGAGGCTTGAAGGATCTTTTACTTGGCCCTGCCAAGGCGCAGAGAAGGCTCGACCATGCTGAGGTTTGAAGAAAACTTTGGTCGGCTATGTCGAGGCTCGGAGGATCTTTTACTTAGCCCTACCAAGGTATAGAAAAGGCTTAGCTATGCCGAGGTTTGGAGAAAACTCTGATCAACTATGCCGAGGTTTGAAGGACTTTACTTGGCCTTGCCAATGTATGGAGAAGGCTCGGTCGTGCCGAGGTTCAGAGAAAATTTTGGTCGGCTGTGCCGAGGCCCGAAGGATCTTTTATATGCCCTGTCAAGGTACAGAGAAATGGACTCATAGGTCAATGATGGGGCAGGATATGCTTTTCATCCACAACTCAGAGAAGATGGTTATTCACTAAAAATATTTAAATTAAAAAAATAAAGTTTTTATTACAACGAGCAAAATGGCTCGATTTAGATATAATTCACTGATGATATACTCAAAGATTATCTGAGTTCCATGTCCGAGGAATAGCTCTCTCGTCCAAATCCTAAAGATTGTAGGTGCCAGGCCTGATAACCTCCACAACTTGGTAGGGGCATTCCCAATTTGGGGCCAGCTTTCCTTGTTCTCTTTGTTTGGAAACTGATACTTTGCGAAGCACAAGGTCATCTGGGAGGAATAGCTTTTCTTTGACTCTGGAGGAGTAATAGCGAGCCACATGCTGCTAGTACGTGGCCATTTAGACTCGAGCCATTTCTCTGACCTCTTCTATTAAATTAAGATTGGCTCGGAGCTATTCATCATTTGATTCTTCCAAATAGCTTTCAACCCTCGGTGAAGGCAATCCCACTTCAACAAGAACGGTAGATTTTGTACCAAAAGCCATCCTGAATGGAGTCTCGTCGATAGGGATTCTCTGTGTTGTCCGATAAGCCCAGAGGATGTGATGAAGTTCATTCGCCCATCTACCTCGTGCCCTGTTGAGCATAGCTTTGATTCCTTGTAGTAGAGTCCAATTCGTAAACTCTTCTTCACCATTAGCCTGTGGGTGACCAACTGAAGTAAGCCGATAGGCCATGATCTTCATAGAATTCTCAGAATCTCAGGTTATCTAATTATCGGTCTTTGTCAGTGATAATAGTATGTGGGAGACCAAAGCAACAGATAATCGACCTTCAAACAAAATCCTTGGTTCGGGTTTTGGTTATCTGAGCAACCACCTTGGCCTTGACTCATTTGGGGAAGTAGTCGATCACCACAAATAAGAACTTTTTCTATCCAGCAGTGGGAGGAAATGGGCCAAGGATGTCCATTCCCTATCTGGCGAAGGGCCCAGCGGACGCAATAGGCATCATATGTACAAAAGGTAGCCTCTGTGTTGGGGAGTTTGTTGAAAAACTATATGCCCTAATCCTTTTAATTTTGATGATTACCAAAAGCCATGAGTACTGTAAAAGATGTGATATGTTTATTTACATGTGCAATGAATTTATTTTGAACAATCAATGAGAATGTTAAAGTTTGACATTAATCATTTTGAAAGTAACTTAAGCTCAATGTTTAAGCTTTCAAAAAGAAATTTTATAATTCATAGATTAATCAATGAGTTTTTGGAATACTTCTTGAATTAATTCTCAATGTCAATTTTATTGAATTCAAGTCAAAACAATGATTTAAAATGAATCTGGAATGATTTTAAAGTCAATCAGAAAACTTTCTGATTTTTGATACGTTCCGGAGCCGACTCTTGAGTTTCAGAGTCGACTCCCCTCAG
Organism: Calamus simplicifolius; assembly: GCA_900491605.1. Taxonomy (NCBI): domain Eukaryota; kingdom Viridiplantae; phylum Streptophyta; class Magnoliopsida; order Arecales; family Arecaceae; genus Calamus; species Calamus simplicifolius. The sequence goes on along the minus strand of UESW01001976.1, from coordinate 324,934 downwards.
AGAACAGAAATGTCTATCTGTCTCGAGTCGACCCACATAATTTCACGAGTCGACCCCCGATATTGTCGAGCCGACTCCATGACTGTGCGAGTCGACTCCGCTCAGACACCAGAGGTGTGTTTTTCTGAGCACTTCGCGAGTCGACCCCAACTTTTCATGAGTCGACCCCCAAACTTTCTGAGCTTTTCTATTTTTAGTATCACGAGCTCGAGCCGACTCGGGAAAAGCATGAGTCGACTCCAGCAAATCTGGGCAAGATTTTTACGGATGCCAACTCAGCTCCAACGGTAAGATTTTTGATTAACGGCTATTTTTCTTTGTCTCTAACAGCTATATTCTTGCAGAATCTATAAATAGAGAAGCCGTTTTCAAATCAAAGAGAGACGAATAGAGAGATATTTATTTCAAAGAAAAAGAAGAAAAAAATCGAAAAAAACAGAGCTTCAGTTGAAAAAATCCGTGATTCAAAATAGAGTGAAAGAAAGAGTGTGAAATCAAAGGAAGTTCCTTCTGTGTTCAAGCTCAAATCCAAGGAAGCTTCAGAAGAAAATCCAAGTGCTATTCAAGAGTATCTCAAGAGATTTTCAACACTCAAAGAAAAGAGGAAAAGCCCAAATCAACTCCAACACATCTTCCGTGAAGAATCAAGCTGAGGCCTGGTTCTACACTTCAAAGGAGTTGAAGAAAAAAGAAAAGCTCAAAGCCAACCAACTGCAAATCAGGCTTATCTAAACTCTATTCTTACATTTGTTTATCTGCTCATTAAGGAGCCTTGTAACTAAACAAACAATATTTCTATTCCTTGTGTCTAGCTCAATCTGGGGGATTGAACTAGAGGAGGTAGTCTTACCTCAGTTCAAGCTTGGTTAAGCTTGGGTTTAGGGTTTTTGTGCTGGTGAGCCCTTGAAAACCAGCTGGGTTCGTTGTGCGCCCATGAAAACAACAAGTTTGAGTTGTGAACTTGTAAAACAACTCTGCTGTAATCTAGGGTGATTATAGTGTGGACCCAAGTGAATCTTGGGAGTGGACGTAGGTGTTGGATACACTGAACCACTATAAACTCTTTTGTATTTGCCGTGTTCTATTGTCTCTTTCTCTATCTCTGTTTTATTCACTGCAATTTATATTTACTTTGCATTTGCCTTCATTCATCTCAAGCTAAATAATTTAAAAGGCTAATTTTTAAAGAACCCAATTCACCCCCCCCCCTCTTGGGTTGTCATCTGGGCCAACAATTGGTATCAGAGCTAGTGCTCATTAGATTTTGATCACACGATCAAGAGCTAAAGTTCCAAATGGCAACACAAGTTGGTTCTTTTGCTGAAGGTCATTCTACGAATAGACCTCCACTTTTTAATGGCTCAAATTATTCTTATTGGAAAGCTAGAATGAGAATATTCATTCAAGCCTCTGATTATGAGCTATGGGGTGTTATAATCAATGGACCTAGTACACCCACACATGTAATAGATGGCACTATTGTTCCTAAGCCCGAAAGGGACTAGAATGATAATGATAGGAAAATGGCACAGCTTAATGCTAAGGCCATGAATGTTTTATATTGCTCCTTAGATGCTAATGAATTCAATAGAATCTCCACATGTAATTCCGCAAAGGAGATTTGGGATAGACTAGAGGTTACCCATGAGGGTACCAATCAAGTAAAAGAATCTAAAATTAATATTCTTGTTCACAAATATGAATTGTTTAGCATGGAACAATCTGAAACCATTGCATGCATGTACACTAGATTTACAGATATTGTAAATGGTTTGAAAAGTCTTGGTAAGACATATACTAACTCTGAACTTGTTCGGAAAATTCTTAGGTCTTTACCAAGATCATGGGAAGCAAAATGACTGCAATCCAAGAAGCTAAGGACCTCAACACATTACCCTTAGAGGAGCTTCTAGGATCCCTTATGACCCATGAGCTGACTATGAGGCAGCATGTTGAGGAGGATTCAAAGAAAAAGAAAGTAATTGCCCTCAAAGCTGCAAAAGAAGAAGAGAGTAGCAGTGACGATGATGATGATAATTGTTGCGGCCGAATCACGAATGATGAACGTCGGGTAGATGGGGATCACCGGGTGCGTAGAAAGGCCACCGTCTTCCTCCAAGAGCCTGCAAAAAGTCCCGGACCGGTGGTTCCGGCGGGGACCCTCCGATGCCCAAGTTAGTGAGTCGTTGAACAGAGATATGATTTTTGTAGAATTGTTCTAGAGGTTCTCGAGAGAGAGAGAGTCCCCTTTTGCATGGAGCTCGGGTCCTCCTTTTATACCTGTCGGGGATCCATATACCTTGGTCTGTTGGAACCGTCGAATATGTTCCGTTGTGATGTTTCATCGAACGGTAAGTTGTTGGACTATTGCCGGGTAAGGACCGCTTATAGCGGTAACTGCTGATCAGGCTAACACTGGCCCGTGATTTTGGTAAGCGAGGTATTCGACAGTAGACCTTAGACCGCGGGGTCGGTTGCCTAAGACTAGTCCTTGAATGAAGGCCGACACTGGGGGTTGACGCTGGATGTCAGTGTTAGAGGCCGATGCTAGTGGCTGACGCTGGGGGCCGATGCTGGTGGCCGGCGCTGGTGGCCGACGCTGGATGTCTGGTGCCAACGCGTAGTGGGTCTTTGATGCCGACGCTGGAGGCCGGCGCTGGTGGCCGACGCTGGATGTCTGGTGCCAACGCGTAGTTGGTCTTTGATGCCGACGCTGGAGGCCGACGCTGGAGCCGGCACTGGGGCCGGCGCTGGGGCCGACACTGGAGGCCGATGCTGGAGCCGGCACTGGAGACCGACGCTGGGGGCCGACGCTGGAGGCCGGCGCTGGAGGTCGGCGCTGGTGGCCGACGCTGAATGTCTGGTGCCAATGCGTAGTTGGTCTTTGATGCCGACGCTGGAGGCTGACACTGGGGCCGGCGCTGGGGCCGACACTGGAGGCCGACGCTGGAGCCGGCACTGGGGACCGACGCTGAGGGCCGACGCTGAAGTCCGGCGTTGGTGACCGACATTTGGAGGCCTTGGGTTTTGTTGTCACATCATTGCTTTCGAAAATTGCGCGGAAGATAATACCACCCCGGGGAAATGGCCAGCCGTATCAGGTGCCCCCCCGCCCCTGAGATTGGTGAGCGTTTACTTACCCGCGAAAGGGGTGTGAATATCCTCTAGGTGGCCGGTTTTCGCATCATCATTTCGCCTTTGTTGGGATTAGGGAGGATTTCCCTCGGGCAGTGCTACGAAAAGGTGGACGGTATCATTGCGGTAAGGTTAGCGCCCCCTTTTACATTGGTGGTCTTTTCGAACTTATCATATCGGCAGGTCGTCGAAATGCCTCCCAACTGAAGACGGATGCGTGGTTGGATCGGACGGGTAGAGGTGTCTCGAGATGGTGTAATGATGACAAATTGCCCTTATCTTCCTATCTTCCCCACTTCTTTCGCCATTGCCCCCTTTCGAGTCCGCCAGCGTTTCTGTCTCTCGTTCCCTCTCTCCATGCTCTGTCCTTGGCTCGCATTTTCTTCTCAGGTTAGTTCCCATGGCTTCTTCTCCTTCCTGCTCCATTTCTGGTTCTTGGGGGGGTTCTTCCCAGTCTTCTGAGTCCCAGTCCATCCAATGGTCCACCTCATCTTCTAACCGTTCACCGGAGCCACAACCAGTCGATCGTCCCCCAACCGGGATTCGTCGTCCGGCGGACGAACTTCCATCCGGACCCGGCCGGTGGTTGCCGGCCCTTCTAGGGTTACCAAGGAGTCCCCCGAAGGGACGGCGTCCGCCATGTCTGCCCAGGACATAGCAAACTTAAGGGCCAGGTACGGCTTCCCCCCAGACCTTCATCTGTTCGTTCCTACCCCTAACGATAGGGCAACCTCTTTCCGTTCCGGGAGGGTTGCCTTGTACGGGGCCTTTTTTAAGGCTGGGCTCCGGTTACCGATTCACCCCTTCATTCTTAATCTTCTGGATCGGTACTCCTTGACCCCATCCCAACTAGTTCCCAACTCCTTCCGAACTATTGTTGGTTTTTTAGTACTATGCCATCTGCAGGGTATAGAGGCTAGCATTTCCTTATTCCGCAGCTTCTATACCCTGCGCAAACAGTCGGGGTGGTGGTCTTTCACTCCCAGATCCAATAGGATTCTTAGGTTGTGCCTTCCTTCCTCCGTTAAAGGGTGGAAGGACAAGTTTTTCTTTGCGGACATCAGCGGGGTTCGTGGAAGCTGGGGGATACCCAATATCGACGCCAACAGGGACTCCTCCATCCTTACACGAGACCGGATGGCATTTGGGCAGCTCCTGACTGCCGATTTTTCTAAGTGTAATAAGCTGATAGCCGAGGAGAATCTTCACCGTGCCGGTTTAATTCCCTCGAGGGGTGAGCACTAGACTACTCGCCTCTCTTCTCTGTTCTTCTTTCCCTTTTTTTTTTTTTTTTTTTTTTTTTACTATCCCTTGCTTGTGTAGGGATGGCGCCGACTTTGCATAAGCTTAAACAGGTGGCCGCCAAGAAGAGGAAGGCTGCGGGGACTGTGTCCCCTGCCGAAGGAAGGGCCGCTGCCAAAGTTCCCAGGAGGGCTGACACTGGGAGGGTTGGCGCTAGAGAGACCGACGCTGGGGTGGCCGACACCGGAGGGACTACAGTCGTGAAGCCCCCACGTGCCAAGGTCTTGAAGAAGGGCGACCCCAAAAGGGCCGACACTAAGGGGGCCGGTGCTCAGGAGGCCAAAACAGTGGGGTCCGTGCGCATAGGCGAGGCGGCTCAACCCCAAGCCGAAAAACCCGTCATGGAAGATGCGGCGAAGGCCGGGGCCAGCAAGGAGGTGGAGCAAGGCCCGCTGGTGGAAGAATCTCCAGCTCCGGCTCCTCCGATTATTTTACTTGACTTATCTCCTGATGGGAAGACGTCGTCTCCCACGCCTAAAGAGACGGATAAAGCTCCGGCGGCAATAGCGGTAACTCCAGTCGCTGCCTTGCCCCCTACGGGGGCGACAGCTGAAGCGCCTCTGCCCGCTAAGGGGCCGGAGGTGGCAGGCTCCGAGGCGGAATCAGCCTCCGTAGGTCCGACGCCCGGGGAAGGGAGGGGTATCGATCCCTCCCTCTAGTCACTGCTAGCAAACCATAGCCGCTGGGCTACACGGGTCATAGAGGAAGCTTCAGTGGCGGAGGTGCAAGAATACCTCCGAGGTCAAGGGTGTGTTACCTTCTTTCGTGAAGCCTCGGTGGCGCACCTCTGGGTGAGTTTTTGTGCTATTATTGTCCTTTTCCTTTCCCCTTTTTCTTTCTTTATATCTGGGTATCTTTTCCAGGCCTTGAATTCCCTCGTCACCCTTAAAGATCTCTGGACTCTGAGCGACACCGCCATTGAACAAGCTCGGGAGGAGATGGTCTCCCTTCAAGTCAAAGCAGAAAAGGCGACGATGGCCCTAGAGGACACTCGGAGCACCTTGAGGGGTGAGATCGAGGTTATTCGGCTTAGGGCTGAAAAGGCCGAATACGCGCTGGAGGTTGCCCAGCGTCGCGCCGCCAATGAGCTGGACAATGCTCAAGTGGCGGAAGAGAAACAAAGAGTGGCAGAGGAGAAACAAAGAGTGGCGGAGGAGAGTCTGAGGGCGGCAGAACAGGAGGTATGTGTTCTAAAGACTCAACTGAGTTCTGCCTCCGCTGAGACCAACGCGGCCAAGGAAGCCACCCGCCAATATGTAGCTAAAATCGCGGGTCTGGAGGCGACAGTGGCGGAGGCACAGCGGAGGGCCGTCGAGGCGGAAAAGAAGGAGGCCGACGCCATAGAGGATTATAAGAAATCCGAAGCCTTTGATAACGAGGTAGCCGAGTCAGCGGCGCTAGCTTATGATGCCGGCTTCCAAGATTGTAAAAATAAAATCCAGGAGCTTTACGACCTGGAGGATATCGAGGAGCTGAAGCCCGACGACGTCCCCGAGGATGACGCCCCGCCTTCGGAGGGTCATTAACAGCTTTTAGTTTCTCTTTGTATCGATTGTGCCTGACCTGAGTCGGCAATTTTGTAATCTTTACTGTCAATGAATATTTTTAATCTCTTTCGTCTCTTCGATTATGATCAAATTCAGTTGTCCGAACTGCTGTGAACTGCCAGTCGATAGGATTATGTATAGTAGGTTACGCTAGATAGGACCGCGAGTCGTGACGCTGTCCTAAGCGTCGACAAGGCTAATATTCGATGGTAACGTGGATGTTAGTTGCTATTGCAAATGCGAAGGGCTGGTCCTCGATCCCAACACATAGTTGGTCTTTATGGCCGATGCTAAGCGCCGGTCTCGGGTGCCAACGCACAGTTGGGTCTTTGTTGCCGACAGTGGGTGCCAGTCTTTTGTGCCAATGCGGAGTTGGTATTCGAATGCTAGAGCGGATCCGGTCTTTTGCTGCCGACGCTGGGCGCCGGTCTTGGGTGCCAATGCGGAGTTGGTCTTTGAGTGCCGGAGCAGATCCGGTCTTTTGCTACCGACGCTGGGCGCCGGTCTTGGGTGCCAACGCGGAGTTGGTCTTTGAGTGCCGGAGCGGATCCGGTATTTTGCTGCCGACGCTGGGCGCCGGTCTTGGGTGCCAACGCGGGGTTGGTCTTTGAGTGCCGGAGCGGATCCGGTCTTTTGCTGTCGACGCTGGGCGCCGGCCTTGGGTGCCAACGCGGGGTTGGTCTTTGAGTGCCGGAGCGGATCCGGTCTTTTGCTGTCGACGCTGGGCGCCGGTCTTGGGTGCCAACGCGGGGTTGGTCTTTGAGTGCCAGAGCGGATCCGATATTTTGCTGCCGACGCTGGGCGCTGGTCTTGGGTGCCAACGCGGGGTTGGTCTTTGAGTGCCGGAGCGGATCCGATCTTTTGCTGCCGACGCTGGGCGCCGGTCTTGGGTGCCAACGCGGGGTTGGTCTTTGAGTGCCGAAGCGGATCCGGTCTTTTGCTGCCGACGCTGGGCGCCGGTCTTGGGTGCCAACGCGGGGTTGGTCTTTGAGTGCCGGAGCGGATCCGGTCTTTTGCTGCCGATGCTGGGCGCCGGTCTTGGGTGCCAATGCGGGGTTGGTCTTTGAATGCCGGAGCAGATCCGATCTTTTGCTGCCGACGCTGGGTGCCGGTCTTGGGTGCCAACGTGGAGTTGGTCTTTGAGTGCCGGAGCGGATCCGGTCTTTTGCTGCCGACGCTGGGCGCCGGTCTTGGGTGCCAACGCGGGGTTGGTCTTTGAATGCCGGAGCAGATCCGGTCTTTTGCTGCCGACGCTGGGTGCCGGTCTTGGGTGCCAACGCGGAGTTGGTCTTTGAATACCGGAGCGGATCCGGTCTTTTGCTGCCGATGCTGGGCACCGGTCTTGGGTGCCAATGCGGAGTTGGTCTTTGAGTGCCGGAGCGGATCCGGTCTTTTGCTGTCGACGCTGGGCGCCGGTCTTGGGTGCCAACGCGGAGTTGGTCTTTGAATGCCGGAGCGATCCGGTCTTTTGCTGCCGACGCTGGGCGCCGGTCTTGGGTGCCAACGCGGAGTTGGTCTTTGAGTGCCAGAGCGGATCCGGTCTTTTGCTAAACATACTCATTCGAAAGTAAGAACATGTTTATTATTCATGCATCAGACAAATTCAAATTGATAAGAGTTTTATTGATAGTACCAGCGTAAGTTGTCGGCATTCCAAGTTCGGGGAAGCGATTTCCCGTCTAACTCTTCGACTTTATATGCCCCATGGTGGAGCACCTCCTTGACACGGTATGGTCCTTCCCATTTTGGTGCTAGCTTGCCTCCTTCTGTCGGCTTTGATACTTCCGCTCTTTGTAGGACAAGGTCTCCTGGCCGGAACGTCTTGGGTCGCACCCGAGAGTTGTAGTGTTTGGCCACTCGTTGACGAAACGCTGCCATACGAAGTTGCGCTTGATCTCGCAATTCTTCTACTAAATCCAGATCAGCCCTCAACAGGTTTGAGTTTCTTTCTTCGCGGTATAACTCCATTCGGGACTAGGGACTCCTATTTCCACGGGGATGACCGCCTCGGTCCCGAAGACCAAGCTGAAAGGAGTTTCCCTCGTGGGTGTTCGCGGCGTCGTGTGATAGGCCCACAGCACACTGGAAAGTTCTTCCACCCAGCGCCCTTTGCAGCTATCTAGCCGAGCCCTGAGTCCTTGGAGGATGATGCGATTATTCACTTCTGCAGTGCCGTTGGTTTGGGGATGCCCTACTGAGGTGAAACGATGGTGGATGCCCAGGCCATCACAGAATTCTCGGAAGGTCGTGTTATCAAATTGTCGGCCATTGTCTGTAACTAGGGTGTGCGGTAACCCAAACCGGCACACCACAGATTTTCAAAAGAAAGCCCTTACTTTAGCTTCCGTGATTTTAGCAAGAGCTTCCGCCTCGATCCATTTAGTAAAATGATCGACGGCCACAACTAGGAACTTACGTTGTCCGGAGGCAGGAGGGAAAGGTCCCAAGATGTCCATGCCCCACTGTGCGAAGGGCCATGGTGCCGCTAGGGGGGTCAGCTGGGACGCCGGTTGATGTTGGACGTTGGCATGACGTTGGCAGCTGTCACATCTTTTGATGAGCTCAGAGGCGTCCTCTTTCATTGTCAACCAATAATAACCCTGATGTAGAGCTTTATATGCAAGGGCCCTGCCCCCCAGATGGCTTCCAATTGAGGGAGACGAAACCGGGGGGGGGACCGGTTCCTCCATGATATGGCGAGAAAGCAGGGGCGATGCTCATACTCCGCTGCATAGGGATCGGCGATCCGACGGCTGAGTTCGTCCAACCGCCGATGGTACTCGTCAAGCCTTTGCTCGGCCTGCCGGGCGGTTTTCGGGGAGTGTTACCTCGGGATGAGTCGGAAGAAGAAGATTGCTAGCGCAAAGAATGTGCCCTCTTGGACTCCTTTTCTTCCGGTCGGTGATGGGGATGGCCGGAGCGACGGGAGGGAGACCGTCGCCGTTTTGAGGTCCCTTGAGATAATTCGGAAGGAGAAGATCGCCGGCGCAAAGAATGTGCTCGCCTGGACTCCTTTTCCTCCGATCGGCGGTGGGAGTGACCGGAGCGACGGGAGGGAGACCGTCGTTGCTTCGAGGTCCCTTGGTGATGAGGTTCAGGGGGTGAGCGGTGAGAGACCTCAGGCGGGGTCCCTCCTTGGTGAGACTGAACCGTTCCTCGCACCCCTTCGCCCATCGCAGGGGGTTGAGTTACAGCAGCCACATAACGCTCTTGCAGCCCCCGGACCATCGTAGTCAGATCCTGGACCTGATGAGCTAGGACATCAAGCCGGTCGGGTTGGCTTGTCGGTGCGAGGGGTGGAGCATGGGGGTTGACCTCCGATTGCTCAACTCGCGGGATGTGCCCGGTGGCTTGGCTAGAGGAGGCCTCTTGTGCTCGCGTGGTCACCATCGCTTCCTTTGCAAAACTGGAGGGGTTTCAGGGAGAATTTTTGACCTGGCCAGCCCCCTTCCTGACGCGCCAATCTATTGCGGCCGAATCACGAATGATGAACGTCGGGCAGACGGGGATCACCGGGTGCGTAGAAAGGCCACCGTCTTCCTCCAAGAGCCTGCAAAAAGTCCCAGACCGGTGGTTCCGGCGGGGACCCTCCGACGCCCAAGTTAGTGAGTCGTTGAACAGGGATATGATTTTTGTAGAATTGTTCTAGAGGAGGTTCTCGAGAGAGAGAGAGTCCCCTTTTGCATGGAGCTCGGGTCCTCCTTTATACCTGTCGGGGATCCGTATACCTTGGTCTGTTGGAACCGTCGAATATGTTCCGTTGTGATGTTTCATCGAACGGTAAGTTGTTGGACTGTTGCTGGGTAAGGGCCGCTTATAGCGGTAACTGCTGATCAGGCTAACACTGGCCCGTGATTTTGGTAAGCGAGGTATTCGGCAGTAGACCTTAGACCGCGGGGTCGGTTGCCTAAGACTAGTCCTTGAATGAAGGCCGATACTGGGGGTTGACGCCAGATGGCAGTGTTAGAGGCCGATGCTGGTGGCTGACGCTGGGGGCCGATGCTGGTGGCCGGCGCTGGTGGCCGACGCTGGATGTCTGGTGCCAACGCGTAGTGGGTCTTTGATGCCGACGCTGGAGGCCGGCGCTGGTGGCCGACGCTGGATGTCTGGTGCCAACGCGTAGTTGGTCTTTGATGCCGACGCTGGAGGCTGACGCTGGAGCCGGCACTGGGGCCGGTGCTGGGGCCGACACTAGAGGCCGATGCTGGAGCCGGCACTGGAGACCGACGCTGGGGGCCGACGCTGGAGGCCGGCGCTGGAGGCCGGCGCTGGTGGCCGACGCTGAATGTCTGGTTCCAACGCGTAGTTGGTATTTGATGCCGACGCTGGAGGCCGACACTGGGGCCGGCGCTGGGGCCGACACTGGAGGCCGACGCTGGAGCCGGCACTGAGGACCGACGCTGGGGGCCAATGCTGGAGTCCGACGCTGGTGACCGACGTTTGGAGGCCTTAGGTTTTGTTGTCACATCATTGCTTTCGAAAATCGCACGGAAGATAATACCACCCCAGGAAAACGGCCAGCCGTATCAATAATGATGAAGAGACTGCTCTTAGCAAAGAAATTTAAAAGATTATGAGGAGAAAGAAACCCTTCCACAAGAAAAAATTTGGAGCAAGTGGGAAGGAGAAAAGGATAAGAAAAGGACAAGGACAAGAAAAAGAGAAAGACCCCTTGACTTGCTATGAATGTAATAAACCGGGGCACTTTAGATATGATTCCTAATTGAAGAAAGCCTACAAAAAGAAAAAGAAGGCTTATGTGGCGACTTGGAGTGACAGCGATGAATCTTCTTCCGAAGAAGAAGAACAAAAGGAAGTCGCAAACATATGCTTTATGGCGGACGACAACGATGAGGTAAGTTCCGAAACCCTTGCGATGAATTTGCTTTTGATGAATTATTTGATGCTTTTAATGAACTTGTTGGTGATTTCAAAATTTTGAAAAAGAAATACAAGTTTTTGAAAAATGAAAATTAACTTTCATTAAGAAAAGGAAAATCTTAATAATGAAGTTAAGAAACTTAAATCTGAAAATGAAATTTTAATAAAGAAAAAGAATCAATTTCCAATGAAAATGATAAACTAAAGAAAGAGGTTGAAAAATATAAAAACATAGTTGATAAGTTTACTTAAGTTCAACTAAATTAACATGTTATTAAATAGTCAAAAAGCAGTTTTTGACAAAGCCGGTTAGGATATAACACTTTAAGAAAACAAAAATCACTTAAAAATATTTTTGTAAGTGCTGGCCAAAGTAATTTTACATGCTTTAAATGTAATCAAAAGGACATAAATCTTATGAATGTAAAATTCTAAAACCTAATAAAAATTAAATGTTAAAGGAAAGAAAATATGGGTTCCGAAAGGAACAATTTTTTGCTACTAACCATGAAGGACCCAAGAAAGCTTGGGTACCTAAACATAAAGTTTGATTTTTTGCAGGAATGTCTTGTGGCCAAAAGATCAAAGAGAAAGTGGTATCTTGATAGTGGCTGCTCAAGACATATGACGGGTGACAAAGATCAATTCATCACCCTTGAAGAAAAGAGGAGGAGTTGTTACATTTGGCGACAATGGCAAAGGCCAAATCTTGGGGTTTGGTAACATTCAAATAACTCCCTCCACATATATTGAAAATGTACTTTATGTTGATGGTTTAAAGCATAATTAATTAGTATAAGTCAATTATGTGATAAAGGTTTTAAAGTATCATTTGAATCTTCTATATGCACTGTCTAATCCCATTGATAATAGCATTGTTTTTATTGGAAATAGAAATGGCAATGTATACTGATTGATTTAGACAATTTGTCTACTAATAATCATTGCTTAGTTGCTAATAATGCTAATATGAATGAGATTGGTTGGTTGTGGCATCGAGATTAGGTCATGCAAGCACACACCTTATTTCAAAACTAATTAGAATGGATTTAGTAAAAGGTTTACCTAAATTAGATTTTGAAAATAACAAAATATGTGATGCATGTCAATTTGGAAAACAAACGAAAGTTCTTTCAAATCTAAAAATATTGTTTCAACTTCTAGGCCATTAGAGCTACTTCACATGGACCTTTTTGGACCAACTAGAACCACAAGTCTAGGAGGAAAGAAATATGGTCTTGTGATAGTAGATGATTACTCTAGATTCACTTGGGTAATGTTTTTAGCTCACAAAGATGAGACTTTCTCGATATTCCTGAAATTCTTCAAGAAAGTCACAAATGAGAAAAACACTACCATAGTGTCTCTAAGAAGTGATCATGGAACTGAATTTGAAAATCACTTATTTGAAAGTTTTTGCAATGAAAATGGTATTAATCATAATTTTTCTGCACCTAGACCCACAACAAAATGGTGTAGTTGAAAGAAAAAATAGGACTCTAGAAGACATGGCCCGTACCATGCTATGTGAAAGTAAACTCCCAAATACTTTTGGGCGGAAGCTATTAACACAGCATGTTACATCCTAAATAGAGCTTAATAAGACCATTTTAAAGAAAACACCTTATGAATTATGGCATGATAGAAAACCAACATAAAATATTTTCATGCATTTGGTTGTAAATGTTTTGTTCATAATAATGGTAAAATAATTTAGGAAATTTGATGCTAAATCTGATGAAGGAATATTCTTAGGATATTCAACAACTAGTAAAGCATATAGAGTATTTAACAAGAAAACTTTAATTGTTGAAGAATCTATTCATGTAGTTTTTGATGAATCTTTAGCATCAAGTTCTAAAAAATTGATGATGAGGAAGATACAAACATTTGAAAAGATCTTGAAAAATTAAATATTGATGTATCTTCAGATCATGAACAAGAAGCTAAAGATAATGATTCACCTAAGGATGATGATATAACTAATCATAATGATATAGATCTACCTAGAGATTGGAGATATGCTTATAGTCATCCAAGGAATTGATTATAGGTGATCCATCTCAAGGAATAAGAACTAGATCATCTATGAGAAATATTAGTAATCATCTTGCATTTGTATCTCAAATTGAACCTAAAACTATTGAAGAAGCTGAAAAAGATAATAATTGGATGTTAGCTATGCAAGAAGAATTAAATCAATTCACTAGAAATAATGTATGGACATTAGTGAAAGACCTAAAAATCATTCTGTTATAGGATCAAAATGGGTATTTAGAAATAAACTAGATGAAAATGGCATAGTAATTAGAAACAAAGCTAGATTAGTTGCAAAAGGATATAATCAAGAAGAAGGTATTGATTTTGATGAAACCTTTGCACCTGTAGCTAGATTAGAAGCATTAGACTATTACTTGCATTTGCATGTCATATGAATTTTAATTATTTCAAATGGATGTTAAAAGTGCATTTTTAAATGGATTTATAAATGAAGAAGTTATGTAGAACAACCACCAGGTTTTGAAGATCATGAATTTTCAAATCACGTTTTTAAATTGCACAAAGCATTATATGGTTTGAAACAAGCACCTAGAGCTTGGTATGATAGATTAAGTAAATTTTAATTGAAAATGATTTTATAAGAGGAAATGTTGATAAAACATTTTTTGAAAAGAAAAGATAAAGANGTTATAAACCAAAAGCAGTAGCACAAACAGTAAGGCGACGTCTGGCCATCCATGAATGAGAACAAAATTGGTTTGGTTTAGTTATTGATGTATTATGGTTACTGGCTTGCTCATGTAGTGCTCTGATAATTTACCGTCAGATTAGCACACTTTCTGTTTGGCATAAAATTATGATACAATTTTGATTATTCATCTGAGTCAACAACATTTTCCAAAGAACCCTGAGTATAGTATCATCTCAGCTAAGGCCTATCATTTCAATATGAGGTCAATCTCTACACTGCAAGCACGCGTAAGACATTTATAATTCATTCCTTTTCCTCCGGTCAAAGTTAAGCCCAGAGCTAAACAGTCTTCGCCTAACTCATACCCAAAACTAGCCTGGAGGTTTGTATGATAACAGCATATGTAATCTTGACTCATCTTAATGTAATAGAGTTTTCTTATTTTACCAGCCTTTTGTAGGCTCATTCTCGTGCACAAAATTGTTAGAGCAGACCACCTGAAACTTATTTGATCATAAAATAAAGGTCTTCTACGAGGGGGCATAAGGCCTGTTGTTTTGATCTAGGAAACATATAAAAGAGCTCGTGCCAAAGATACAATTCCAAAACAAACGAAATCAATTCAATCATCAAAACAATGGAGAGCTCAATCACACATCTACGAGTACCTTGGTATAACAATAAGTGATAACATATTAGAAGGGATTACAATTTGTAACAACAGAACATGGGCAAGTTGTCTTAAGCCAAAAAAAAGTACTAAATGCCATGAAAACATTTAGAATATTTAATTCACTGTAACTTTTAATATGATCATATTAAAGCAGGATTCTTAATCATCTAGTGTCTTCAAATTAGACACTGATAAATTATAGAGAATGTACACTGATTATCTGTAGTTATTTTGTCAACTGCAGATGTAGTCGTTTACCAGGGTTGTGCTTCATTAAATTCTGCTCCGCAAGTGAATAGCATTAACCAGGAATAAAGGTCAATCTTGCTGATTGGAATATGACAATAGCAGATGGTATTATGAAGTAATTGAAATCCATGGAAGAGCCATACCTCAATATGTACATCAAGATACAAGGATGACCCAGCTTTTCTTCCCCTCATGCGGTGGCATCCCTACACCAAGAATATTTTGTCAAGATAAAATAGTAAGGACTCCAATTGGGTGGCAAAGATGCAAAAAAAATTTCATATGCATGCAAAAATACACATGGGCTGGGAAATTTATTTAGCAGGTGCATCCAGGGAGCAAAATGATCAAGAATCTAAGTTAATCATAGGAGTTCAACTAGAACAATATCCAAAACAAAAACATGTCAACACTTTCACTACTTATCCTCTGAAACAATAAGGAAACCTATGGATTTACATTTGATCATGGATATATATGCACATACCTATGGACATATATGAGTGACAGCTTTGTGAAATGAAGGTGTATTTATGTGCATAAACTAAGGTCTAGCTATTTTTGAAGGGAGGGTGGATTGATCCACTAAGTTGCCAAAAATAGGCCATACTCGCCGAAAAGCTCTAACAAATTACTTCTTTCCAAGGATTTAAAAGTCAGCGCCAGCAACTGTGTTGGCACCATTCCATGCCGCCATATCCCTGATGTCCCATACTGTGGCCAAGCCAATTTTCGCTAGACATGGGTCTCTATGCTTCTTTTTCTCTGAATGCTACATTAAATCAATTTGTAGTTAGGTGGACCATATTTGATCCATTAAATATCTAACTCAATCAGTTAAATATGTCTGTATGCATGTCGCTTTACATAAAAGACAAATAGTAATGACAAAAGATAAATTTTTATTGGAAAATAAATGGCGGATCCAAGCTTCAAAAATTTTCCTATCCCCAGATTTAAAATGGGAAAATTAGAAAGGTTCTACACATCTTCTGACTTGATACCAAACAATTCAACCTGGTATTGGCGCTGGAGGGTGGCATATGCTGGCATAACTTGTTCATATGGTATGAACCAAACTAGCACGGACCAAAAGCTGGCAGCTTCTTCAGCTTCCTTGTGCAATCACTTATTGAGTATGATCATGTTCGTTCTGTTTCTCCATTGAACAATTCCAATTGCAGTCATCCAACCCTATTCATACTCTGCCTCCCAACCTCTTTGACCCTCATACTACGTACTGTGGAAGTTTTTGTCATAAGTTCCCCTCTCTTCTCCATTGCACCCATCCACCTTCAGACATCCATCACACTCATCGTCATCATCATCTCTTCGCTACCAACAGGCAGCGTATGAGAGAGTCATGGTGGCAGGTGAATAAGTTAATGACTATTTGCAGAAAAAGAAGAAATGAGGCGCTGATAACATGGCTGCCAGTACTCCAAACTAGATGACTAAGTGGAGGATATGCAAGTAATGAAGTGGGGATATGACGGCAATGATCCAAAGGAAGCAGTGTATGTGTGTTTAGCAAGATATGAACCTATAAGGAGAGGGAAATGGAAATCAGAAGTTTTATGTATTATGATGGTCTATTAAGTTTCAAACGTGTACATACATAATAATGACGCATGCACATATCACCTAGCTAGATCATTATCAAAACAAAACATGTTTAATCGCTTAGAACCTAAAATAAATAGGTGTTTAGGTCATCTACTCCAATAAGTTAAATGCTTTGCAAGAGTTTCATAAATTAAACTTTTTTTCTATGCATTTGATATTTTCCCCATGGCTTCTTGCCAGAAGATCATTTGATTGCCGAATAACAGACAAATCAAATTTTCCTAGCATGCAACTTAAATTTATTTTCATCGTGAAGGAAACCTTAATCACACTAAATTAAGGTGATAGCAGATGACTTAGGAATGAACTAATAAAATATTGTGCAGATACTGCAAGCATATTTGGATTTACTAAACCATCCCTACAACAAAGGAACCAGAAGACATGCAAGATTGTTGTAAGTTCATTCAGGATATTGAAAATGATCAAAGTACTAAATGAAGGAGATGTATATCGTTATTATGAAAAGGAGCTCACCCTTACACTATCTACCTCTATGGTCCCATATTTAGTAATTCCTGAACTATTTCTTCTGTATGCCTATCAAAGTCAGGAGAAAAATCTGAGGCCTACCTTGACACCTTCAACTTCAGTAATTGTCTTCTTGATAGGCGTTAAAAGAGATGGTGGGACAGCAGCATCAACTAGCTCCATGACACTGAAATCAAATTATGAAGATTTAGACAAATATGCATGTGAATAAATATAAGTTGGTTGTGACAATAAATGAAAGGAAGATAAAGGTGAGAGAACAATTTTAACATTGCAACTTGATTAGGTTCTTTAATTAACCGAATGTTTGATGCATGCTTATTAAACTAAGTGCAAAACATTGAATATAAAGGCAAATGATAGTGTGACTCAAACATTTTGACAGGTAATATGACAAGTGTTGCAATTGCATGGACTCAGATACAAAAATCGGATTTAAACATTTATCCAAGTGTCTGACTTGAGAAAAGGAAGATATGGGGATATGACGGACAAAATCTAATTTCAACTAAATTATATATACCCTAATTTGTTTGTTTAAACATTAAAAAGAAAGTACTAAAATGATATTGCTTGTCAAGATATTTCACAGACATGTTTCTCATTCAAACATCCCAATCAATTTAAGGATACAAGAAAAGTAATACTTTTCAAAATTGTTTCATTACTTACACCAGTTATCGATAAAAATAGGGATCAATGATGGGACACAATTAGGTCATCTACCAAATTGCAGTCTGATTGTGGAGTGAGATTATCAAATCTTATTTCCAAGGCCCAAAATAATAAAGAAATAAATCACATCTTTCCATGCTGAATTGCATCTTTCAACAGGTGATGTGTCCTGCTTTCTCTCAATGATCTCAGAATCAGTTCTTACATTTAATACAAAATCTAATTTCAACTAAATTATATATACCCTAATTTGTTTGTTTAAACATTAAAAAGAAAGTACTAAAATGATATTGCTTGTCAAGATATTTCACAGACATGTTTCTTATTCAAACATCCCAATCAATTTAAGGATACAAGAAAAGTAATACTTTTCAAAATTGTTTCATTACTTACACCAGTTATCGATAAAAATAGGGATTAATGATGGGACACAATTAGGTCATCTACCAAATTGCAGTCTGATTGTGGAGTGAGATTATCAAATCTGATTTCCAAGGCCCAAAATAATAAAGAAATAAATCACATCTTTCCATGTTCTGCTGATTGCATCTTTCAACAGGTGATGCGTCCTGCTTTCTCTCAATGATCTCAGAATCAGTTCTTACATTTAATACCAGCATCAGCCACAAAGTTAAAATTTTCTGATCGTGAATGTGTTTCCAAATTATAGAAGGTCTTAAATCAATGGCTATCGCATTTTTTCAAGGAATGCCATATCCTAGTGCAGCAGTAAACAAAGCATAGCAACTCAACCTACAATGCAATGACTGCTACGATAGTTGTAGCAACAAGCAGTGCCATTTACAAGGCACTACTTGAAGAAAAAAATCACAGCAAGACAAAGATGGGGTTGAGGAAAAGAAATAACTCATTACCTCTGGTACCCCGTCTCAAGCCCAGCTTTTAAAATCATGCCTGACACAAGAAGTCCGGCAAGTGGATCTAAAATTGGCACTCCCATGACAGCACCACCTGCAAGGAAGGCAATCTAACCATGATGACCACAACTAACAAAAAAGTTAAACTAGCGAAATAGCAAATAGTCACCTTAGGTAATGTCAAAAAACAAAACAAACTAAGGTCCACAAAACCAGTATTGAGACTAGTATTAATATTATCTGTTCGGTATGGTACAGTGCGCACCCCGTATCAAGACAAATGCCATTTTTTTCATTTTTAACAACTTGGTGCCTAACAGTACAGATCAGTTCAATCAATTCAGTTCATATTAAATCAAAACTTCGTATAGTATGGTACGGTATGGGTTAGTATGGGCAAATCTTAAAATAACCTTTAACTTATAAGGTTCAACCATATAAAAAGTCTAATATACTAGTCAAAAGAGAAGTCATAAGAAAATTAACACATGCTACTTCAACATTTCAAGATTGGAAAGAAGATGGCCCCAAAACAATGTCCATCTCTGAGGTGGCTTAACTTGTCATCACCATATTCTGAAAGGTGTTCCACATTTATATATATCGTGCCATAATGCTAAATTGCTAGAAGTACAAGTAGATAAACATAACCATCATACGTGACCATTTTCACAGCTTAATTACTACCAACATTGCAATATAGCAGTAGAGAAAAGGGCATATATGCTGTATATTTGAAACTAGACCAGAAACCTTCCTCCTTCGTTTCCAGTGATCAAGAGCCAAATTAGAAGCCATGAGCATAACAAATGACTGAAATACTTCAACAACAACTGGAGCAAATTTACAATTGATCACACCACCCATGAAATGTAAAAGTTGTCTGTTCAAATCATCTTGTTGACAAAAGCTAACATGTATGTCTAGATAACACCCCGTCCTGAAGATTTCCCTTCTTAAAAAAATCAGATTTGTTCATGAATGTGTTGTCTTCTTGACTTTCTGCCCTTGGAATTCATACCCTCTAAAAATAAACTAACAGACAGAAAAATTAGATGGAAGCGCATAAGCTCTTGTTCAATCTATAGAGCACACGCCCATTGTATGTCACTAACAATATCATTTGCAGGCTTTTATGATAGAAGGAAAATCATGAGCAATTCAAAGATTGGTCATATTGTAGATGGAAAATTCAAAAATTGAAATAATATAAATTATCACACTCATTTTGCATCACCTCTTTACCTAGGGAGCTTTAGGCCTAACCTCCCATTTTCTTTCCCTACGTGCCTCTCAACAAATGCCTCCCATACCTTTGTTTTACGTGATGAGCCATCTCAATCTTTCCTTCGCTTCATATAAACTTGCTGTTTTATCTTTTTTCACCTTAACACACATCCATCTTAACATCCTCACCGCTAGGGGCAGGCATAGGCCAAGCAACCCTTGGACCGGCTAGGGCCCAACCTGAAATATTTAAGGGCTCCAGCCAACTTTTTGAGTCCATAGGGCCAGGCTAAGCCTATATTTTTTAGGCCAAAGAATTTTTGGGCCACACCCGAGCTCAGGAAAAACCATATATATATATATATATATATATATATATATGGTTACAACCCAAATTCTCTGGGTTAAAAACAATTGGTCTACCCACCACAACAACAATAGGGTGCTATTTTACTTTGTATATCTACTATATATTTGTATCTAGTAGGCCGGGCTCAGGTCAAGCCTGGATTTTCAGGGATTTTCATCGGGCCAGGCTCAGGCCAGCTATAGCTGACCCGGGTCCAGGTTCAACCTGACCCAGCCTAGCCCATGTCCACCCCCACTCACCATCCAATTCATCTTTTCTATCTATCCTTTATGGTTCAATACCCTGATATACACCTATTATTGCTGTATATAATTTTTCCTATAATTTCAAAGTTGATGTAATTATTCCCTTGTGCCAATATGTATCATGGGCCATATAGATCTATATGATTAACATTGTCTAAAATGATTACAAGCCAAAATTTAATGTTCCAGAGGCTTCTTGCCCGCATCAACTAGGCAAAAAGTGAACGATTTTTTAATTGCCAAAGAAGGCTTATACAGAATGGTTTTTAGATTTTCTATATAAGATTTGCATGTGCCTTAAGATGTCGAGATCCTGGAGATATACAAGGGTGATGACATCAAATTGCCCAACATGCAGTACCAATGTTAAATTAGATTAACTATGTCCTAAGAGTATTAAAGGTGTTCATATGACCACCCTTCCACCAAAACCCCATGGAACAGAACTGCAAATCATAAAAAAATAGGGAATATCTAAAATTTTCTATTAGACATACCTCTGTAGATCATGTAATGCTTCACAGGCTAATGAAAATTATTTTTATTGCTGTCATTTAAAATTCTTGTCAAGAAACGATTCACTAGCCTATACAAGAGTGCTGCAAACTCTAAGTCAAATCTAGTAGTTTTATTGGCTAATCCAGATCAAGAGTCTAAACTTCTGCGAATCCATTCAAACCCAGCTCAAAATGAAATCTAAGTTTCCCCTCATAATGTTATGATTAATGAAAAAAATCAGCAAATATATTAAAATTAGAGGATAAGAACAACTTGGAGTTGTATAGAAGTAATATGTAGAATTTTGAAAAGATGCAATAAGTAGAATTAAGCAAAAGCAGCCTACACAAGCAACATAGCCTGATAGTACTCATGTTCATTAAAATTACATATAAACTAAATAAACTTTGCAGTAAAGAAAATTGCAAAAAATTATAAAAAAATATCAGAAGAACTAGGTCCTCTTCTATCAAACTTTAAGGTCTGGAGGTTCTTACCAACCCCGATAAGAGCAACTACAGATGACACTGCATCAGCACGGTGGTGCCATGCATTTGCTTTCATGAGTCCGCTTCCTTCTCTTTCCCCAACTATTTTGGTGATCCAAAAGAGCCTATTGTTACAAGCAAGGGAAATGCATTAGTTCAAACAAATTAATTCTAAAATAAGCAAATTTCATAAGCAGACTATAGCCGACCCATGTAGTTGGAAAAAGGCTTAGATAAGTTGAGTTGAGTTGAGTTCATAAGCAGACTATAATGATACACAATAACATCATATGTTCATATTTTTTCATGGGAAAAAAAATGATGTCCATAAAAGTCTGTGGGAAACAGAGACAGGTCACACAAATGAAATGAAAAAAAAAAAGTATCCTTATAAAAAGAATATTTCCAAATTACTGCCAAAAATTCCTTTCACATAAAATGTTTCCCGAGAAAGTAAAATGTAGTTAGCAATGATGAAGGATATTCACATTATAGATGATCCAATATTCAAGAGAATTGGTTGGGATAAGAATCAGTAATACATTCCACCTATAACGACTCAATGTATGAAAAAAACATGCTTCGAACTGTCTGATGCATGTGATTCCTAAGGAGAAATCCACAAAACATTGCTAAAGTTGTATCTTCCTAATTATGCTAACCCAACTATAAGTACACAACCAAGAATATCCGACATACCCTTCTTTAACAGAAATCGATATAATTGTCATACTCAAGGCCAGGATGGGATGTTCCAAGTCAATTCCATGATGATGGCCACCATGACTGTGGTTATGATGGCTATGTTCCCATGTGTGATTAACCATATCTGGAGCTGATGCCAAAAGCCCCTGAAATTGATAAGGAAAAAACTGTATGGATAGACAATCACAATTGATTTTGAATTTGAAAAGTGGAGTAAATTCAGGTTTATGGATTATAAATATAAACCTACAGGGTCACCTAGTTGATGAAATTAAGTCAATGCATCACCTTCCTAATTTCTAAAGAAAGCTTGATATTCAGCACATATGGTAAAAATTAGCAGCCTTTAAAGCAGGAGTGATTCTAGTTGGGCATCAAATATGTGACAACACTTATAACCAAGGTTCGCCGTCTCAGTAATAGAGCTTGGACCAGTACTATACTACTAGTATGTATTGGTACGCCCAATATATGGGTCGATTCAATGTACCAAAACTCAATATGCACTAGTACCAAATCTTAGTTTGGTACCAATATCATACAATACACTCAATATAGGATGGTATGTATTGATATGGCATACCATGGTTGTAACTATGTCAATGTGGCACCTCTCCATTCATCAAGGCCTAATGAGTATTGCCCGGGCCTTGATGAGTAAACAAGCACCACATCAACATTGCTATATGTGAAGTTATATGTTCATAGTCCAACCAGCATTTACCTTAGAGCAAAGGACAAATAATGAAGATACCTGAAGAACATCAACAGCATGCCATGCAATACCGCCTGCGCTTGCCAAAAGCATACCAGAAATCCCAAGAGCTCCAAGTGTCTCAAACTTGCCATGCCCTAACAAATGTGAGATAAGAAAAACAATTCGATAGTGCAATAGAATCACTGAGTAGAGATGAAAATGGATTGGATATCAATATATCCATGACATTTATGTTTTTATTTGATGAATGCAAATATGGTTACATATATTAATGGATGTTAAATTCACATTCACACTTATTTTAAATGGACATGGATGCAAATTGGATATTGACAATATAGATATAAGTGTGGATATAAATCAGCTAGATTTTATGAACTACCAAATCAAAAATATCACCGTGTACAAGGTAAGAGAAGTTAAGTAAATGTTAATATTTTCATTTACTTTTCCTTTAAGGTTCACGAGAGCTGTATAAAACTGAACAAGATTGCAAATGAAACCACATATCCAGATATGATCCTAGTTGTCTATCCATGCATGCATCTTGTTTTCTTTAATGGATATGGATATTGGTCAGGCTCCCAAATTTGTATCCGTCTCCAAATAGATTCACATATGGAAACTGATTTGCATAGATATAGTCCAGTCCACTTTCACCCATCATTGAGCAAGCAAAAGCCAAATGAGCTTGCTGTTTTCTACAATAATATCCAACATATTGAAGTTAATATCTATACACGTGTGGTATTCTTACCAATTGACCAAATCAAATAGACTGTTACAAATTTCAATACAAATTCCTATTTACCAGCTCTTAATAATCTTTAAAACAACAAAGCCACCAAAGACATTCTGGTCTAACGTTTGCATGACAAGATATAATATTTCCAGCCGACTAATGATATTAGTGCAACTATATGGAACCACTTTTCAGAAGATTATCCACACTGTGAGAAATTTTGTAACAATTTTTAACGCTTGTATTCCTAGGATCAAACTAATTTTTTAGGATCAGGCTGATCTAATTAGAATATTCTAGGATTAGGCTGATTTCCTAAGATCGGACTGATCTTGTAAGATCAAGTTGATTTCCTAAGATCAGGCTGATCTAATTAGAATATTCCATAAATCATAGGATCAGCCTAGTTAGTTTCTTTTTTTCTTAGTAGTTAGGTTTTGTATATAAATAACCTTTTCCCCATTACACAAAAATGAAGTGAGAAAATTTATGCTTCAATTCCTGACATGGTATCAGAGCCCTAGGGTTTCACACCTTTGAAATTTTTTCGACCTTCATTGTCAAGTTTCTGTCTGCTCTTTCTTGACCTTCATTACCGACTTATTGTTGGCCTTCATTGCCGATATTCCTTTTTCTTCTTCCTGTTGTGCCAGCCTTAATAGCTGGCATTTTTTCATAGACTGCGATGTTTGAGATTATTGAAATAAACAAACTTCCTACTTCAAGCCGAGAATGGGGTCAGTGGAGTAATCAAAAAATTCAGCAGCAAGCTTATCAAATAAAAGGATCAAACTAATTTTTAGGATCAGGCTGATCTAATTAGAATATTCTAGGATTAGGCTGATTTCCTAGGATCGGACTGATCTTGTAAGATCAAGTTGATTTCCTAAGATCAGGCTGATCTAATTAGAATATTCCATAAATCATAGGATCAGCCTAGTTAGTTTCTTTTTTTCTTAGTAGTTAGGTTTTGTATATAACTAACCTTTTCCCCATTACACAAAAATGAAGTGAGAAAATTTTATGCTTCAATTCCTGACATGGTATCAGAGCCCTAGGATTTCACACCTTTGAAATTTTTTCGACCTTCATTGCCAAGTTTCTGTTTGCTCTTTCTTGACCTTCATTACCGACTTATTGTTGGCCTTCATTGCCGATATTCCTTTTTCTTCTTCCTGTTGTGCCAGCCTTAATAGCTGGCATTTTTTCATAGACTGCGATGTCTGAGATTGTTGAAATAAACAAACTTCCTACTTCAAGCCGAGAATGGGGTCAGTGGAGTAATCAAAAAATTCAGCAGCAAGCTTATCAAATAGGAGGATCAAACTAATTTTTTAGGATCAGGCTGATCTAATTAGAATATTCTAGGATTAGGCTGATTTCCTAGGATCGGACTGATCTTGTAAGATCAAGTTGATTTCCTAAGATCAGGCTGATCTAATTAGAATATTCCATAAATCATAGGATCAGCCTAGTTAGTTTCTTTTTTTCTTAGTAGTTAGGTTTTGTATATAACTAACCTTTTCCCCATTACACAAAAATGAAGTGAGAAAATTTTATGCTTCAATTCCTGACATGGTATCAGAGCCCTAGGGTTTCACACCTTTGAAATTTTTTTCGACCTTCATTGCCAAGTTTCTGTCTGCTCTTTCTTGACCTTCATTACCGACTTATTGTTGGCCTTCATTGCCGATATTCCTTTTTCTTCTTCCTGTTGTGCCAGCCTTAATAGCTGGCATTTTTTCATAGACTGCGATGTCTGAGATTGTTGAAATAAACAAACTTCCTACTTCAAGCCGAGAATGGGGTCAGTGGAGTAATCAAAAAATTCAGCAGCAAGCTTATCAAATAGGAGGACAAATAAGAAACAATGGCCAAGCCCATGTTGCTGCAACTCAACAGAATGAAGCAGCACCACAAAAGCCAGTTGCTCTCAACCAAAAAGAGGTCAAAAGGTTGAGATTCCTTCTTGGCAATCTTGACAAACCTTCAGTACTTATTCATTGGCCTATTCAGGTGAGTTTTCTTTCTCTGTTGGATTAAATGCCTCGGATAGAACCTTTTCCAGCTCTTGGGTTTTAGACTCAGAAGCTACCGACCATATGACCCACTCATCAAATGTTTTTTTTTCATATATTTCCATCCCAAGCAGTAGAAAAATAGCCACAGCTGATGATTCCTTGACCACTATAGTAGGTGTAGGAGTTGTTAGAATAAGTCCATCGCTTATCCTAAGAAATGTTCTACATGTTCCCAAATTATCTGCTAACCTTGTATTTGTTCAAAAATTCACTCAGGATTTATGTTGCAATGTAGTTTTTCATCACAGTCATTGTATATTTCAAGACGAGGATTCAAGAAGGACGATTGGACTTGCTAGAGAATGTGATGGCCTTTACTATCTTAAAACACCAATCTAATTAAGCACCACCAAGAGCAAGTTATCTCATTCTTTATTTCTAAGAGTTTTTCATCAAATAAAGAAAAGGTTTGGCTTTACCATCGCTGACTTAGACATCCATCATTTAGGACCATTAAAATTCTGTTTCCTTCTTTGTTTAAAGGTTTAGATGTCAAGAATTTTCATTGTGAAGTGTGTGAACTTGCTAAACACAAACTCGTTTTTAATTAGTAATAAAAAAAGTTCTGTTCTTTTTTACCTTATTCACAGTGACATTTGGGTCTATCTACTATTCCTAATGTTTCTGGGGCGCAATGGTTTGTGTCATTTATTGATGATTGTACTTGTGTTACTTGGATTTTCTTGCTTAAAAACAAGTCTGATGTCAATACCATTCTCCCAAACTTTCACTTCATGAATAAAAATCAATTTGGGGCCAATATCCAAAGATTTCGGTCAGATAATGCTAGGGACTATTTTAATCAAGTTCTTACTCCATACTTTTAGAAGGAATAGTACATAAGTCATCCTGTGTCAATACCCCACAACAAAATAGAGTTGCAGAAAGAAAAAATGGCCACATTCTTGAGTCAACTCGAGCCTTCATGTTTTAAAAGAATGTACCAAAAATTTTTGGGGGAAGCAATTCTTACAGCTACACATCTTATAAACCGATTGCCTTCTAAAGTCTTGGGTTTCAAAAGTCCAATGGAAATGCTTTCAACAATTTATCCTAATTTAAAAACCACAAATAACCTTGTTCCTAGGATATTTGGATGCGTGGCATTTGTCCATATTCATAGTCAAAATAGGAAAAAACTTGATCCAAGGGCATTGAAATGTGTCTTTGTGGGTTATTCTTCGACTTAAAAGGGGTATAAGTGTTATTATCCTTCGTCAAAAAAATTCTATGTTTCAGTAGATGTTACCTTCAATGAACAAGAGTCCTATTTTCCTTATCTTCAGGAGAAGAAATTTGTAATGAAAGATAAGGACTTTTTCCCTCTTGAGCTGCCATCGTCATCCTCATTTCCTTCCTCAAATTCAAGTTCTCAACCAGCTTCGTGTCCTTCCCCTGTATCCTCAAGTCCATGTCCCATGTTCGATTCGATGTCTATGCCTATGTCTGTGTCAGAAAATTCTTCAGAAAGATCCCGGTATCCTCAAGTCCATGTCCCATGCCCGATTCGATGTCTATGCCTATGTCTATGTCAGAAAATTCTTCAGAAAGATCTAACTCTACTCTTGAGGATGAGAGATATGGCAAGGTGTACTCAAGAAACGATTATCCCTGAATTTGTACAAATCCAAGAGTTCAATCCGAATTCTACGAATGAGGTAACAATTTTGAACCTACATTACAAACTGAGATTGAGCCTTATGACGATTTAAACCTTCCTATTGCAATTAGGAAGAAAACTAGAGAGTGCACAAAATGACCTTTATATCCTCACTCAAATTTTATGTCTTTTAAGAATTTTTCACCATCTCATAGAATCTTTCTTGTTAGCCTAAACGCCATTGCTATAACTACCTCTGTGTCCGAGGCTTTATCTAATAAGAAATGGAAAAAGGCTATGAATAAGGAAATGAAGACATTGGAGAAAAGCAAGACTTGAAAGTTAGTGAAATTACCTATAGGAAAAAAAACTATGGGGTGTAAATGGGTTTATACAGTGAAGAATAGAGTGGATGGATCACTAAAGAGATATAAAGTAAGATTGATGGCCAACGGGTATACACAAACCTATGGGGTAGATTATCTAGAGACTTGCTCTGGTTGCAAAGATGAACATTGTCAGAATATTGTTATCTTTAGCAACTAATTATGGTTGGGATTTGCTGCAGTCTGATGTCAAGAATGCATTTTTACATAGAGAACTAGAGGAGAAAATTTATATGAAAATTTTACCAGGTTATGAAAAAGACTTGGTAACTCATACAGTGTGTAAGTTGAAGAAAGCTTTGTATAGACTCAAACAGTCTCCATAAGCGTAGTTTGAGAGATTTGCAAGAGTTGTGATAGCCATAGGATACAGGCAGAGTCAAGACCATACATTGTTCATTAAGCACTCACCTTTGGGAGGAGGGGGGGGGGGGGGGGGGGGGAGGTTTACAGCTCTCTTAGTGTATGTTGATGATATATAGTGACTGAAAATGATGATGCTGAAAATGATAATGAGGAGAACGATTCTTAAATCAATGTTTGGCTAAGGAGTTTGAGATCAAGGCATTAGGGAGGCTAAAATATTTTTTTGGAATTGAGGTGGCTCACTCGATGCAGGGTATATTTATCTCTCAACGAAAGTATGTTACAGATCTTCTCAAGGAAACAGGCAAAACAAGATGCAAACCGGCAAGTACTCCAATAGATCCTGATTATAGACTTGGATTAGCAAAGAAGATTCTGCAATAGATAGAAATGTACCAACGTCTGGTAGGAAAACTCATTTATCTGTCTCATACACGGCCAAATATAGCTTATGCAGTGAGTGTAATTAGCCAATTTATGCATAGTCCAAAAGATATTCATTTGCGAGTAGCTTACAAGGTGTTAAAATATCTCAAAGGAACACCATGAAAAGGTATTCTGTTTAAAAGGAATGGAGGTTTAGTACTTGAGGCATATACAGATGCAAACTATGCTGGGTCAATTATAACAGAAGATTAACTTCAGGTTATTGTACTTTTCTTGATGGGAATCTCATGACGTGGAGGAGTAAGAAGCAAAGTGTGGTAGCACGATCAAGTGTAGAGGCAGAATTTCGAGCAATGGCTCAAGGAGTATGCGAGCTACTTTGTTAAAGATCATTTTAGAAAACTTGAAAATCAAATTGGATGGTCTAATAAGACTCTATTGTGACAAGTCAGCAATCAACATAGCACACAATACAGTACAACATGATCGAACGAAACACATTAAGGTGGACAGAAGAGAAGTTGGAGAGCGGATTGATATGTACACCTTATATTTTCATACATGGCCAACTTGCAGATGTGCTTACTATTTCAGATTATATTTTTAGAATAGGAAGTAAATATATATGATTCTGATTTATAGGAATTTGATATAATTAGTTTTCCTTCTAACATAGGATTTGTAGCTTGTATATATATCTAGAAGATTAATGAATAAATATACATAGAAATTACTTTTTTTTCTCTTTTTCAGAGTTCGAGTTGTATTTCATGGTATCAGAGCTTTCGGGCTAATAACTCTAAAATATATAAACAGTTGGGGTTTTAGGGTTTTCTTGGGATTTCTATTTTCGTCAATTTTTTTGTTCTCACCACCTACACTTGGGAAGCGTCACTCGGCGATCAGCCTTCGTCCGGAGTTTCGTTGCCAAATCTGATCATTTTTCTTTCGTTCTGCTCGCCTCAACATTCACAACAAGTTTACTACTTGTTTGGGTCAGCATCTATTCGATGTGGGATCTATTTTGGGATAGGTTCAGATTCTGTGTATTTTAACCTATTTGGGTCAGCATCTATTCGGTGTGGGGTCTATTTTGAGACAAGTTCAGACTCTTTGGGTATTTTTAACTGTTTGATCAGTATCTATTCGGTGTGGGATCTATTTTGGAACAAGTTCAATTCTTTAGGTATTTTTAACTTTGTTATGGTTTTGGCTCTATTATTTGGTTGATATTTGATAATATGGAGGAAAAGAAGTCTGTGTGTGAAATAATATGGATATATCAGCTTCTCACGAAATGAATCTCAAGATTTCAATACCAGCTAAGTCATGATGTGACAATCAAACTGCACTTCATATTGCATTTAATCCAATCTTTCATGAACAAACTAAGCATATTGAGATTGATTATCATTTTGTTCGTGAGAAGATTCAGCAAGGTTTAATTTCTATAGGATATATAAAATAGGAGATCAATTGGAAGATATCTTCACAAAGGCTTTAAATGGAGTTCATATTGATTATCTTTGTAATAAGCTGGGCATGATAAACATTTATGCTTCAGCTTGAGGGGGAGTATTACGATTATATTTTTAGAATAGGAAATAAATATATTTGATTCTGATTCATAAGGATTATTACAGATTGCATTTTTAGAATAGAAGTAGAATGCATTTGTATAATAGGAAGTAAATATATTTGATTTTAATTTATAGGGATTTGATGTAATTAGTTTTCCTTCCTAACATAAGATTTGTAGCTTGTAAATATATCTAAAAGATTGATGAATAAAAAATACAAAATTACTTTCTTCTTCCTTTTTTTTTCAGAGTTCTAGTTATGTTTCACTTACCAAGGGTCTAAGTAGTTCAAAGTTTCAAAATGTAGTGTCTAAGCTAGGAATGAAAAAAATCTATTCACCAGCTTGAGGGGGAGTTAAAAAAATTTGTAACAATTTTTACTAGCTTATATTCCTAGGATCAGACTGATTTCCTAGGATCAGGCTGATCTAATTAGAATATTTTAGGATTAGGCTAATTTTCTAGGATCGAGCTGATCTTGTAAGATTAGGTTGATTTTTTAAGAATGGACTGATCTAATTAGAATATTTCATAAATCATAAAATCTACCTAATTAGAATATTCCATAAATTATGGGATCTACCAAGTTAGAATATTTCATAAATTATGGGATAAGCTTTTTTTTTTTTTTTTCCTTGATAGCTAGGTTTTGTATATAACTAACCTTTTACGCATTACACAAAAATTTTGACACACACCAACTAAGGAAGAAAAACAGCAGAATTCTCATGCATATCCGACAAAAGTAAAACAGAGCGATGACACTCTTTGGATGATATCTACTTACCAGCTATCATACTCCATGCCATTAAAATACCACTTAAATGAATTTTAGTTAGACAGTCTCTAAACAAAAATGATATATTTCATGTCATGAAACTACTATCTACACTTCAAATCAGTGTAGAAATGACGGGAGTTGAGAGATCAGAATCCAAGTACAAGATCAAAACCAACCATAAGGGTGTTCTTGGTCCTTGGGAGCCTTGGCCACTCTAAACGACCACCAAGCAACGCCGCTAAGGACCTGATCAACAGCAAGAAATTCTATATTAGTTTCTGAATTAACTACCATAAGAGATCGAGCGTTAATTCAAGAAGATTCGACAATAAAGTTCCATGGGATTAAAAAACAATAAGATGGACGATAAATAAAGAAACGAGAAATCCACGGAGACGTACGATGTCGGAGACGGAGTGGGCGGCATCGGCGACGATGGCGGTGCTGCCGGTGAGGTAGCCTGTGAGGGTTTTCCCGGCGGCGAGGGCCATGTCGGCGGCGACCCTAGCCGAAAGATTCCCTCCGCCTCCAGACCATTCCCGTGGTGGTGGTGGTCGTGGTGGTGGCCAAAGAGCCATCTCTTGCCGACCCTGGAGTAGTTCCGGTGCTCCGCCGAGGAGGCGGCGGCGGGACGAAGGGAACGAGGCGACGGCCGTTTAAGGGGTTCTTGCAGCGCGATAGGCCCCGTGGAATGTGGTGACACGAGGGATTCGGAAGCCCATTACGAGGGTTTTTTCGTTTATTTGAAGCTTAGTGGAAACCTTGCTCCAACGTTTGGGCTCCGATTGGGATTTTGCTCGCGAGTTGCGGGACTACATGTACTCGGATGGGATTCGGTTTGGATGGGCGGTACCGTGTCCGTGAGGTGTCGTTCCATTCAGCCCGCAAGATTTGCTCAGTTTCCCTTCCTTCCCCTTTAATTAAAAAAAAAAAATTAATTTATCCCTTAAAAAATATGATAAAAATGCTTCTCTTTGCTCGGTAGCCCCTTTTCGGATCGAAACAGCCCCCCTCCTCACCTCCCACATCCTTCCTCCCTCCCCACTCCCATATTTTGTAAAACCAAAACTCCTCAATTCATTTTGAAGCTTGGTTAAAGTGATTTCAACTCTTAATCGAGCAATAAACAAGCAACAAGAGATTTAAAAGATTCTATGGTCGCAAAGGTTGATTTTTAAACTATTTTATTTTTTTTTTCACGATTCATATGTTGTTCGGCCCTGTGTGGCCAAATAAATTAAATAATTTTTTAATTATGTAGGACGATGCTTCAACCGAATGCAGCATGATTGGCTCTGAAGGTGTGATGGATTACACAAATGAATTTATAACTTGTGAGGTAAGATAATTTTGATTGTAATTATTTTATTAGTTGACTGAGCAAAGTATAAAATTGTCTACTCACATTAAACTATTTATTTTGTAGATATTCAAAAGTAGAGAAGAAATGTATGATTGGTGTTGAAAAGCTGGGAGAAGGAATGGATTTGTCATTATTATAAAAAAATCTGATTTGGGTAGCAATGTTAAGAAATCAAGAATTATTTTTACTTACGAGAGGAGTAGTACATTCAAAAGTAAACGCATAAGGGAAAAGGGATTAAAGACCAGGGCCAGTGTCACTAAGAAGTGTGGATGCCCTTTTGCCTTAAGAGAGAAGAAATTGGACACTGCAAATGATTGAATGTTAATGGTTGTTTGTGGTGTACATAATCATCTAGCTGCGAAACTCGAGGGGTGCTCATATGCTGGACGATTATCTAAGCATGAGACTACAATGTTAGTGGATATATCGAAGAGTTTGGTTCGGCCTAAGGACATATTATCCACATTGAAGCAAAGGGATGCCCTCAATGTTATGACAATGAAGACAATCTACAATGCACGGCAGAGGTGTAAGGTTGCAAAGAAAGCTGGGAGATCTCAAATACAACATCTTTTGGGTAAATTATTTGAGGGTAAATACATTGAGTGGCATAGGAATTGTATTAAGTCTGATGTTGTGCGTGACTTTTTTGGGCACACCTTAGAAGCATAGATTTGTTACGTGCATTTCTCGTGTTTTGATAATGGATTGCACTTACAAGATGAATAGATATCGTCTTCGTCTCTTAGAGATTGTGAGGGTAACATTAACTGACATGACATTTTCTATTCACTACAAGAAATTAATGAAATAGCGACGCAACTTAGCAATGCAAATATTCGTCGCAAAATAATGACAGAATTGCGATGCAATTACGACCCATGAAATTTGCGATGCAATTTAGTGACGCATTAAATAAGTTGCTAACTAACGATGGATTTAGCGACTCCAAAAATTTTTGTTGCTAAATAGCGACTCATTTTAATGCGTCATTGTTTAGCACAGCAATGCATTAGTGCGTCGCTAAAAAGGACGCATTAAAATGCATCGCTAATAAGTCGCTATTTAGCGACGCATTAAAATGCGTCACTGTTTAGCAACGCATTTTAATGCGTCGCTATTTAGTCACACACGACTCATTAGCGACGCATTTTAATGCGTCACTATTTAGCAATGCAAAATTGCATCACTAAATAGTGACACAATAATGCATCGTTATTTAGCGACTCATTAAAATGCATCGCTAAACAATGATGCATATAAATGCGTCGCTATTTAGCGATGCATTAGCGTGTGTTGCTAAATAGGGTTTTAGGGTTTAAGGGTACAGGGGTTTAGGGTTTAAAGGTTCAGGGATTAATGGTTTAGGAATTCAGGGGTTCAAGGTTTAAGGGTTCAGGGGTTTAGGGTTTAAGGGTTTCAAGGGAGAAGGAAGAGACTTGAAGGGGAGAAGGAAGGAAGTGAAATGCTTGATGATTCTTTCATGAATCTTTCTTTTGTTACAAAAAAAGTGGAGGAAACCTGGCCATTTTAAGGAATTCTTCATGTTAAATCCAACAATCTGAAGGAACAAATAGTAAGCAGAAGAAAACTCCTACTACAAAGCTAAAGAATAAAGGTTTGCTACTATATGATGCTGGATTCGACGACGCTTCTGAAAGAGAAGCTGTTGATTTAGCTTCTAATGGAGATTTTGCTAAGAATCATTTTAGAAAGGAAACTATGAACTAGGACTGTGAGGAAGATATGCTTTCTTCAATTCTAAAGGATTTCAAGCTCTGCATGGAAGCTGTTTGTGCTATATATCGCCAATCAGTCAAGGAATCAGTAAACGGAAAATAACATCCCAATAGGGGATTTAGCACTTTTGATGCATACAAGTATGGTCATTCTGTTAAAAGCTTGATTCTTTTCATATTCTTTCTTAGTAGAATTGTATAATACTTTTTGAGGTAACCCGCGACAAGAGATCGAAGCGTTGCCCAGGGCGGAGGAGGGGAGAAAGGGGCAGCAGCACCGCTCACGGAAGGTTCTCGAAGGAAGCGGACATGTACATCACAGCCACCCATATCACCCCGGGGCTCCAGCAAAACGAGCAGCATAGATTACAATATATAAATATATAAAATTATCACTATATAATATTAAATATTATACACTATAATAATTAATAAATAAAATTAATATTATAAAATATTATATTTAGTGATGCATCCATATGCTTCACTATTTAGCGATGCAATTATGCGTCGCTAAATTCTTGCCATACCGATCTTACCGCACCAAATTAGCGACGCATTTATTGCATCGCTAATTAGCGATGGATTAGCGACGCTTTAATGCATCGCTAATCCTAATTTATAAAAGCCCCCCGCACAACCCTAACCGCCCCCTTCCTCCCCCCACCCGGCGGCGCCTCTCCCTCCCTCTTTCTCCCTCCCTCTTCTCCACCTTCGGCGGCACTCTGGTGGCCCTCCGGCACCCCGACCTCCTTGCCGGCGACTCCGGGTTTCAAGTAAACCCCCCCTCCTCCTCTCCTCTCGCTGGCCACGACCGTGGCCATGGCCGCCCTCACCGGCCATGGCCGTGGTCGCCTGGCGGCCGGTCGTGGTCTGGCCACAATCCGTGGCCAGGCCACAGCCATGCCAAAAAAAAAAGTTTTAAAACCCCCCTCCTCCTGTCGCTGGCCACGACCGTGGCCGTGGCCACCTGGCACCAGGCCGTGGCCTAGGGACTGTGGCCAGGCCACGGCCAAGCAAAAAAAAAAGTTTGCAACTAACCCCCCCCCCCCAGCCCCCCTCCCCCTATTGCCGGCCATGGCTGTGGCCGTGGCCATCCTCGCCGGCCGCGTTTGGCCGTGGCCTGGCCACAGTCTGTGGCTAGGCCATGGCCATGCAAAAAAAAAAAAGTTTAAAACCACCCCCCAGCCCCCCCTCCCCCTGTCGTTGGCCACGGCCGCGGCTGGCCATGTCCTAGCCACAGTCCGTGGCCAGGCCACGGCCAGGCCAAAAAAAAAAAGGTTTAAAAAGCCCCCTCCCTCTGTCGCCGGCCACGGCCGACCGATCGTGGCCACCTGGCAGTCGGTCGTAGCCTGGCCACAGTCCGTGGCTAGGCTACGGCTAGGCCAAAAAAAATAAGTTTAAAACAACCCCCCCAGCACCCCCTCACCCTGTTGCCGGCCATGGCCGTGGCCGTGGCTGCCCTCGCCAGCCATGGCTGCCTGGCGGCCGGCCGTGGCCTGGCCAGTTCGTGGCCAGGCCACGGCCAAAAAAAACTTTAAAACAACCCCCCTACCCTTGTTGCCGGCCATGGCCAAAAAAAAAAAATTTAAAACAACCCCCCAGCCCCCATTTCTCTCCCCCTCCCCCTATCGCCGGCCATGGCCGTGGCCACCCTCGCCGGCCACGGCCAAAAAAAAATTAAAACAACCCCCCCCCCCCCCCCCAGCCCCCCCTCCCACTACCCCTCTAGTTGGCCGGCCGCGGCCTTGGCCTGGCGGCCAATCATGGCCTGGCCACACCCCGTGGCCAGGCCACGGGCATAAAAAAACCCAAACACGAGCCCAAAAAGAAATTATTATGTAATAATTATAATATAATTATTACATAATAATTATATTATGTAATAATATTAATAATATCATATTATATATATTAATATATATTAGTTTATAATATTATAATATAGTATAATAAATAATGGTATTCTAATAAATAATGATTGCAATATAACATCATTGTAATATTTTCTAATTAGTGATTCTGATAGTAAATTAATTAAATAAATTGCTAAATGATTAATTAGTGCTTTTGTATTAAATTAATTAAGTCATGATTTATTAGTGGTTTTTATATAATTATTGTTGAATTTCTCAGCATGTTAAACTATGCATGGTAGTTTATTGGTGAATATCTTACATATATTGTCGCATCTTATTTTTGTTATGAAATGGTTTTGACTTTGACTTTGATTTAAGTTACAAGAATATGATATATTGGGATATATTATTTTGTAATGAGATTATGTATGACTTTAATAGATAATATTAAAACCATAGTATTATTAGATAATACTATGCATAAATATTGGATTAAGGTTATTATCTTGGACATAATAATCTTACAAAGTTAGTGACTATAGACCACAATCAAAATATGTATAATAGTCAAGAAAACTTTTTCACAAGCATAAGTTCAATTGTTTTTTGAAATTAAATATTATTTCTCGCAGCACTATAACCTTTATACCCATTTGAAAATTTGCAAGACTTACTCTTGCAAATTCTCAAATTGTCCTAGTGGACAGTTTGAGATTATTTTTTGCAATATGTTAATCAGCTATTAGTTATCATTGGTTGAGATTGCGGTTTGTTTTTTTCTCATGTGTTCTCCTAGTGTGGCATATATGCCACACATTTAGGTAAACATATGGGGAAATGCTGCTGAAATTTTAACGTAAATAATGATAATTAATAGCAGAATAACATATCACAGAAAATAATCTTGAATGGGATAGAGCCTTACCTTTTAGATATGAAGTGACGGTGGAATTAATTTAGAACACCTGCATACTTGTGAAGTCTTACGAACTCTACGTGGCACGGTCTTGCAGGGTAGGAACCTTAGCAGGGCCTGGCCTAATCAATTGGTTGCAATCATTAAAAATAAAGTTGATTTGTCGTTATAAATTATTTAAATAGTCATTATTTACCTTAGATGTGTTAAAATAATAATTTAGTTATATATTTATTAATACTAATATAGTCTTATATTGTGGTTTTCTTTAATGGTTTACCAGAAATTGTATAAGTTGGTCAAAAATGAGCGGGCCTCGCTCGTGGATGTATACAAGGATAAAAGATGGCTTGCTTAATCCAATTTTTTTGAATGGATTGGAAGAATTTATTGGATTTGCATGTAGCCAACCTGAATGGATGGATGGGCCTAGGATTAGGTGCCCCTGCAACTTATACAGGTGTCAAAATAAAGCCTACAGAGATATTGAAACTGCAAAGGTGCATTTGTGTAAAAAGGGGTTTGTTTCTGGGTACGATGTTTGGTACTGTCATTGTGAAACAGAGGAAATGGGTGTAGCTGTCACAAGCCAACAAGTTTTAATTCCCGTTGATGAACCATTTGTGAATTTAAACAGATATGAAGAAATAGTGATGAATGCATCGGGTAATGAATTCAATCAGAATACATTTATGGAAGAACCAAATCCAGATGCATAATAATTTTATGATATGTTGCGTGCTGCGAATCAAGAATTATATCCTGGTTGTGAGAATTATTCCTAATTGTCTATGGCTGCTTGGTTGTTGAATATTAAGGCAGAATATCGATTATCAGAAAAGGTGTTCAATGCTGTAGCTGGGTTAATAAAGGAAGTTTTGCCAAATGATAATATTGTAGCAAATAGTTTTTACTCAACGAAGAAGTTGTTGCGTGGCCTTGGGCTCCCAGTTAATAAGATCGATTGTTGCTTGAACAATTGTATGATATATTGGGGTGAAGACTCAGACCTGAGATATTGTAAGATTTGTAGGCAATTAAGGTACACAAATGATGAAGGAGGAGCTAGTACATGTAGGAGGAAAAGTGTGCCTTACAAGAGGATGCATTACTTCCCTCTTACTCCATGCCTGCAGAGATTATACAGATATGAGGTTACAACTGCTGATATGAGATGGCATGCCGAACATGAATCTAAAGAAGATAAAATGTGGCATCCATCAGATTCAAAAGCTTAGAAGCATTTCAATGAGAATCATTCTAATTTCGCCAAAGATATAAGGAATGTGAGATTAGGTCTTTATACTGATGGCTTCCAACCATTTGGTGAAGCGGGCCAACAGTATTCATGTTGGCCCATAATACTGACTATATATAACCTTCCTCCATGGAAGTGCATGAAAGATACTGCAATGTTTTTGACAGTTTTAGTTCCAGGACCATCAAATCTAAAGGAAAAGATTGATGTCTTCTTGCAACCGTTGGTGGCCAAATTAAAAATGTTGTGGGAAACAGGAGTCATAGCCTACGACATTTCTATGAAACAAAATTTCATCATGAGAGCTGCTTTGATGTGGACAATCAGTGACTTCCCGGCATATGCAATGTTGTCAGGTTGGAGCACTACTGGGCGTATGGCGTACCCTTATTGCATGAATGATTCTGTTGACCCAATTGATGATTTTGATGATTAACATATTTGAGTATAACAATTGAAGGCTCTAATGATTTTGATTAATTTTTTCAGATTATAAGTCGATTGAATGATCAAAATCAGGAGTTAAATCTTGTTCTGGATCGAATCTAATGTCTAGGTAAGATTGCAGACATTAGAGTCGACTCCGAGAATCACAGAGCCGACTCCAGTATCTGGCACGGAAGTTAGAGTCGACTCCGAGACTGTTAGAGCCGACTCCAACAGAAAAGACAGAACGTTGATTTTTCTGGCCCCGACTTAGAGTCGACTCCGGGTCTGTTAGAGTCGACTCCAGAAAAGTTTCTTGTCGACCCCAAAAAAGTCAGAGACGACTCCAGAATTAACAGATTAAAGTGTTTCGAGATAAAGCCGACTCCAGAAAAGTTAGAGTCGACTCCAACCCACCTGGAACGAAAAATCAAATTGCCAGATCAGCTCTAACGGTAATATTTCTACTTTACTTTATTTCTAATGCAAGGTACACTCCAACGGATAGTTTTCTTCCAAAAATGGTTTGAAAGAAATCTATAAAAAGGGAAGACTATCATTCAAAAATAAGAACGGAAAAACAAAGAAGAAAAACAGAAATAGAGAAATCCCAATTCAAAAATCCGAAAAAGAGAGCCTGAATCTCAAGAGAAAAAACCTTCTAGCTCAAATCCACTCCACTCCAAAAAGCTCAAGAGGAATCCAAGGCATTCAAATCAAAGTTTTGGTGGATTTCCCAAATTGAAGAAAGAGGATCAGTTTCTTGCTTTTCAATCCTTCTCAACTACTTCAACTGTGAAGAATCGGAGCTGAGGCTTGATTCAATCTAGCAAGGAGAAGAAGAAAAGAAGAAAAGCTCAAAAGCCAACCAACTACAAATCAGGCTTTTCTAAACCTTGTTCATTTACTTGATTATTTGCTCATTGAGGAGCTGTATACTTGAAAAACAATATTTTTTTTGTTTGTGTCTAGTTCAATCTGGGGGATTGAACTAGAGGTAGTCTTACTTTGGTACAAGCTTGGTATAGCTTGTGTTAGGGTTTTTGTGCTGGTGAGCCTGGAAAATCGGCTGGGTTCGTTGTGATCCTGGGAAAACAATAAGTTTGAGTTGTGAGCTTATAAAACAACTCGGCTGTAATCAAGGAAGATTATAGTGTGGACCCAAGTGAATATTGGGAGTGGACGTAGGTGTTGGATACACCGAACCACTATAAAATCTTTGTATTTGCCATGTCTCCTTTATCTCTATCTCTATCTCTATCTTATTGATTGTATTTTGTTTTTGCATCTGCATTCACTTTCACTCACACTAAGCAAACAATATTTTAAAAGGTTTAAATTTTTTTTAAAGAACCCAATTCATTGGGTTGTCATCTGGGCCAACAGATTCTGATGCATTCACATTGCAGAAGAGTGGTAAGCAGTCATGATTTGATAATCATAGAAAGTTTTGTCTCCAAATTATCCTTATAGGTGGAACTTGATCGCCTTCCGGAAGAATAAAGCAGTCACAAAATTCGTCAAACTGGTTAGGTCTGGCACAGATATATTGATACTATAAAGCATTTGGGGTTGAGGTATGCTTGGGAGCAGATGCAGATAGAATAAATGGCCGCATATGTAAAGAACATAACTGAAAGAAGCAGAGTATTTTTTGGGATCTGCCATATTGGAGCACAAATCTCATCCGGCACAACTTGGATGTTATTCATATTGAGAAAAAAATCTTTGATAACATATTTAACATGGTGCTAAACATCCTGGGAAAAACCAAAGACACTGCAAAGTCGAGAGAAGAACTTAATTAGTATTGCAGAAGAGATGATTTGAGGAGGAATGCTGACGAGACCTATCCTAAAGCCTGTTACACTCTTGACAGAAATTCACGAGAAGTTTTATGTAACTGGGTTAGAGGGTTAAAATTTCCAGATGGTTATGCTTCAAATATCAGTAGGTGTGTGGACATGCATAATCTCAAGATATTTGGCATGAAGAGTCATGACTGCTATGTTTTAATGCAACAGTTATTACCTATAGCTTTTTGTGAGTTGCTTTTGCACCATGTGTGGAAGGCATTGACGGAGCTCAGCTTGTTCTTCAAGGAGTTATCTGCCACAGTCATTACTTCTGCATCCATGGCAAGGCTTGAGAAGGAAATTCCAATTATTTTATGCAAACTGGAGCGAATATTTTCTCCAAGTTTTTTGACTCAATGGAGCATTTACCGATTTACTTGCCATACGAAGCAAGTATAGCTGGTCCCGTGCAGTATCGTTGGATGTATCCTTTCGAGAGATAAATATATTAATAATCAGTAGTACATGTTGACATTTCAAATATTATTTCATTGCGAGAAAATTGATTTATTTTATTTATTACCTTTACATATAGGTACCTTAAGAAGTTAAAAAATAATGTGCGTAATAAGGCAAGGGTTGAAGGTTCTATATGCAATGCACACTTGGTTGAAGAAGTTTCAGCTTTTGCCTCTCATTACTTTGAGAGTCACGTCCACACGAGGAGCCAAAATCTTGATCGTAATGATGACGTATGTGTGGACAAAGAAGAACCTAATGACGATAGAATATCAGTTTTTAAAGGCATCGATCGTTCATTTGGGAGGCAAAAGTCAAGAGATTTGAGGGATGTGGAGTATAATGCAGCACATTATTACATCCTAACGAAAGAAATCGATCCATACATTGAGTAAGTATATACTTCACTACTTTAAATTATAATATACCTCACTATTTAATTGCTAACATAAGTTTTAATTATTATCATCCCTTAAGGATGTTTTGTGATAAACAACGATAGATGAATCCAAAAATCAGTCAAATTGCTATTGGGCAAAAGTTAGAAATGGAGTTCGCTTACTGGTTTTATGAATATATGAATAGTATCACTCGATCAATTGCAATAATGGCTTTTATTTTTTGAATTGGTTGTGAATAGCTTATTAATTTATAGGTAAACGGTCCATGGTTCAATAATATTTTCATTAAATGTTTAGCGCAATGGCCATTAAGATAGTAACAACCTCTACTGGCTATTTTGTTAATGGGTACAAATTTTAAATTGAACAACTAGCATCTTCAAGAGGCACGCAGAACTGGGGTGTGTGTGTGTCAAAGAAAAAAGTATTAGAGTAAATATGCAGGATTGTTATGGAAAGTTAGTAGAGGTGGTTGAAGTTGAATATCCTGGTTGGCCTATAAAACGAACCATATTATTTCATTGCGATTGGTTTGATCCGATAATTCCTGTGGGTAAAAGGGTTCATAATGACTACAATCTAGTTGAAGTCAACCATCACCGAAGATTACAAAAATATGAACCATTCATCCTTGCATCCCAAGCTCAGCAAGTGTTTTACTGCGAATATCCAAATTTGCGCAATGACAAGCGAGATTGGTGGGTTGTTTCTAAAATCATCCCACGTTCAGCAATCATATTAGACAAGAGTTCATCAAGTCAATCAATTGAGTGCCCTTCATTTCAAGAAGATAAGATAGAAATGCATGCAATTGAGGTCTTCATGAGGGCTCCTGAAATATCAGTTAGAGATCCAAATGGTGATGTCCAAGAAATTGAGGATGCAAATGTTCGGTTTTCTCTCAATGATAATGACACTGAATCACAATCCGATACGACATCGGATGTTGAACCAACATTTGACGAAACAAATGGCACTGATTAAACATAGAGGTTTATTCAATTTTAATTTATTTTTATAAGTGTTAAATTTTTACATATTCAATCATTATTCATAATTATATTGCATGAATCTTTAGTATTTTCAGTATGTCGGGCCGAGATAGATCTACCACCGACGGACAGAGCGAGCAGGGGCGTAGCCCTGCCGCATCAAATCATTTCATGAGCATTAGAGATGAAGAGTTCAGATCTACAGCCTTCGAGTCTCATAGTTGATCGGCACAGACCTCTGAAAGTTCTTCGTACACCGGTTGCACCGTACTTTGACTAGATGCTGATGGGCTATAAGTATATACTAATTGTAAATATATGTTTATGTGTTAAAGTTAATTACTTATAAACATGCATTTTTTTAACAGCTTTATTGAGCAACATTCTGTATCGAGCTAAATCAGCTCCATATTCCAGAGTTATGCTGATCCCACTTGCTATGATTGGCATCATGTATCTTCGGCCATAAGAAAGTTTTATTTTTTAGAGTTTTAAGTAAACTTATTAAATATAATTTATCATTGATATAAAATTTCTTAATCTTAATATATTCTTAAACTAACTATTTATTTCAATGCAGAAAAAGTTTACGTGGGACCCTGCCATCCATGATGTCGTTAGGGCAGCATGGAATGCTCTTGTAGCACACCGATACTCCGATATGCTTCATCATTGGAGGAGATTGAGTGAGCGTACTGTGCATGTGCCAGAGGATATTTGGCACGACTGGCAGCAGGCGTGACAGTCTGAGGCCTGGCAAAGGAGGTTCGCATCAGCCACCACGAACCACTGATCCGAAAAGGATGGTCGTGGCACGGGTCTCTCCTACCACATCCATTTCGATTCAAGAGCACAGACGTCGTATGGTAAGAAAATATAAATAATTTAATTACTAATTTAGTCATTTGCAAATACTTACATTTATATCATTTCTTCTGCTTTTGTAGTTTGAGCAGAAGGGAAGAGATCCTGGTGAGTTTCGCCTATTTAGGGCGACACACACCAGGAAGGATGGTTCCTGGGACGATGCACGATCATAGGAGGTTACTATAAGAAATTAGCCTTATATTGTATCTGTTTAATTTCTAAAATTGTATTCAGCTTCATATAATGATTCATTTATTGTTGATTCAATAATTCAAAGGCGAGTCGAGGAGCTTCAGTCCCATCGCATGTCGACTCCACTGATGGGGGGCTGCCCGTCGAACTCTCACCACAGGAGAGTCGACGTGTGTTTTTGGAAGCTGTTGGTGC
Organism: Calamus simplicifolius; assembly: GCA_900491605.1. Taxonomy (NCBI): domain Eukaryota; kingdom Viridiplantae; phylum Streptophyta; class Magnoliopsida; order Arecales; family Arecaceae; genus Calamus; species Calamus simplicifolius. The sequence goes on along the minus strand of UESW01001976.1, from coordinate 282,084 downwards.
CCAGCCGCAAGACTGTAGGATCTATGGTCTGGGCACTAAAGCTTCTAGATATTTTCCTCATTAGGGCTTCAGTTCACACTATCCTAGCGATATTTATATCGAGCATTTAGACGACATTCGAAGATCTATTACGGAGAAGGTTCGACAAGGGATTCAGCAGGAGGTTCGGCAGGAGCTTGCAAACATGAGAGAGTAAAGTCAAATACAGGATTTGGTTCGCCTCATGTCGTAGGGCTCATTCCAGCCTCCGCAGCCTTCCCATGATCGTGGTGATAGTGCGGATTCTTGATGCATTTTTGTATATCAAAATTTTGTATATCAAAATTTTAAATTATTAATATATTAAATTTTTATATATTATTAAAAATTTTATGATGAATGTTTTGATCAATATTTGAATGCAATGTTTTGATCAATATTTAATATATTAATTATATTAAGAGTTTTAATTTAAAAAAATTAATTAGCGATGCTATTGCAATGAAAGTTTTTCGTCGCAATTATTTTTAAAAAAATTAAATTATTAATTTTGTGACGCAATTGTGATGCAAATTGTATCGCAATATTGCGACGCAATTAAATGCATCACAATATTACGATGCATACAATTGCATCACAATATTGCGCAATTAAATGCGTCACAATATTGCGACACATTTAATTGTATCGCAATTGAGTCGCAATATTGCGACGCAATTTGCGTCGCAAAATTGCGACTCAATTAGTCGCAATATTACGACGCAATCGGGAGTCGCTAATGCATCATTAAATTATGACAACTTCAGTTTAGTCACAAAGTAGTGACACATTACGGGGCATCGCTAGGTGTCGCTATTTAGCAACGCAATTGTGATGGATTGCTATTTGTGATGAAGTTCACAGTGACGACCAAATTGCATCGCTAATGCATCACTAAATGGATTTAGCGATGCATTAGCGATGCATTTTGGTGTTGCTAAAATTGATTTTTCTTGTAATGATTGCTTTTGTATACATAGAGTCTGAGCGGGAAGATAACTATACATGGGCATTAGAGAGATTGTACAGTGTCATGGACGTTGATGGTCTACCTGAGGTGATAGTCACAGATAGAGACTTGGCTCTATTGAATGCAATTCATATGGTATTTCTTACGGCAACACATTTGTTATGTAGATGGCATATTAGTAGGAATGTTTTCACCCAGTGCAAAAGATTATTTGGAACGAAGGAGAAATGTGATAAGTTTATAATGATGTGGAATATACTAGTGTTGTCCAGAATAGAAGACAAGTATAACGATCACTGAAGTGCACTCCAAAGAGAGTTTAGTACCTATCCAGATGCTTTACGGTATGTATCGGATATTTGGCTGAGCAAATACAAGGAAAGATTTATCGCAGCATGGATGGACGCACGTAGGCACTACGGAAATGTGACAACTAATAGGTATCATAAGAAATTGATTCATTTTAAAACTTTATAATTTAATTGTGTATTTGTTATCTAATTTTTATTTTATTTTATTTACTTTACTAGGGCTGAAAGTGCATATGCAAGGCTTAAAAGACAGCTTGGATCAAGTCAAGGGAATTTTGAGTCATCTTGGACAATAATTCATAGTTTGATTGAGTTGCAGCACAGTAACATTAAAGCCTCATTTGAGAAGAGTTTGACGGTAGTGCAACATAACTTTAAGCATGCTGAATTCAAAGAACTACGAGGTTTCATATCTATAAATGCATTAAATCGTATCCTCACCCAAGCGAACCGAGCCAATTCAATTGGGATGGATGAATAAGTTTGTGGATGCGCTATTCAACGCACACATGGTTTACCTTGCACTCATGATATTATGCGGTACAGGATGGAAGGTTGGCATATTCCCCTTGACTGCATAGATCCTCATTGGAAAAAACTTGATATGGTGCCTGCTTCAAATGTGCAAAGTATGAAGCTGAGCTGTGAACTGAAGTTGGATATTATTGCTTAGAAATTCAAGCAGATGGATGGGGCTTCTCAATTGCATATGTTAAGGAAATTGTGAGAGATTGCAAGCCCAAATAACACTTCTCTTGAAGAGCCTACAAAAAGGATGATTGGTTTACGTGGCCCCACTTTATTAAAGATTGATACATCTACTTGTCGTGACCCTTCTGCCTTTGAGTTGGTTCTCTCTGAACAAGATAGTTATTCACCTAGTACGTGTACCCCAATGATGCAAGTGCAAAAGAGGCAATCGAGGAAGAAGGTAAGAAGCATTTCTTTCATTTTTAAGTCTACCAGGGCAGCTTAGCCCATGCCGACCCGTGCCGGGGCGTGCCGGTTATTATTAGTATGCGATTGTTTGCAATATAATAAGAGTGATTCCATATGATTTGCAGGTTTTTCATCATTGAACCCGGTCATATAAGCCAACAATCTACATTGATCAAATTCCAGATGGGTTGAGGCCGTTCATCCGGCATATCAAGGATGTAAAACCTAATGGCAACTGTGGATTTAGAGCAATAGCTGACTTGCTGAGATTTGGAGAGGAGGATTGGCTTTGTGTTAGGAAGGATTTATTATATGAGTTGCAATATCATTCAGAGCACTATCGCACTTTATTTGTTATCGAAGGGAGGTTAGATAAGATTGCCCATGCATTATCATATTTTGAGAATTGTCCACCATCTGACCGATGGATGACGTTGCCGGATATGGGGCATCTTATAATGTCCTGCTATAACGTTGTCCTATACCACCTCTCCTTGCAGCAATGTCTTACATTCCTACCTCTTAGATCGGCGCCACTTCTCCTCTATCCCACAAAGACATTGCAACAGCATTCATAAATGGCAATCATTTTGTCGAGGTATTAATTAAATATCTCTTGCTCATCCTTAAATGACTCAAAAATTATTTTGTTTACTAATTTATTTATTTATTTTGTAGGTGTTTCTGTTGCCAGAACATCCCGTTCCCCCAATAGCGACCAACTGGCAAAGATATCATTTACCTTGTGCTTCCGAATGAGCAACTTCATATGAATCTAGGATTCAACAGTTCAAACAAACGATCTCGTCAAATGTTATTATTAGCGAGACTATTGAGTTGTAGAGTGCAATTTTTATCAATATACAAAGTTGTATAATGTTTGAAATTTCTATATAAAGTGCATTATTTTATTAATTGACTGAGCAATGTATACAATTGTCAAGAAAATCTTTCCAAAAAGTATTTCAAGAGGCACCATTCTGAGCGTACCGATGCGTGCCAATCGGTCCATGCCGGAGCGTGCCGATGCATGCCGGCACGTACCGATGCATGCCGATCGGCAAGTGCCAATGCATGCCGAGTCGAGTCGATGCGTGCCGGCACGTGCCGATGCATGCCGATCGGCCCGTGCCGATGCGTGCCAAGTTGAGCCGATGCGTATCGGCACGTGTCGGAGCATGCCGATCAGCCTGTGCCAGAGCATGCCGATGCATGTCGTTCGGCCAGTGTCTGTGAGTGTCGGGCATGCCAGAGCGTGCCGGACCGTGACACATATTAATAGCATGTGATTGTTTACTAATTTATAATTAGCGAGATTGTTGAGTTGTATATTGAATATAGACTCTGGCACAAAAAAGGAAACTCAAACTTCCATTCAAAATTTAATGTATTTTATAAAAAGATGTGCTAAAAAGCTACAAAATATCTAGGATACATCATTAATCCCCATCTCATCGTTGTCGATGCCTGTACTGCTGTGGCGATGCATGACTAGGGCCAGGTACATTAGGCTTAACTGCTGAGATATGCTGACCCTGCAACGTCTGTGAGATCTGAGAAATAATGTCGTACAGGTCGATCCCCTGTGATGCAACCTCTTTCCGACCCATATGTAGAATGCTGGTGCTAATGCTAATGGCATCTGCAATATGTTGCCCTTGCACGTCAGCATCAACATCATCGGGATGAGATCAGGAATAGATGCTGGATCGGCTCTCTGGGGGTGAACTGCTAGGTGCATGATATGAGAATACCAATCCATATATCCTGGTATGCAATCTGATGGCCGGGTCACTGGATGGCTGCTGCTTGCTCGGCTTAGCAGGTGATCCTCCCATCTCTCCCATATCTTATCATAGAAGATATACCGAATGCGGTACGATGCTGCTGTCGATCCTCTGCTGGCTCGCTCAGAGGCTAGTGGTGTGCGGGGGATCATCTGTATCCTACCGAACTATCGTAGAACCCTTTCAGGATGATAGAGTTCTACGACATCCATGCACTTCAGGCATCCACTAAAGAATACAATATCTAGGAATGAACGATCCTCCCGAATATGATGTTGGGGATCCCAAACTATCTGCAACAGATAAATCCTAATCAGTTTGATAATATATGGCAAATCATAGAAATATACAAGTGCATGGTCCTATGGTACATACCTCATCAGCCCTTAAAACGTCCAATGACTCGCGTAGAATCACTAAATGGTCCATCGTGGTACGTGGTGGACTGCTGGGAATCCAACGGTGCATGCGGGGCCTAGCATCAGTATAATCCAGGGCTGGGTGAGGAGTGAGTAATGGAAAATGCTCATAAATCCATGCATGGAGCAGTGTCATATATCGACTAATCTGTCTAACGGATGCCCTGGACGCAATCCTCAACTACCGATATAAATGAGCCAAGGCACCAACACCCCAGGCATATATGCTCACCCTATCCAGATCCTGAAGTAGATAAAGATAAGCTATCATGCTCTTATCAACAAAGAGTGTGCACCCTAACAAAAATAGCAAATATCCTTGCGCTGCACACTCTATCCTATGGTGGCTATCCCTATCAGATACGGCATGAAAATGACTTTTCAGCCACTCTAGACTCACAGACTGACCGCATACTGATAGTACCTTCTGATGCGCATCTACCTGTGACACACCTAATAGCTCCACTAGTAGGTCCTCAGCATCCCTATTACTCATCCTATTACATGACAGAGATACTAAGGCACTTATGACACTAATCCCTAATATGGCGGCAACATCATTCAACGTGATCGTCATCTCGCCAAAGGGAAGATGGAAGGTGTTCGTCTCGGACTGCCATATCTCTACGAAGCCCAAGATAAGAATCTTATCAATGAACCGATAAGAGTAATGCACTAGTTTAACCAGGCCCGACTGCTGAACTATTTCTCTAAATCTCCTATTTGATTGCCATGATGCCCACCACTGCCACTCACCTACCTTGGCAGCATGGTTCATGCACATCAGTGGGGTCCATTCCTGTAAAATATAAATGGATAATATGAATAAATTATATAACAGCATCACAATAATACATTAAAGAACATATAGTAGAAAAATAAACAAACAATACCTGTTGCCTCCAAATGGAGGCCGCTATATGTGTCATGAAACTACTAAGGACAGACTCATCCTTTGGACCGCCTGGACAAGGCCCATCTGCTTCATCATCAACATCCATAGCTGGAATGTCCTCGTCTACTATCTCAACTGGGAGCGACGGTGCAACAAGAACCTCAGGCTCAGCATGCCTGCCATGACGTCTCTTGGCATATGCTGTGGGTCTAACTCATGAGGGACCATCCATATTTGAAACATGGCATTAATCAACATTAATACGTAAGATTAAAATGTAAAATCATACATATATCTACGATTAATATGAAACATGGCATAGTAGGTGAGAAATTATTGCATTTGAATGAAAAATAATAATCATATCTATTCAAATTATTATATAACAAATAAGTTATTTTAGCTGATTTAATTTTTTTGTTGTATTAAAAAAATTTTTAGTCCCAATGATTTTCATCACAAAATGGCTAAAATAATGAAATAATAGTAATCAAATAGTGAATGAAATATTTATTATTTCTTTAAAAAATTTAATAAAAAGATTTTAATAAAAATAACATAAACTCACTTGATAAAAAGATTTTAAATGATATATTAAAATTTTTTTAATAAATCTTTATTATTAAAATAACCCTCTTTAATAATAACTTTTTATTATTAAAATATATTAATAATATATATTTACTATTAAAAACACTGTTCGGCCCAGCAAGCATCTCTGTTCGGCGAGGGAGCTCGACTTATTGGCCATGCGAGGAAGGACAGGCGAAGGCGAGGGAGGGAGGAAGGGAGGGAGGTGGAGGCCAGGGACTCACCGGATCTGAAGAAGATAAAGTGTCGGTGCCGAGGAAGATAGTGCTGGGGAGGCTGCTGCACGTCGGTGCTGAGGAAGGAGCTCGCCGGGAAGGCTACCTACCGGTGCCGATGTTGGGGAAGGAGAAAGGAATGAGGCGATTAGGGAAGGAGGCAGGCTGTCGGGGTGCGCTGAGAAAATTTGGGGGGCAGGGGGCGAGGGGGCCAAAGAGGAAAGGGGTAGTTTAGGAATTAGGTAGGGGCTACTGAGTAAAAAAAAATTTAAAATGAGGGGGCTTCTGAGCAAATCTTGCGCGCTGAATAGAATTTCCCGTCAGTGATCCATGAGGCTTTGCTTGGAGGATATGGAAATAAGGATGTCTCCATGTCACTCACTCCATCTCATAATCCTCATAGTTAACATCTATAAAGTTACCATCTCGTGTATTTTTATATCTATAAAGTTATGATCATATTTTTTTTCTAAAATTTCATATATCACTGGAGGCGGGATAAGATGAGGTGGGATGGATATGGGATAAAGGCAAGGATTTATTATTCCTTATGGTAGTGTTTGATAGAAAAAATATTATCCCTGGATAAATGTACGGGATAGAGTTTATCCCCTGGCTATCCCTAGGGATATTCCTTGGCTATCTCATTGATCATATCAAATGCAAAAAGATAAATCTTTAGGATAACTTTTTTATACTCTTATTTGAAGGGATAGCCAGCTATTCCTGCATTTTATAGGGAATAAATTGAGGGGATAACCCATGGTTAACCATGGATTATCCATTTGGTTAACTTTATTCCCAGTTATCCTTCGTAGTTATGGCTTTTGGGAATAAGAAAGGATATCCAGGAGATATCTTCTCTTATTCCCTATTTCAAATACTACCATATGTGATGAAAATAAAGATGAAAAAAGTCTCTATTCATTGGATGGGGTAGAAATAAAGATTATCTTTATTACTAAAGATGATCATGTAACATTCAGAATATTGAATAGTTTAATTATTACATTGAAGAGGGACTATTTGTTAATAAGCAATAGTTACGTGCTTATTACGGATGACAAACTTGACAAGCATTATCAATCATCATTATTTATATTACTAATAATTTTTGTGTAACTTATCATTAATTATTAGTAATTTTAATTTTATAAAATAATTAAACAAATTTGATCTAATAATACAATAAGGACGAGCCTGCTATTAATATATTTATGATTCATATAGTTTTTTCAACTTAAGCACATTTTTATGAAACGATATAATTGACGATTTGTATGGATCCATAGCCTAATAGTAACTTGTGAAAGAAGAACCTATTTATTTAGATTCCTTCTCCTTTGAACAGCTTTTTCTATCAAAAACATCATATAAAGGAAAGAATAAGAAGAAAAGGATGTAAGTCACTATATTTCCCATGTCTGCATAGCATAAATTAAACAAGATATGATAATAAATTTATTTTTTTATTATTTGATATTTTTAAATTTGATATACCTTAAAAATATGTACAAGAAGAGGAATAAGAAGAGAAAAATGTAAGTCATGATATTTCTGATGTCTGTTTTTGCATAGTATAAATTAAATAAGATATAATAATAAATTTAAGTAAATTTATTATTATTTAATATTTTAAAATTTTATATATTTTTTATCCAATTAAAAAGGTTTGCATTGGAACAGACATGATCCTCTTCTCCGTTTAACCCTGCCTCTCGGACCAAATAAATTTTTTTTTTTTTTTTGAAAAAAAAAATCTAGATCCGTCTTAACTTAATCATGAATATTTGACTCTTCTCGGATTTTGTTTAGGTTTTTTTTGGGCCAAATGATGCCAATGAAAAATAAAAGGAATTAGAGACTGCCTTCCTTGTTCTTCGTCCTCTTCGCCTGCTCTGGCCATTGGGATGATCAATCAACTCAGCGCCAGCCGTTGTCCGCCAGCACCTATCCCTGCCCACCGGCCAGGTTCACCGTCGGCCCAATGGACCCCGGCGGTGAACGGCCGAGCAGAAACGTCCAACGAGGGAAAGGATTTCGAGGAGGCCACCACCTGCGACCCCCATGACGCGACTGCAGAGTGCGTGTTCTTCGAACCTGTGAGGCGGCCGTGGGGCCTGCGTGTGGCCACCGTGTACGGCGGTCATTACGTTTATTGGCTTCCGGACTTCTTTTTCTACTGCCTCCCTGCACGTGAGATTCTGTCCTGTCCATTATTGGAGTTTTTTTTTTAATTTGCACGTTAGAATTTGGATGGAAGATGGAGGGCATTATTTCAGAGTTAGCTTTAGCACGAGTATCTCAGAAGCGATCGATATCATGGAGCCCTCCAAATGGAAGCATGCCAGAGACTCGATTCGATTGCAGTTTAGAGAGACTACGACGATCCTTCGCTCTCGCTTCACTCCAACCTCACATGGAATCTTCTTGTATCTGATCCTCTCCTATATAATATTTTTTTTTAAAAAAGCAGGATTTTAGCACTGGCCACCTTTAGAAGCCCGTGTCGTTTGAAATCCTTGGGGCCATGGATCAGCCCAAGCCAGAAGCCTGATCTCGTCAATACTTACATCTCAAGAGAAAGTCTTTATGCATCACATGCAATACAGCTCATACCCACCGCATCCTACAATTAGGGCATGGTGCATAAGCAAGCAGACATGCCAAAAATAAATTTTTTTTTTCTTTTGGCACGTAGCATGCGCCAATTATTAGGTACGATGCAACTCGTGCTTCAGCACCCCTAGTGCAGTAAGACTTTTCAACATCTTAGTTATTAATTAAGGCAATGTATCCGAAGCATCATTTAGATGTATATATACCATTGAGCATGAGCTTGAAGGATGGTTTTTCCTTCGTTATGATCATGAGTCAACCTAAATTATGGGGATGAGTATGGTCCTTTATTTTAGACCATGACATGTTATTATGTTGTTATTTATTTAATTACAACATTATTTATTATTTAATGCATATTTTATAATTTTATTTGATCACGAATTATTAAGTATTTTGAGAGTTTAAAGGTAGCATGTATTTTTGCATGTTTAGAGCAAATAATTTATGTACTCTTAGTCTATAAAATATATGCATAAAAATGAAATAATTGCTTATTAAATTCAAGGCATGTGGTTTGAATGCAATTTTGATGTTTTGTGATAGGAAAAGGGGCATACGTATTAAGCATCTATGTAGAGAGTTTAGATGCATGCTTTCGACTAAGTATGAGGCTTGTAGTATTTTTTCATAACCAGTGTTATAAGATTTTAGGTTATAATGTACAATTGTCTATCCAAAGGGGTTATTATATAATGTAATTTTAGCGAATGGACATGAAGTATTATATCAAAGAGTAAATTAACTTAGAGAATCAATCTGCTTGAAGCGAATAATTTTCTTGAAGACTAGAGTATTCTTATGATTCGCTTTATGTGAAAAGATCCAACTAGCATATTACATTCTCTAGTCAAAAGAAAGTTTATGATGATGCAATGAAACTCTCATATTGTCATAAGGTATTGAGCCTATTTTGTTATTCATTGTCTACATATTGATATATGTTCTATTCTTTATCTTGAATAGTCTCCTTTCGTGTGACCAATAATTATATCATAATTAAAATCCCGATTGGCTCTAACAATAAGAGATGGAAAGAGGCTTTGCTTTGAGAATTAATGATATTGATTATGAGAGCGAACCTCATAATCCTACTAATTATAGCCCTGTATAAAAAAATTGTGTCAAGTGGGAAAGGTCAATTATTTATGCCTGCATGTATAAAAAAATATATTTTTTGAATATCTTATAAGTGGATTAATTGAAACTAACAATGCCAAAGCTGTCCCAAATATTATAGGATAAAGACATCAAGTGCCTAATAAGCCTAAGATTGAAAATCTGAGATAAGTTTATGGTTCTTAAATAGCTTATGCCACTGGTTAAGTGGAAGTAGATTCATTTTCTTTATAGTTTATGTTGTCAATATTCCACCTTTCATTAATGATTTCAGTTTGGTACTTATGTATATCTCATTGCTAATACCATAAAGAAACCTTGAGGTATTATTTGAAACATACTAGGCATATTATTGATGTCGTATAGGATTATTGTAGCTTCAGTTGAAGCATAAAGTTTGATTAGAGATGATTTGGTAGACTAACAGTAAGGATAGAACTCATGGAATCCCAAGTGTTGTGCTATTTTTTTGTTACACTACCATATCATGATCCATTTAGTGGAGGTTATCAGCACTTGGAGTCATGGGTTGGTCCTACATCAATAAGAGGCAAAACAACTTTTATGATTTGATTTGGTAGCTTTCGTAGGATAAAATAGTTTTTTGAGATGATATATCAAAAGACCAAAAGTTTTTAAAATTTATAGCCATATTAAAGTTTAGTTGTTCAATCTGAGTATCCTTTTTAAATAAAGAAATATTTTTAAAACTTAAACAACTACAATTAATATTGCTCAAATGGAAGAATGTTAAAGGTTTTTCATGTGTATAGGCTACCATTAATTGTTAATAATTTTAATTTTGCCAAATTGGTTGAACAAATTTGGTCCAAAGATACAAGTGGGATATATTTGTGATCCATATGGATTTTTAGACTTGAGTGCACCTCTATTGGCTGATATGATTGGTAATTTATATGGTTCAGAAGCTTAATAGTGACCCATGATGGGAGGGCCTATTAGTATTTTATTATAAATAGGCTAGGTTCCCTTTTCTCTTCTCGTACATGCGAACAATTTTTCCTATTAGAACAATATTTAAAGGAGGAGCAAGAAAAGAAAGATTTAAGCCATACTATTTCTAATGAGTGCTTCTCCAAACTAATATCGTAAATCAAACAAAGTATGATAATAAATGTTAACCCAATTATTGATTTGATGATTAACAAAACTAATTGAGTATAACATTTGAAGCTACTAATGATTTTGGTTTAGTTTTTCAGTTTATGATATGATTTATTAATCAAAATCACAAGAAAAATTAAGTTCTTGTTCGAATCTAATGTCAAGGTAAGATTGCAGATATTAGAGTCGACACATGGAATCGCAGAGTCGACTCCGGAAATCAGCACAGACTTAGAGTCGACACCTGGACTGTTAGAGCCGACTCAAACATAAAAGACAAAACGATGGTTTTTTCGGTCACGACTTAGAGTCGACTCCTGGACTGTTAGAGTCGACTCCAGAAGATTTTCGTGTCGACCCCAGAAAAGTTAGAGACGACTCCAGATCGAGCGGATTGGGGATTTTCGATTTAGAGCTGACTCCAGAAAAGTAAGAGTCGACTCCAGTTTGTCAGAAATGACTCCAGAACGTCTCTAAACTTTATCTTTATCTTTTTAATCCCAACGGCTATTACCTTTTTGGTTCTAATCCTTCTTACACTTGTTTCTAACGGATAGTTTTTGGCTATTTATGGATTAAGAAGAATCTATAAGAAGAGGTTTTATTGTATCCGAAAAAGAAGAGGACAAGCAAGAAAACAAGAGAGAAAAATCAGAAAAAAAGAGTGAAATCCATCAGAAAATCAAAAGAGAAAAGAGGGAAGATTCGAAAGGAAAGATTATACTGATCTCCCAAAAGAAAAGAGAGAAATTTCTAGCATTCCTTGTCTCATTTTGAAGAAATCCCAAAAGAAGAAGCAAGCCCTAGCTTTCTAATCTTCGGAGCTTCAAGAGCATTCTAAAGGAAGATCCACTCAAGAGAAGAGAAGAAGCAAGCCACCAAGATCTGCAAATCAGGCTTTGATTCCTATCTCTTTATTGTTGTTATATTATTGTATATTTGCTCATTGGAAGAGCTTTTAAATTTGTAAAAACGTTATTGTTTGCTGGGTCAATCAGAGGATTGATTCCGTTGAGGCTGTTAGCCTTGAGCAAGCTGTTGCTTGTGTTGTAAGGTTGTGTGCTAGTGAGCCTTGAAAACCAGTTGGGTTCGTTGTGCACTCGGAAAAACAACAAGTTTAAGTTATGAGCTTGCAAAACAACTCTGCTGTAATCAGATTGATTATAGTATGAACCCAAGAGGTACTTAGGAGTGGATGTAGGTGTAGGTACACCGAACCACTATAAAACTTCTTGTGTTTGCAGTGATTGTTTCCTTGTCTCTTACTCTCTATCTTTGCACACTCTATTTTAATTCGTATACATCTAAGTTTTTACTTCCGCTGGGGAATTATTTTTAAAAGGAGTTTAATTTTTGAAAAACCCAATAGACCACCCTTGTTTAATGGTTTAAACTATGGTTATTGGAAGGCTAGAATAAAAATTTTCATTCAAGTACTTGACTATGATCTATGGAGTATTATAGTCAGTGGACCACACACACCCACTACTAGAATTAATGGCATGAAGATTCCTAAACCGAAAACGGAATGGGATGAACATGATAAAAAATTGGCACAACTTAATGCCAAGGCTATGAATGTTTTGTACTGCTCATTAGATGCAAATAAATTCAATCGTATATCTATTTGCATTTCTGCTAAGGAAATATGGGATAGACTTGAGGTTACCCATGAGGGAACAAATCAAGTCAAGGAATCCAAGATTAACATGCTAGTTCATAAGTATGAATTATTTAAAATGGATGCATGTGAATCTATTTCTGATATGTTTACAAGATTTACTGATAGTTAATGGTTTAAAAAGTCTTGGTAAATCTTATGATAATTCTGATCTTGTGAGAAAGGTTTTGCGTTCATTGCCTAGGACTTGTAAAGCTAAAGTGACTGCAATACAAGAGGCAAAGGATCTAAGTACCCTACCCCTGGAAGAATTATTGAGATCATTAATGACTCATGAGCTTCAAGTTAAGCAACATATTGATGATGATGAGTCAAAGAAGAAGAGGACTATGGCTCTTAAGATTTCTGAATATATGGAAGAGCCTCATGAATCTGAAGATGAAAGTGATGATGAGGACATGACACTCATCACAAGGAAGTTTAAAAGATTCATGAAGAAAAAGAAGTTTGAAAAGAAAAATCTCTTTGCTAGAAAAGATGAGGACAAGGGCAAAGAAAAAGAAGTTATTTGTTTTGAATGCAAGAAGCCGGGACACTTTAAATCTGAATGCCTACAACTAAAGAAAGGCATCCGAAGATTCAAAAAGAAGGCAATGATGGCCACATGGAGTGATTCGGAAAGCTCAAGTTCCGAAGAGGAAGAGAAGAGTGAAATGGCCAATCTATGCTTCATGACGGACAATGATGAGTAAGTCCAAGTATTCTTGATGATTTTACTTTCGATGAGTTGCATAGTGCTTTTTATGAATTGATGGATGATTTTGCAAAATTAAGTTCAAAGAACAAAGATCTGAAAAATCAAATGCAAAATCTATCTTTAGAAAATGAAAAGCATGTTGTAGAAAAAGAACTTTTGATAAAAGAAAATGAAAGCTTGAAAAATGAAGTTGATAGACTTAAACCTATAGTTGATAAATTTACTTTGAGCTCTATCAAACTTAATATGATTTTGGACAATCAAAAAGTTATTTTTGATAAAGCTGGATTAGGATATAATCCACTTAAAAAGCAAAAATCTTGAAAAATATTTTTGTACATGCTGAAAAATCATCAAATATTACTTGTTTTAAATGTGGAAACAAAGGACATAAATCTTATGTGTAAAACTCCACATGATAAAAGAAAAATGATTTGGGTTCCCAAAGGAATAATATTTATTGCATCTAACCATGAAGGACCCAAGAAGGCTTGGGTACCTAAAGTTAAGATATGAATATTTTGTAGGAGTGTCTTCCAGCCATCAGACTGAAAAGAAAGTGGTACCTTGATAGTGGTTGCTCAAGACACATGACGGGTGACAAAGATCAATTCATCATCCTTGAATCGAAAAGAGGTGGAGTAGTTACTTTTGGTGATAATGGTCAAGGCCATATCATGGGCATTGCAGATTCAAATTACTCCATCTACTCATATTGATAATGTTTTATATATTGATGGACTTAAGCATAATTTAATAAGTATTAGCCAACTGTGTGATAAAGGTTTCAAAGTTTCCTTTGAAGCTTCTATTTGCATTGTTACTAATCTCATTGATAACAATATTATTCTTGTTGGTAAACGTTATGGCAATGTGTACTTAATTGATTTGAGTAATTTATCTCCAAGTAATCATTGCTTAGTTGCTAATAATGCTAAGATGAATGAGATTGGTTGGCTATAGCACCGTAGATTAGGTCATGCAAGCACACACCTAATTTCTAAACTATTGAAAATGAATCTAGTTAAAGGTATTCCTAGCTTAAATTTTGAAAATAATCGAATCTGTGATGCATGTCAATTTGGAAAACAAACAAGAACTTCTTTCAAATCTAAGAATGTTGTTTCAACTACTAGGCCACTAGAGCTACTACACATGGACCTTTTTGGACCTACTAGAACCATAAGTCTAGGAGGAAAGAAATATGGTCTTGTGATAGTAGATGATTACTCTAGATTCACTTTGGTAATATTTTTGGCTCACAAAGATGAGACTTTCTCAATATTCCTGAAATTTGTTAAGAAAGTCACAAATGAGAAAAACACTACCATAGTGTCTATTAGAAGTGATCATGGAACTGAATTTGAAAATCACTTATTTAAAAAATTTTGTTTTGAAAAAGGCATACATCATAATTTTTCAGCACCTAGGACACCACAATAAAATGGAGTTGTAGAAAGAAAGAATAGGACTTTAGAAGACATGGCCCGTACCATGCTATGTGAAAGCCAACTTCCAAAATATTTTTGGGCGGAAGCTATAAACACAGCATGTTACATCCTAAATAGAGCCCTGATTAGACCTATCCTTAAGAAGACTCCCTATGAACTATGGCATAATAGGAAACCAAATTTAGGTTATTTTCATGCATTTGGTTGTAAACGCTTTATTCATAACAATGGTAAGGACAATCTTGGGAAGTTTGATGCAAAGTCTGATGAAGGCATTTTTCTAGGATATTCTACATCTAGCAAGGCATATAGAGTATTTAATAAAAGAAGCTTAGTTGTAGAAGAATCCATTCATATAGTGTTTGATGAGTCTTTAGCATCAAGTTCGGGTAAAATTGATGATGAGGAAGATACATCTTTGCTTGAAAGAGGTATTGAAAAATTAAATGTATCTTTAGATTAAGAACCTGAAGCTAAGGATGATGACTCATCTAAGGATGATGGTATTGATACTGCTCATAATGATAAAGATCTACCTAGGGATTGGAGACATGCTTATAGTCATCCTAAGGACCTAATCATAGGTGATCCATCTCAAGGTGTAAGGAATAGATCATCAATAAGAAATATCAATAATCATCTTGCATTTGTATCTCATATAGAACCCAAAACTATAGAGGAAGCTGAGAAAGATAGTTATTGGATGTTAGCAATGCAGGAAGAGTTAAACAAATTCACTAGGAACCAAGTTTGGACTCTAGTAGATAGACCTAGAGATCACCCTATAATAGGATCTAAATGGGTTTTTAAAATAAATTGGATGAAAATGGCTTGGTGATTAGAAATAAAGCTAGATTAATTGCAAAGGGATATAATCAGGAAGAAGGTATAGATTTTGATGAAACCTTTGCACCTGTTGCTAGATTAGAAGCCATTAGACTACTGCTTGCATTTGCATGTCATATAAATTTCAACTTATTTCAAATGGATGTTAAAAGTGCATTTTTAAATGGTTTTATAAATGAGGAAGTTTATGTTGAACAACCTCCTGGTTTTGAAGATCATGAATTTCCAAACCACGTCTTCAAACTACACAAAGCACTTTATGGTTTAAAGCAAGCACCTAGAGCTTGGTATGATAGATTAAGTAAATTCTTAATTGAAAATAATTTTTCTAGAGGAAATGTTGATAAAACTTTATTTTTAAAAAGAAAAGAAAAGGATTTTTTAATTGTTCAAATTTATGTTGATGACATTGTATTTGGTGCTACTAACAATCTCCTTTGTCAAGAATTTGCTAAGTTAATGCAGGGAGAATTCGAGTTGAGCATGATGGGAGAACTCAATTTCTTCCTTGGACTTCAAATCAAACAAGAGAAAGCGGGGATTTTCATCAACCAAACAAAGTACACAAAGGAAATACTCAAGAAGTTTGGTATGAAATCTGCTAAACCCCTTGGTACGCCAATGAGTCCCTCATGCAAGCTGGACAAGGATGAAGAAGGTAAGAAAGTAGATCAGAAGCATTACCGAGGTATAATCGGATCACTTCTTTACATAATTGCAAGTAGGCCAGATATTATATTTTTTGTTTGCTTATGTGCAAGATATCAACTAATCCTAAAGAATCACATTTATTTGATGTTAAAAGAATCTTTAGATACTTAAATGGAACTAAAAATGTAGGATTATGGTATTATAGAGACTCAACTTTGAAATTGATTGCTTATTCTGATTCTGATTATGCTGGTTGTAAATTAGACAGGAAGAGTACAAGTGGTGCATGCCAACTTTTAGGAAATAACTTAATCTCTTGGTTTAGCAAGAAGCAAAATTCGGTTGCATTATCCACTGCTGAGGCAGAGTATGTTGCAGCTGGAAGTTGCTGTGCTCAAATTCTTTGGATTAAGCGACAACTTGAAGATTACGGTATCACACTTAATAAAATTCCTATTAGATGTGATAACACTAGTGCCATCAATCTAACGAAGAATCCAATCCAATACTCTAGAACTAAACACATAGAAATTAGACATCACTTTATTAGAGAACATGTTTCTAACAATGATGTTTATCTTGAATATGTGAATACTAATGATCAATTAGCTGATATTTTTATCAAACCATTAAGTGAAGAAAGATTTTGTTATCTTAGAGGAGAATTAGGAGTTTGTGATCCTTTAGAATGACTTTCTGAAACTCTTAAGGACAACAACTATCTAGACTTCATCAATTTCTTAAAAATCTTCTATGTTCAATAAGGAAATTTATCTAGAAATTTGATTCATTGTTTTCCCAATTGATTAAGGAACACTTATCTAGAGTTTGATGATTAATTTGATCAGTTTCAGATCCTTGAAATTTAAATTTTTTCCTAAAACTATTGTGGAGTCGACACCTACAGTTTGTGGAGTCGACACCTTCCTATTTGATGTTCTATCTGGGCAATTAGAGCTGACACCTGCTTCTGCAGAGCCAACTCTAATTCGGGTGCTGACATATTTTTTGGTTCGGAGCCGATACCTTACTTTGCGGGAGTCGACTCTAAGTGAACCTAGGTCAAAAATATATAGGCGGAGTTGACACCTATTCGGATTCTATCGTCTCCAATCCTCTCAGATCCGTTCCAAACCTATTCCAACCCCTCTAAACCCTTCAAATCCCTTGATTACTCATTCCAATCAAATCCTATGGCTCCTAAAAGCGTGCTATCGTTGGAGGTTCGGCCGTTCCCACGAGGCGTCGCACGATTCGGAGGCAAGCGCCATCTTCATCATCTTCTGCCACTCGTGAGGCTTCTCCACCATCTCCATCTTCTCCTCATATCGACCAATTAGCGGGTAAGGCTATCACAACTGGAAGGAAGGTTGATTTCGATTTCTTTGCTTTGGAGGGTTTCTCTATTGGCATCAATTGAAAGAAATGGGATGGGAGAAAGCTTGTTCCTTGGATGTTCCTACCTACCCGGCCCTCGTAAGAGAATTCTACAATGATTTGAGTAGAGGAGAGGAAAGTTTAGTAAGTCATGTGAGAGGAACAAGAGTTGTGATCACTGCTGAGATACTTGGAAATTTGTTAGAGATGCCCACTGTTGGGATAAATGAGTATCAGCATGATGATCGTGTGGTGCCCTATCTAGGATGTTGGGGAGAGAGGTATCTGAGTTTGAGGAAATTTTAGCAAATCAACTAAATTTGGAACTTAGACTTCACAACATCTGCGGGAGGATATTATTTCCAAAGATAGGCAGATTTGAGTATGTCTCAGAGCGAGACATCTTGCTGATGGATTGTATCATTACCGGGCAGCAGTAAACTTAGCTGGGATGATGATCGGCTATATGACAGAGGCAGCTACCAAGAAAAGATCTATATTGCCATATGGTATGATTCTGACTTTGGTATTCAGAAGCCAAGGTGTGTTAATCATGGACAATGAGCCACTGAGAAAATTAAGACATACAGACTACTGTAGTGTCTCTACCATTCATCCTATGGGCTTCAGAAAGGTAAATGGTAATTGGATAAAAGGAGGACGAGAGGCTAGAGCAGAGGAGGCCAGAGTTGAGGAGGCCAGAGCAGAGGACATCCTTGGACCATCAGTTGCGGGACCATCAGTCCCTGACCCATCTGTTGCGGGACCATCTACTGCTGGACCTTCTGAGGCTGGACCAAGCACATATTCTTCACCTCCACCTCAGACAGCACTTGTATCTGGTAGATTTTTAGATATGCAAATTAGTCAGCTCAGAGCATTATTAGCTGAGTATGACAGTCAGAGGACCAATGAGATTTGTTAGATGAGAGATGACATCAGACAGTTTAAGGAGGAAATCAATTTCAGACTCGACTTGATTTCATTTTTCATTAGCCGCTCTGTAGATTCCCTTGGTACTGAGCTTCAAAAGATTTTTGAAAGCTGGAAGGGATTGCAGATGGATCTAGAGCTTATCTAGATGCTACTGAACAATTGAAGAAAGATTTAGACCTTGCTGTTGCTCAAGTTGAGAGTTGTCTTAAAGGCTTTAAGAAATCACAAAAGGATGAGATTATGGAAATGATAGGCCATCTGAAGAAAATTGTCTACAAGCATGTTTGATTGACCTTCCATTTCCTACAGTGATACCCTATCTAAGCCTATCTTACCCTAACCTTTTAGAAACCTAAGATTAGCTTTTCATAGTTTGTATCTTAGGATTTCTAGTTTACTATACTTGTTAGCTTGTATCCAGGATTTTCTGATTAATATAGTACTTTACTGAGAATGTATTTTGATAGACACATGTAATGCATCTTGAAATGAAATACAATTATCTTTTTATTGCAAATTTGTCTATGACGAGCAATTACAATGAATGAAGTTTACTATCTCTATGATTGAATGAACCAACAACCTCGCTCTGATTACCTACATTATTATTTTTAAACTCACTTTATTGCTGATAACAAAAAAGGGGGAGAGAAAATTGTATTCGCATAAAGAAGATAGCATGAAAGAATATAAGAGAGAATGAAAGATTATAAGATTTGTAAGTTTCAATATGTTTTAATCAATTGGCATATCTCAAAAAGGGGGAGAGAAATTTATAAATTGATCATATTTCAGTTTATTTACATGTACCTTGCATAGGGGGAGTTATTTAATGCAGGGGGAGCTTAATAATTTTCTATGTCAAATAATTTTCTGTGTCAAATCATCTTGATTGCTGTTTATAATAGAACTCAAGTATGTTTTTTTTAAAGATCATTTTGAAACTTAACATCAAATTCTCTGTTAAGAAGTTTTAAAGCTTTAACAATGTCTATAACACTTATTTCAAATGAATTTTTAATGCATATAATCAAAGTTTTTGTCATCATCAAAAAGGGGGAGATTGTTGACCCAATTATTGATTTTGATGATTAACAAAACTAATTGAGTATAACATTTCAAGCTACTAATGATTTTGGTTTAGTTTTTCAGTTTATGATATGATTTATTAATCAAAATCACAAGAAAAATCAAGTTCTTGTTCGAATCTAATGTCAAGGTAAGATTGTAGACATTAGAGTCGACACATGGAATCACAGAGTCGACTCCGAAAATCGGCACAAACTTAGAGTCGACACTGGACTGTTAGAGCCGACTCCAACAGAAAAGACAGAATGATGGTTTTTTCGGTCACGACTTAGAGTCGACTCCTGGACTGTTAGAGTCGACTCCAGAAGATTTTCGTGTCGACCCCAGAAAAGTCAGAGTCGACTCCAGTTTGTCAGAAACGACTCCAGAACTGTCAGAACATCTCTAAACTTTATCTTTATCTTTTTAATCCCAACGGCTATTACCCTTTGTGGTTCTAATCCTTCTTACACTTGTTTCTAATGGATAGTTTTTGGCTATTTATGGATTAAGAAGAATCTATAAGAAGAGGTTTTATTGTACCCGAAAAAGAAGAGGACAAGCAAGAAAACAAGAGAGAAAAATCAGAAAAATAAGAGTGAAATCCATCAGAAAATCAAAAGAGAAAAGAGGGAAGATTCGAAAGGAAAGATTATACTGATCTCCCAAAAGAAAAGAGAGAGATTTCTAGCATTCCTTGTCTATTTTGAAGAAATCCCAAAAGAAGAAGCAAGCCCTAGCTTTCTAATCTTCGGAGCTTCAAGAGCATTCTAAAGGAAGATCCACTCAAGAGAAGAGAAGAAGCAAGCCACCAAGATCTGCAAATCAGGCTTTGATTCCTATCTCTTTATTGTTGTTATATTATTGTATATTTGCTCATTGGAGGAGCTTTTAAATTTGTAAAAATGTTATTATTTGCTGGGTCAATCAGAGGATTGATTCCGTTGAGGCTGTTAGCCTTGAGCAAGCTGTTGCTTGTGTTGTAAGGTTGTGTGCTGGTGAGCCTTGAAAACCAGCTGGGTTCGTTGTGCACCCGGGAAAACAATAAGTTTGAGTTGTGAGCTTGCAAAACAACTCTGCTGTAATCAGATTGATTATAGTATGGACCCAAGAGGTACTTGGGAGTGGATGTAGGTGTAGGTACACCGAACCACTATAAAACTTCTTGTGTTTGCAGTGATTGTTTCCTTGTCTCTTACTCTCTATCTTTGCACACTCTATTTTAATTCGTATACATCTAAGTTTTCACTTCGCTGGGGATTGTTTTTAAAAGGAGTTTAATTTTTCAAAAACCCAATTCACCCCCCTCTTGGGTTGCTATCTGGACCAACAATAAATTTATTTTATTATTATTTAGCATTCTAAAATTTCACATATGCAATCCCTAAAAATCTCCATTTACGAAGATGGTATAGGAATAAGGATTTTTTCCTTTGGTAGAAACGACCATGTAAAATCTAAAACATTGAATAGGATTCTCAATAGTCCAATTATTGCATTATAGAGGGTATATTTGCTAATAAGCAATAGTTATGATCGACAAACTTGACAAGAATTATCAATCATGATTATCCATATATGATACAATAGTGAGATATAAATTTGTCTAAATTACTTATATTTGATTAGATGCTTGGCATGCATTGCTCCCGCCCCATTAAAATTTTATGATCTTGTTAGTTTCAATTTAAGTTAGTTTTCCTTGCTCCTCATATCCTACCTAAGTTGGGTATCTTAGATAATTTTTTGCATTGTTTATAAACATTCTAAATTTTATTAAGAACATTTAGGTATAATTTAGAAATCTTTTGTGAGAATTTTGCAGTGGAATTGTACCTCTTGGATAAGATTGTCTTTGTTTGCCATACTATTATATTAGCCAACTTGGGTACTAAAAAGAGCAAGAACTTTAAGAGAGATAGGATATGCTCAGCAAGCATAATGTCTTTCTAATATCTATAGTCAAATTTTAATTAGAAATAATGAAAAATATATAAATTCAATGTAAATGAATACCATAATTCATTAGGTGATAGTTTCCATTTATCACAAATGATATGTCATATATTTATTGAATAACTAATATACACTTTAATCATTGCGAAATTTTCTAAAATCTCATATCTAAATCATTGACACATCAATACATTGTACTCATTTGTTAAATATTTATATGAGTGATTAATTAAGATTTATTTTAGTGAACCATAAATGATACTTGTGAAATTATCAATATTTAAAAATAATTTATAAGAAAACTTAATCCTAATCTAATACGGCCACACCAATAAGATAATAAGGACATTATAAAGTCTCTAAAGGCATTTATTTCTTAACAAGATTTTTCAGAATTTTAATCGCTTCAATAGGGTCATAGCGCCATAAACTCCTAGCTAGCTTTGACCTATGAAAAGGAAAGGGGCATAATTTGTTGGGTTGGCTCAAATATAGCCAAAAGATTGATAGATCGAATCACTCTTTTTTTATTTATCTATCTATCTATTTATTTATCATCATCATCATGTATGCAAGATCTTTCATTAATTATCTATTTTTCTATTTATTTCTTGACTAGTAATGAGGATGATAATATATGCATGCATGTATATATGTGTTGGAAATTATGTCCTAAAGCCAATCAACTAACATGTAGATGATTGTGCAAGTTATAAATGTATATGAATTATTAATCAATAAAATATTTATTTGATGGTTCATTACATTATGCCCCTTTCCTTTTCATATTCCTAAAATAAATTCTTTTGTGATGGAGTCCTTAGAACCATAATCGATTCAATAAAGAGAGGGTTTATCGAGTGATTCTTAAAATGGTCATGACCAAATGATATGTAGTTATAGGATAACTATGTATCAAGTATAAGTCGTTGTATGTCATATGGGTTGGTCATTTTCTTTACCAAGGAGTGTGGTGATACTAGTATGACATATAGGTGAGGTATATCACATCTTACTGAATGTGACCAATCTGCGGAATGTTCTTCTGCCAAGAGATGTTCGCGAAAGGATATGGATATAAGTGTCCCTCTGACCTGAGATCACCATGGTAGCTTGCAAGTAACCTATTGTACTTTGATGCCGGACTACCTGAATTTTTAATCCAGTGACAGAAGGTTTCTGGGTGCAGTCAAGTACTTATGGAGCAGTGAGTAGATCAAGATAAGATTGATCCCTCCAAATAGTTTGGAGTGAATGTCTCACTGTATTTCAATTTAACAAAACCTTGGCCAGGGTAGTCCTTGTGAGAAGTTACAAGACTTGTGAGGTTGAGACACTTTATGGATGAGCTGATTAAGGGTTGACAGTTAAATCCTAAGTCATCCTGAGCATTGAGGGTCAAAGGGATAAATTATATAGTAACCGTATGCCAAAGATTCTTGATTGTTGCTTTGCAACCTTCGACCTATTCGGACGTCGAGTGTCATTGCTAGATGACGACTTCGATTGGTACTAAAAGGGTTCCAGTGCTACCAACTTAGTGTTCAAATGTATGGGATCACATACCATAGGGATTTCTACCTGACTTGAAGACTGAGAAACTAATTGTTAGTGATTAATTAAAAGATTAAATTAGCAATACGATTGCTGGCTAGCTCAATTTGATTGAGCTATGAAAATTTAGGTCAAATCAAATGGGATTGGGTTTGGACTTAATTTAGGTTCAATTGGGCTCAATGTTAACACCCTTACCGTTTGAGTTTAAATTATGAATTTAAATTTTAAATTAATTTTTAAATTCAAGTTTAAATTTAAATTTTGAATTTGAATTTTAAATTTAAATTTTAAATTTAAATTTAAAAGGGATGTTAATGACCTCTTCCTAATTACCCCCATTCCTTATCTTCCTTTCCTTTTCTCTCTACTGCTTTCATTTTTATGGGACTGATGATGAGCATTAAAAGGGATGACTTTTAGCTGAAAAGGAAAAGAAAGAATTTCTTCCTTATCTTCCACCCATTTTCTCTTCATGGTTTTCATTTTCATGGGACTAGTGATTGACATTAAAAAGGAGCGTTTTTAGCTGAAAACATTGGGAAAGAAAAATATGGGAAGATGAGAGGTTTTTAGGATACAAGGGATTTTACCTATAAGGCTAGGTCTAAAAAGTTTTCTTCCAGAAATTTTCTTCACCTAAATGATCCTCCATGTTCTTTTATAACTCCAAAAGTACCTTGGTGTTAAAAAGAAGAAATCTAGTCGTCAAAGCCTTGGAGAGGAGCTAGCACTTAAAAGAGGCTAGTTAGGATCAGAACCCTGGTGTGGATTACCTGTAGAGGCCATACACCTTTATGTGGCTCACAGAAGAACTACCTACTACTGCCTTCCATTGCTGCGAGAATTGTTAAGCATCTGAAGGTAAGAGATTTTAAAGTTACTAGTGACTTAGATATGATCTAAGGCACTAGGCCATATACATAGATATGATCTATGTTATTTTTATTACATAGATTTGATCTGTGTACTTTTTTTATACCTTTATATATAATTTTTATATCATGATCCTATTGTAGGTTGATATTGGATTAGATCCAATATTTTATTGCTTCCGTTACATATGTATTTTAGAAAATTTTAAAATGCATACCTGTAGCCTACTAATAAATTAACTTACAATATGTACATATATCTAGTCTAAACTCCTCTAAAAGTACTTGTTCCTTTTAAAATTTTGGACTAGGCCATCTCAGTTAGATTAGGTTGGCATTATAGTAGTTGTTCTATATTTTTGTTTCTCTACAAAATAGGGAATACTAGATAGAGATGAGGGAATCTATCTTTGCAATAACCTTGTTAAGTGACAAGAGTGCTTTTGTTATGGGTAGTTGTGCCTTTGATAATATTCTTATTGTCTACAAAATCATGCATAATTTAGAGAGAGCTCCATTTAGGTAGAGTATGATGGTCATTAAACTTAATATAGGACATGACTATGACTGTGATCTTTGGGTAGTTTGAATGAGGTCTTTTGTGTAAAAGAACACTAAATGTTCTTTCACTCAAACAACCTTTCAATCACTCATTTTTTGCTTTAAGATTTGAACAAACTAATGTAGAAAAATATTTATTTGATAATGTCAAATTGACCTAAAAGAGAAAATAAGAGAAGCCACAGCTTGTACATGAAAGAGTGATGGAAGATTATATGAAGACCACCTCAACATCATCTAAGTTTGTCATGTTTCTGAAAGGAGCTAGGGCATAGTCTCCTTACACTCAAGCATGAAGCTAATCCTCAAGATAATTCAAAAGAAATTGATAAAGAAATCCATATAAAGTAAAAGAAATGGCAAAATGATATACTTTAAACTTGCTTGCAAAGAAGAAAGGTATTTGGTTTGACCCAAAAGATTTTGTCATCTTGATGGGCATTGACAACTTTGTATGATGGTGGCCATAAAGAAGGGTTGGTGGTAGTTGGTTTTGGCAAGTTCCATCAAGATGGGAACATCAACATAGAAGTAGAACAATAAGGATGACAACTCACATCCTTATTCTTTTTTTTTTTGTTACAGGCGAACGATCACACCACTCTGGGGTGAGTCAAGCCCTAAATGTCGGAGTATATAATTTGTTGCAAAATGACAGGACATGGATCACCATTATGCCATTCCCACTGACCTAAATGGCGTGCTACAGCCGAGGTGACCCAATCGGCTACAGCATTGGCTTCCCTATAAACATGACGGATTATCGGAGCACATGTAGATTGGAGAGCAGCACATATATCCCTGGTCAGTGGGTTTTGTGGAGAACAACAATCAGCATCCCGTCTGATCCAGTAGATAACTGTAAAAGAATCTTCCTCAATAACCATCTAGCTAGATCGCAAGGTACAGACTGCATGAGTGATGTCAGCCCACGCAGCTTACAACTCAGCCATAGGAACCGAGATGTCAAGGGAGCTATGACCTCCAGCCGCAAGCAACTGGCCCTCCGGCCCCCTGATAATAAACCCCGATCCAGCAGTTCGACCCGAAACAGAACCATCAAAATTCACTTTGACATAACCCGGGGGTGGGGGCTCCCAAGATATAAAGACCGTAGAACGGTGCGCTGCCGAAGCAGCAGGGGAATCTCAAAGGCCGAGTCTATCAGCGTGAATGCCTGAGTCGACGCGGAGATACTCCATGGCAAGGAAGCCAGCAGTGCAGATGATAGTCTCAGATGAGGCCACCTTCTCTTCAAAGATAAACTGGTTCCTGGTAATCCAGATATGATAAGCCATATAAGCTGAGAAAACACCACGAGAACGATTACCATGTTGAACATCCAGATGGATGGCGCGCAATAAAGACAATCGGGTAGGACCCTCCTCAGGCATCCATGGAGTATAAGAGAGCTGCTGCCAAATCCTAACTGCCCGAGAACATGTAATAATGGCGTGCTCACCCGTCTCATCCTGAGAACCACATATCAGACAGAGCGGTCTGATGGAGAGACCACGGCCAGCCAGCAGAAAGCAAGTAGGGAGGCAGTCCCACATTATCTTCCACAGGAAGAGCTGAGTCCTGGGATGGATAGGCAGCCTCCATATCCATGCGATATCATTCAAACCCAGGGGCCAATGACAGATGCAGACAACAATGTCTCTAGCAGGGGCACGAGAAAGGCAGGATCGATGCCATAAGCGGGTATCAGACCCAGAAGTAGGAACAAGAGGAATGGCTAGGATCCTCTGAGCTAGCTCAGGCCCAAAAAACCAAGACACAGTAGGGACATGCCAAGCCAAAGAATCCTGACAAATCAATGCAGAGACAGGTGCAGAGGGTCCAATATCAGAGCTAAATAAAGTCGGCCAGCGAGATAGAGGAAGATCCGCTATCCAAGTATCCTGAGTGACATCAATCGATCTCACATCCCCAATCATCCAATGAATATCAGTCATGATAGTAGGAGCAGACTGGCAAATCGCTCTCCATAAAAAAAACAACGATGAGGAGGGCGTGAGACCGAGTCGGAGTCCAATCACCGTATCTGCCACGCATGATAGTACTCCATAAGCAGTATGGATCTAGCAAAAATCTGGAAGCATGCCTAGCCAAAAGAGACTGTCTGTGAACAACCAACGACTGAATCCCTAGACCACCCTCATGAATAGGTAGGCACACCATATCCCAGGACAGCAGGTGGATACCATGACCTCCCTGAGTCGACGCCCACAGAAAGTCACGGAAGCGTCGCTCAATCCGGTGAAGACAGATGGTCAGAATCAGAGCATTAGATAATAAATAAAGGGGGAGGGATGTAAGAATGGATCGAAGTAAGATGACATGCCCCATCATAGAAAGGCTGGATACCTGCCACCGATCCAATCTATTAGTAATCCGGTGATCCAAGTTACCAAAATCCTGCTGACGAGGACGACGTCTCGTAATGGGGATCCCAAGGTAGAAGAGGTGATCAGAAGTCATCGAAGTCCCAAGCATCTGGGAAATGGCAGCACGACACCGAAGAGAGGTCGACGAACTAAAACACAATACAGATTTCTGCAAATTGATCAGCTGCCCAGAGGCTTAACAATAAGACTGAAGGATAGCGGAGCAGACAGTCGCATTTTGGACAGTTGCAGGGCTGAGCAAAATACAGTCATCTGCAAAGAGAAGGTGAGAGAGAGGAGGCCCATTGGGTCCAGGCATATAAGGCTGCAACCGAGAGACCCCAACTGCCTGAGCAAGAGCACGAGATAGATCATCTACACAAAGGATAAACAGAAATGGGGAGAGAGGGCACCCCTGGCGCAGGCCCATAGCAGATAGAAAAAACTCAGTCGGACTGCCATTGATAAGGAGAGAAAAAGTGGGCCACTGAACACACGCCATAATCCAATCAATAAATTGATCGGCAAATCCAAATTCTCGAAGCGTATGCCGAAGAAATATCCAACTAATCCGATCATAAGCTCTTTCCATATCCAGCTTGACTGCCATAAGTCTCTATCTACCAGGTGCACGCTGAAGGTCATACATAAACTCCTGGGCAATAAGGTTGTTATCCGATATGCTGCGGCCACGGATGAAAGCCCCTTGTTCAGGAGAAACCAACCGAAGAATGATCCCCTGCATCCGAGAAACCAATAAGCGAGCACAAACCTTATATAGGGTGGTACATAGACTAATAGGCCGATAGTGCTGAGGCAGCAAGGCATCTGAGCGCTTAGGGATAAGGGCAATAAAAGTGCGCTGCCAATCCCGAGGTATGGATGTAGAAGAAAATATAGACTGGACAGCCGAAATAACATCCTAGCCCACAATGTCCCAGTAGTGACGAAAAAAGAAAGGCGAGAAACCATTAGGTCCTGACACCTTATCAGGCCCCAACGCCCAGACAGCAGAGCAAATCTCCTCCTCAGAGACCCTCCGAATAAGCAAAGCATTGTCGGCATCAGTAACCCTAGCAGACTGAGCAACAGGGATAAGGGGAGAGCCTCCAACAACCCGCTCCGACCATCGAGAGTGGAAAAAACGACAGAGCTGCTCCCAATAGCATCATCATCCTCAAGGATATTTTCCTCCTCATCACTGATGCACCGTATCTGATTAGCAGCACGCCGAGCCAAAGTAACCTGGTGAAAGAACCTAGTATTGCGGTCACCCTGCTGAAGCCACTGGACCTGAGAGCGCTGATGCCAAAATGTCTCCTGATGACTGAGCAAAGTGTGGTGTAAAGCCAATTTCTGCCTGAGAGTGTGAAGATCAATCTTAGAAAGGCCGCTATCCCTATCCTCTTTAGCCTGAAGAGAGGCAATATCATCTTCCATAGTTTTCACCTGCTGCAGAATATCGCCCACCTCTGTTCTGTGCCACCTCAAAAGCCTGCGCTTCATAAGTTCAAGGCGATGATATAGACGGTAGGTGGAACTCCCTCTGACTGGCATACGCCAAACCTAACGAATCAGAGACCAAGCAGAGGAATAATGAGTCCAAAACTGCTCAAAACGGAATGGTCCCCGTGTCAAAGAGGCCGGTTCTGTAGAGATAAGCAAAGGGCAATGGTCCGAAGCAATCCTCGAGAGATGAGTAATAGTAGCACGTGGAAAACAACGTATCCATTCCGAGGAAGCCATAGCCCGATCCAATCGTTCCCACACACGAGCAGTGCCCTGGCGATTATTATACCAAGTAAATTGCGATCCCGAGAACCCCAAGTCAAAGAGACTAGCAGCGGAGATGAAGGAGCGAAACTCAGTATAGTTCGGTGTATCCACAAATCGACGAACCCCTCACTTATCTGAAGCGTTGATAATACAATTAAAGTCACCAGCAATGAGAGTGGGAAGATCCTGATCTAAGAGATTAAGAATCTCAGACCAGAGGCATCGACGCTCCCGATAATCCGTGCTAGCATAGACCCCCAGCAGCAGCCATGGTGGATTAGTCCCCTCCGAAACGACTAAAGCCACCTGCTGCTGGAAACAATGGAAAGCATCAATGCGAATAGATGGGGATCTCCATAAAGCCAGAATACCCCCCGACAGGCCATTAGAATCCACAGCATAGGAACTCCAAGATCGTGAGACTCGGTGCAGGAACCACTGAAGGCTAAGTCCAGACAGCCGGGTTTCAAGTAAAATACAAATGTCAAAGTGATGAAGCTGCAACAACCGACTAAACGAGGAGTGAAATGAAGGTTTCAAAGCTCCTCGAACATTCCATACCAAAATCTTCATTAATCAAGTTATGGGTTACTCTGGACCCTATTGTGAAGCCCAGTTGGATCCCTATCAGAAGGATCTAAAACAGAAGGACCTCCCGATGAGGGCAATTGTGGACCCTGGTTTGGAGGAGATACCGCAAAATCATCAGTCGCACAAAGATCGGTGGGAGCTAACTGAGACAGCTCCATGTCATCAGTCCCACAAAGATCAGGAATAGTAGCTGCAGAGTCATGGTCACAACTCTACAAGGAACTGATACTCTGATTACCCGCACCACCTTACTTTTTCCTGCATCTAAATTGGGGGTATCAACCAGGCCCACTAACTCAACTGACCGAGCCCGTTTAAGGGAAGCCGGATTGGCATCATCCCGAGCCTTGGACACACCAGCCCATCAATCCGAACCACAAAGGCCGAAAGGATTAGAGGCCGCTTTGCTTCTCCTTAGTAACTTCACTCCTAATTCAGCATAGTGACCTTCCCCCTGAGGCTGATCACCAATGCCAGAATGCTGAATCTTCAGACCCTGAACAGAGGCCTTTGCAAAGAATTTGAAGACAGACTTCTGGCTTGGTTCCTGAACACTCAGATTGGACTGATGAGGAGTCATCCTGGGCCGAGCCTTGCTAGCTGTCATGTTCTTCCTGGGAATAGAGTTCAGCAGGGTATCAATTGATGCTACAGTAACCGGCACGGAGAAGACCGACCGGCACGGCCTAGAGGAATTAGCATCAATTGAAGGCCCTAGAGCAGTTACAGGTTCAATTCCCACCATCCGACGTTGCAAGCAGAGGACGAAGGCACCGCACGGTGGCGAGACGTCTTCCCCGGAGTCAGCCATCCAACCTCCGCCTCTTGAGGAGCCGGCTTAGGGTGATCTGAGGAAGAAAAGAGTAGACCGGGAGCCAGCAGCAGACGAAGAAGATGGAGCGCGGTGCTGGAGCGCTGCCATCCATGGTCCAAACCGAGGAGCCAACGAAGAGGAAGACGATGCCTTGGAAGAAGAACAGGGGCCAGAAAGGTGAAGAGATCCGCAATGGCAGCAGATGCCTTCCACATGCTCGTAAGCAAATTGCTGCCAGAACGGGTGGCCTTGTCCTCTGATTCTTGCACCAGGACGAAGAGGGTGGTTAAGATCCACTCGAACAAAGGCTCTGGCAAAATTCCCCACTGCTTCTCCTTAGTAGAAACATCCACATAGACAAACTGCCCTGCCACGGAGAGAATGGATCTCAGTGCATCGTCGGACCAATACTCGATCAGGAGATTGGGCAGACGGATCCCCAACAGCGCCATTGGTAGGGCATCTTCCGCCGGCACAAAATCGGGGTGCCAAGGGATAGCGGCAAGGGGTTGTCCATTGACAACCTAGGGCTGATTCAGAGCAGCATCTCTAGCTGTGGAGGTCTCAAATTTCATCAGCAACGTCCGGTGGGAGAGAGGGATGGAAGAAATTCGTCCAGCCAGTCTAGCACGGCGGAACTCCCTTGCAATGGCATTCGGCAGCACCCACCTCGAAAGACTCCTCACGATTAGTCCAGAAGAAGACCAGTCCGAGATATCAGCGTCGATAGCCTCAGAGGGGAGATGTATGATGCTTGAAAACAGCTCTTCAAGCTCTACAATTTCCTCCGCAGACGGCGAAGAAGCAGACCATTGGAAGCGGTGGCCTTCCTGCCGTCGAGAGGGGCCACAGGGCATTTGGCGATGATCTCCACCGGACACCGATGGGGGATTAGCGTTCTCCATCGACAGCAAACGTCCGATGAGCAGAGTCGTCGATGATCACCGACAGCCAGGACGAAGAAGGATGCAAGCGGGAATCTTAAAGCAGACCCTTAAAACAGTGCCAGAGAACGCTAAAGCACGATTCTCAAAGCACTATGATATCCTCTCTTCTTAAAGACTACTACTCACATCCTTATTCTTAGATAAAAAGTAAAAGAGTAAAAGAATTAAAATAATGATTTATATTTTATTATCGGTAAAAAGTAATAATAAAAGAATAAGATAATGGCTCTATCTTATTATCTTTATTTAAATAACTTCAGGGAAGAAATATATGAATAACAAAATAAAGATAATAGGTTATATATTATCAATATTCTTTAGTGAAGAAATAAAAAAGTAAAAAAAATAAAGATATGGTTTACATCCTATTATCTTTGTAAAAGAATAGAGATATAGCTATATATATCCTTATTCTTTAATAAAGAAGTATAAGGGTAAAATAATAAGGATGTGATTCGTATTATATTATTTCTATAAAAAAATAAGAATATGACTTATATCTTATTAATTTTATAATTTGGATAGACATAAAAAGTATTATAGTTATTTGAAATAAAATATTTTGGATCCACCTGACGTACGTCAAATGAATGTCTTTCCACATCAATCCGTTTAGCTCTTAAAGTAAAAAATAAGCGATCAAAGGGTTGTTTACGTATGAAAAAAAAAAAAATCAATGTTCTTTTGCATGAAAGACCTAATCCGAACCCGGTCTTTGGTTTTCTATGTATTGTGTTTCTCAATTGGAAGTGATACAATGTTCCATGATATTAGGTTGCGGTAAGACCTTCCTTTCCACCTAGTATTGACATTCTGGGTTTCTATATGACATGGGTCTAGGCCATAGTTGTCAAAACCGGATCGAATCAGCCGGTTGGACCGGTTGAACCGGGACCCAAAGGCCAAGCCGGTCCGGTTTCAATATAAAACCGAATGTGTAAGTGACCCAGAATAACCCGGTCAACCCATCTGGTTCATCCATGAACCGATCAATCCAACTCGAACCGGTTCGGGTCATTTTATTATCATGTTAACCTTGGATTTTTTATTTAAAATTAATTTTTATTAATATAAATATATTTTATATTAATATAATTGAACGATGGTTGAACCAGCGACCCAACGGTTGAACCAGTGACTCGGTGACCCGAGCCCTTGGCCGGGTCAATGTCCGGGCCGGGTTTGACAACTATAGTATAGGCCTTTCCCGGCTTTGGAGGATAGAGTTTGATTTAAAGTATTCAAGCCATTCTTCACAAGTTACTTGTACCATTGTTTTTTATGCATTTCTTAATATTTCCTACATATAAAATAAAATAAAAAATAGACTTTTAGTCCTTAAACTTTCAGTTGATATAGTTTATTCCTCATGTTTTAAGAGTATTGCATTGCTAACATTCCATTACATAAGATTAGTTAAAATGGACGGTAAAGTCGATATAACATTTTGATGTGAATATATAGATTGTCACTTGTGTTACTTTATATGGCAAGTTACTGAAAGCTCAAGTGATATATCAGCTACTCTTTCTATTTTAACTGACCTCTTAAAATAAAATATCAAGAATGCAATATTTTTAAGATATGAGATATTAAACTATAATAATTAAAAGCTTAAGAACCAAAACAAACCGAGTAAAAGTTTGAGGTTCAAAATTGTAAACCCCAGGATTTCTTTACCGGCTCACGAGAGTTAATCGCGAGATCGAAATGATTGACGCCAGGGACTCCTGCAGTTGCACAAGGTTTTTGAATTTTAAATCATCCCGTAACAACCGGAGTCCCGAATCCCTTGATCTGAGAAGTCTGCATCGCCCTTAAAGGAAGACGCAGACGCTTCTTCCCCATCATCCTCGTGCGCGCACCTGCTCCCGGTAAGTTCCTCTGTCCATGCCAGGGAAGGAGAGAGAGAGCGTCAGAGGAAGGGAGAGAGAGAGAGGAAGCTGAGCATGGAGGAGACACAGCGTTCTTCTCCTATACCAACTTCGATTCGAGCTCGACGGCATGCTTGCCGCCTCGCCAGGCCTGAGCCTTGGCCGACAGCCCCACCGGCACCGGAAGTGGCGTCCGGTGGGGTGCCAAAGATGAGAGAGAGAGCCTGCGGTAGCGGGTTTGATCCTCGGTTCGGGCTCGGCGGTGTGCCCATCGCCTCACCGGGCTTGAGCTGTGGTCGGAGACCCCTACCGGTGCTGAGCAGGCATCCGGTGGAGGTCCGGTCGGCCATGGTGGCCGGTCGTGCTGCCAGCACAGTAACGTGCCACGGCGGATTGTGAGAGAAAAAGGGAGAAAGAGGAGAGAAATTAGAGAGAGAGAGAGGGGAGGCCGCGGCCGGCTCTGGCCCAGCCACCGGCGGCCGGGCTGTCCCGAATTTGGCCGGCAGCGGCCCTGGCCGCCGGCGCGATGCAACCCCTGTTTCGGTTGAAACAAAGGAGCAGCAGAAAAAAAAAAAAAAGAAGGAGAATGGGCCGATCGGGCTGCATTGTTTTTGGGCCTGTTGGGCCAGATCTTGGACCATCTTTGAGCTACTTTTTGGGCCATGTATTGGGATAAGAATGGGAAAATAAAAAGATGGCTTGATTTAGTGTTAAATCTAGTTTCTTGGGATATTTTTAATTCCCTATTTGGGCAACTATATTGAGAGATATTCGAGCCCAAAGTTGGGCTCGTGGAGTGGTCTGGGCAGAATTTTAAGAATCATTTTATTATTCAGATTTTAGAAACTTAATTATGTAAAATGACGCTGTAGGTACCCAGGTGTCCAAATAGCTGGTATACCATTTGGGATTTGCGTATTGATGTAAGTAAGCCAAGTATTATAATTTAATAAATTATTTAATTCATAAATCATGGATTCATAATTAGATGCATATTTGTGAAATGTGAAAATGAAGTTTCATTTATATTGAATTAATAAATAGTGCCATAAATTTACAAATAAGCATTTGTTATGACTATTGTAGGAGATAATATTTTGCAAGATATGGCTTATATGTGTATATGCAAAATTGTAATTATGTTAATCTTGCAAAATTTTGTTGGTACTATCGAGATGATAATATGCAATTATAATGATGACATTGAAATTACTTGTACTTGTCACCGCAGTTCTCATATGATAGGAAATGCCAAGTGATACATGACCCATCTTTATAGAGGAAGATATGTGGAGGACACATATCTGTAGGATGTGTTCTAATCGATTATGATATGGCATAACGCTGGTACCATGACCCTTCCTCTTAGGGGACATTTAAGAATGATACACTAGATGAGTGATGTAAGGCCGTGGGACACATAAGAAAACAATGAATGTATAAACAATGATTTATTTACATTGCATATTGTAGTATTTATTGGTTAATTAAGCTTCTAAATTATTTTGAGATGATGATATGAATGTGCTGGTAGCATGATAAATGTATTTAAAATTAGAAGTTTTTATAAAAATGTGATTTAAGAATATCTTGATATGATATGATAAGATATGATGATTTGAAATTGTATTAGGCTTACTTATTGAGTGTGAGCTTATATAATTCTCACAATGTTTTTCAAAACCTCAAGAGTAAAGAAGGATATTTGGCGTAGATGGAGCTTCTATTAAATAAATTAAGATCCATTATATTGATGTAGCCCCAGTATTGCTTGTGTGTAGGGCTGGTAGCCCAAAACTGATAATTATGGTTTGTAATAAATCATTGTTGGTCCAGATGACAACCCAAGAGGGAGGGGGTGAATTGGGTTCTTTAAAAAATTTAAACCTTTTGAAATATTTGTTTGCTTAGTGTGAGTGAAAGTGAATGCAGATGCAAAAATAAAATACAATCAATAAGATAGAGATAGAGATAGAGATCAAGGAGACACGGCAAACACAAAGATTTTATAGTGGTTCGGTGTATCCAACACCTACGTCCACTCCCAAGATTCACTTGGGTCCACACTATAATCTTCCTTGATTACTGCTGAGTTGTTTTACAAGCTCACAACTCAAACTTGTTGTTTTCCCGGGATCACAACGAACCCAGCCGATTTTCCGGGCTCACCAGCACAAAAATCCTAACACAAGCTATACCAAGCTTGTACCGAGGTAAGACTACCTCCACTAGTTCAATCCCCAGATTGAACTAGACACAAACAAAAGAAATGTTGTTTTTTAAATATACAGCTCCTCAATGAGCAGATAAACAAGTAAATGAACAAAGTTTAGAAAAGTCTGATTTGTAGTTGGTTGGCTTTTGAGCTTTTCTTCTTTTCTTCTTTTCCTCTTCTCCTTGCTGGATTGAATCAAGCCTCAGCTCCGATTCTTCACAGTTGAAGCAGTTGAGAAGGATTGAAAAGCAAGAAACTGATCCTCTTTCTCCAATTTGGGAAATCCACCAAAACTTTGATTTGAATGCCTTGGATTCCTCTTGAGCTTTTTGGAGTGGAGTGGATTTGAACTAGAAGGTTTTTCTCTTAAGATTCAGGCTCTCTCTTTTTCGGATTTTTGAATTGGAATTTCTTCTTTGCTTCTCTGTTTTTCTGTTTTCGTTCTTTTTTTTTGAATGATAGTCTTCCCTTTTTATAGATTTCTTTCAAGCCTTTTTTGGAAGAAAACTATCCGTTGGAGTGTACCTTGTAACAAAATATATCCGTTAGAAATAAAGTAAAATAGAAATATTACCGTTAGAGCTGATCTGGCAATTTGATTTTTCGTTCCAGGTGGGTTGGAGTCGACTCTAACTTTTCTGGAGTCGGCTCTAACTCGAAACACTTTAATCTGTTATTTCTGGAGTCGTCTCTGACTTTTCTGGGGTCGACAAGAAACTTTTCTGGAGTCGACTCTAACAGACCCGGAGTCGACTCTAAATCGGGACCAAAAAAATCAACGTTCTATTTCTTCTGTGAGAGTCGGCTCTAATAGTCTCGGAATCGACTCTAACTTCCGTGCCAGATCCTGGAGTCGGCTCTGTGATTCTCGGAGTCGACTCTAATGTCTGCAATCTTACCTAGACATTAGATTCGATTCAGAACAAGATTTATCTCCTAATTTTGATCATTCAATCGACTTATAATCTGAAACACTTAATCAAAATCATTAGAGCCTTCAATTGTTATACTCAAATAGTTTTGTTAATCATCAAAATCATCAATTGAGTCAACAATCTCCTCCTTTTTGATGATAACAAAAACTTTGAGTATATGCATTCAAAATATTCATTCAAACTAAAGGTTATAGTCATTTTAAAGCTTAAAACATTTTTAATGAAGGATTTGATGCCAATATTCAAAGTAAACTTTTAAAATTGTGCATGAGTTCTATATAAGCCATCAATTATGAACATTTAAACTAAATGTACAGAAAATTACAATTAAGCTTGTTGTTAAGCTCCCCCTGCATTGAATAGCTCCCCCTATATATAAAAATGAATTTTAATTGAACTGATTGAAGGTTCAAGTTTCTTTTCTTTTTGCATAAACAATCATTTCTCCCCCTTTCTTTCTTTCTTTTTGCATATTCAACCATCTCTCATTAAAATTTCAAGTCTTTCTTTCTTTGCATATTCAACCATCTCTCCCCTTTTTTGTTATCAGCAATAAGGAGAGTATTAGATAAAGAAAGTT
The DNA here is from genome assembly GCA_900491605.1 of Calamus simplicifolius. Classification (NCBI taxonomy): domain Eukaryota; kingdom Viridiplantae; phylum Streptophyta; class Magnoliopsida; order Arecales; family Arecaceae; genus Calamus; species Calamus simplicifolius. The sequence continues at coordinate 245,301 of UESW01001976.1, read as the reverse complement.
ATTAGAGAAAAATTGTAGGTTCAATAAGACATAGGGATTCAAGCAGTCAATATTTGAAAATGTGTAATTGAATTTCATAAGTAAGAAACATTACATAAGTTGATTCATGTACATTCCAAAATGAAATACATTAGATACTCAAAAATTCCTTAATACAAACTATCAAAATCAAAAGTCAGATATGTTTGAATACAATTTTTTTCAAGTGACCTATGATTTCCATTACATCATCTTTTTGAGATTTCTTAAAATTTTCAAGACAAGCTTCAATCTGTGAGACTGCAAGGTCAATGTCCTTCTTCAGTTGACCAGTTGCATGAACATAAGATCCCGAGCCATCAGCAATGCCTTCCATCCTTTCAAAGATTTTGTGAAGTTCAGCACCAAAGGATTCAACAGAATTGCTTATGGAAAAGGAAATCATGTCAAGTCTCGAGTTAAGTTCTTCTTTTAGCTGATTGAAGTCTTCTTTTAATTGATTAATCTCATGAGATCTCTGACTGTCATATTCAGCAAGCAAAGCTCTTAACTGACCAATCTGCTCATCAGAGAATCTCCCAGAAGCAGTAATAGACTGATGTGGAGGAGAGGGAACTGTGCTCGGCCCGGCCTCTGAAGGTCCAGCTGTAGATGGTCCCGCAATAAATGGATCAGGGACTGATGGTTCCGCAGTAGATGGTCCAGGGATATCTTCTACTCTGGCCTCTTCAGCTCTTTCTCTCTTAGCTCTTTCTTCCCGTCCTCCTTTTATCCATATACCATTTAATTTCTTGAAGCCCATCTGATGAATAGTAGAAACACTATAATAGTCAGTGTGCCTTAATTTCCTTAGGGGTTCATTATCCATAATAAGCACACCTTGGCTTCTAAAGATTAATGTTAGAACCATACCATATGGCAGTATAGATCTTTTCTTTGTAGCAGCCTCTGCCATATATCCAATCATCATGCCAGCTAAGTTGACTGGCTTTCCAGTTATTATACAATCCATCAAAAGAAAGTCTCGCTCCGAGACGTACTCAAATCTACCAATTTTGGGAAATAAAATTCTTCCACATATGTTGTGTAGTAACCTGAGCTCCAGATTTAATTGATTTGCAAGGATTTCCTCAAACTCGGTTACATTCCTCCCTAACATTCTTGACAATGCGCCACTTCTATCATCATGCTGATATTCCATAATACCAATTGTGGGCATTTCCAACAAATTTCCAAGGATTTCAGCGGTTATTGTAACTATTGTTCCTCTTACCATACTGATTAAACCGCCTTCTCCTCTACTCAAATCATTGTAAAATTCTCTGACTAGTGCAGGATAAGTGGGGATATCTAATGAACAAATCTTTTCCCACCCCATTTCTTTCAAACATCTTCCTATTGAAAATCCCTCTGACTCAAAGAAATCAAAATTGACCTTCCTTCCAGTTGTAATAGTCTTACCGGCTAGTTGATCAACTTTGGTTGAAGAGGGTGAAGGAGGGGAATCTTCTTGAGTGGCCGAAGAGGAGGATGGCGAGGGTTGCCTCCGAATCGTGCGATGCCTCGTGGGAACGGATGCTCCTCCGACGAAACCGCACCTCTTAGGTGCCATTGAGAAGATTGGAATGTTTAATCAAAGGCTTTGAGAATATTGGGGAGGTTGGAAAGGCTTTGGAACTCCTTGGAGAGGTTTTGGGAGACGGATGGAATGATTTGGGGTCGACTCCGCCTTTTTATTTTTGACCTAGTTCGACCTAGAGTCGACTCCCAAAAACTGGGTGTCGGTCCGAACCAGAAAGTCTGTCAGCGCTTGAATTAGAGTCGGCTCTACAGAAGCCGGAGTCGGCTCTAATTGCTTAGACAGAACATCAAAAACTAAGGTGTCGACTCCACAAACTGTTAGAGTCGACTCTAACAGTTTCAGAGATAAAAAATCAAGTTTCAAGGATCTGAAACTATTCAAATTAATCATCAAATTCTAGATAAATGTTCCTTAGCAATTGGGGAAACAATGAATCAAGATCTAGATAGATTTCCTTATTGAATATCGAGATTTTTCAAGAAATTGATAAAATCTAGATAGATGTCCTTAAGAGTTTCAGAAAACTATTCCAAAGGATCACAAACTCCTAATTCTCCTCTAAGATAACAAAATCTCTCTTCACTTAAGGGTTTTGTAAATATATCTGCCAATTGTTCTTCAGTATTCACATAATCAAGACAAATTTCATTATTGGCAACATGTTCTCTTATAAAGTGATATCTAATTTCAATATGCTTTGTTCTTGAGTGTTGAATTGGATTTTTAGTTAGATTGATTGCACTTGTATTATCACATCTTATAGGTGTCTTATCAAGTGTGATACCATAGTCTTCAAGTTGTCTCTTAATCCATAGGATTTGAGCACAGCAACTTCCAGCTGCAACATATTCTGCTTCAGCAGTAGATAATGCAACCGAATTTTGCTTTTTGCTAAACCATGAGATTAAGTTACTTCCTAAAAATTGGCATGCACCACTTGTGCTTTTTCTATCTAACTTACATCCAGCATAATCAGAATCAGAATAAGCAATCAGATTTAATGTTGAGTCTCTAGAATACCATAAACCTACATTTTTGTTCCACTAAGGTATCTAAGAATTTTTTTAACAGCAATTAAATGTGATTCTTTAGGTTCTGACTGAAATCTCGCACATAAGCAAACAGCAAACATTATGTCTGGTCTACTTGCAGTTAAGTAAAGTAGGGATCCGATTATACCTCGATAATATTTTTGATCAACCTTCTTACCTTCTTCATCTTTGTCCAGCTTGCATGAAGGACTCATTGGTGTTCCGAGGGGTTTGATTGATTCCATACCAAACTTCTTAGAATTTCTCTTGTGTACTTTGTTTGGTTGATAAAGATTCCCTCTTTGCTTTGCTTGATTTGGAGTCCAAGGAAGAAATTGAGTTCTCCCATCATGCTCATTTCAAATTCTCCCTGCATTAACTTAGCAAACTCTTGACATAGAAGATTGTTAGTAGCACCAAATACAATGTCATCAACATAAATTTGAACTACAAGTAAATCTTTATCTTTTCTTTTCAAAACAATGTTTTATCAACATTTCCTCTTGTAAAATTATTTTCAATCAAAAATTTACTTAGTCTATCATATCAAGCTCTAGGTGCTTGTTTCAAACCATATAAAGCTTTGTGCAATTTAAAAACATGATTTGGAAATTCATGATCTTCAAATCCCGGTGGTTGTTCAATAAATACTTCTTCATTTATTAATCCATTTAAAAATGCACTTTTGATATCCATTTGAAATAAATTAAAGTTCATGTGACATGCAAATGCAAGTAATAGCCTAATGGCTTCTAATCTAGCTACGGGTGCAAAGGTTTCATCAAAATCAATACCTTCTTCTTGATTATATCCTTTTGCAACTAATCTAGCTTTGTTTCTAATTACTATGCCATTTTCATCTAGTTTATTTCTAAAAACCCATTTTGATCCTATAACAGAATGATCTTTAGGTCTTTCCACTAATGTCCATACATTATTTCTAGTGAATTGGTTTAATTCTTCTTGCATAGCTAACATCCAATTATTATCTTTTTCAGCTTCTTCAATGGTTTTAGGTTCAATTTGGAAAACAAATGCAAGGTGATTACTAATATTTCTCATAATGATCTAGTTCTTATTCCTTGAGATGGATCACCTATAATCAATTCCTTGGGATGACTATAAGCATATCTCCAATCTCTTGGTAGATCTACATCATTATGATTAGTATTAATAACATCAGCATTAGGCAAATCATTATCTTTAGCTTCTTGTTCATGATCTGAAGATACATCAATATTAAGTTTTTCAAGATTGTTTTCGAAAATGTTTGTATCTTCCTCATCATCAATCCTTTTGGAACTTGATGCTAAAGATTCATCAAAGACAACATTAATAGATTCTTCAACAATTAAACTTCCTTTATTGAACACTCTATATGCTTTACTAGTTGTTGAATAACCTAAGAATATTCCTTCATCAGATTTTGCATCAAATTTACCTAAGTTATTTTTATCATTATTATGAATAAAACATTTACAACCAAATGCATGAAAATATTTAATGTTGGGTTTTCTATCATGCCATAATTCATAAGGTGTTTTCTTTAAAATAGGTCTTATTAATGCTCTATTTAGGATGTAACATGCTGTGTTAATAGCTTCCGCCCAAAAGTATTTCGGGAGTTTACTTTCACATAGCATGGTACGGGCCATGTCTTCTAGAGTTCTATTTTTCCTTTCAACTACTCCATTTTGTTGAGGGGTTCTTGGTGCAGAAAAATTATGATTAATACCATTTTCATTACAAAAACTTTCAAATAAGTGATTTTCAAATTCAGTTCCATGATCACTTCTTAGAGACACTATGGTATTATTTTTCTCATTAGTTACTTTCTTGAAGAATTTCAAGAGTATCGAGAAAGTCTCATCCTTGTGAGCTAAAAACATTACCCAAGTGAATCTAGAGTAATCATCTACTATCACAATACCATATTTCTTTCTCCTAGACTTGTGGTTCTAGTTGGTCCAAAAAGGTCCATGTGAAGTAGCTCTAATGGCCTAGAAGTTGAAACAACATTTTTAGATTTAAAAGAACTTCTCGTTTGTTTTTCAAACTGACATGCATCACATATTTTGTTATTTTCAAAGTCTATTTTAGGTAATCCTTTTACTAAATCCATTTTAATTAGTTTTGAAATCAGGTGTGTGCTTGCGTGACCTAATCTTCGATGTCACAGCCAACCAATCTCATTCATATTAGCATTATTAGCAACTAAGCAATGATTATTAGTAGACAAATTGTTTAAGTCAATCAAGTATACATTGCCATTTCTATTTCAATAAAAATAATGCTATTATCAATGGGATTAGCAACTGTGCATATAGAAGATTCAAAAGAGACTTTAAAACCTTTGTCACATAATTAACTAATGCTAATTAAATTATGTTTCAAACCATCAACATATAAGACATTTTCAATATGTGTGGAGGGAGTTATTTGAATGTTACCAAACCCCAAGATTTGGCCTTTGCCATTATCCCCAAATGTAACTACTCCTCCTCTTTTGCTTTCTAGGGTGATGAGTTGATCTTTGTCACCCGTCATGTGCCTTGAGCAGCCGCTATCAAGATACCACTTTTGCTTTGATCTTTTGGCCGCAAGACACTCCTGCAAAGATGATCAAGTCTTATGTTTAGGTACCCAAGCTTTCTTGGGTCCTTCATGGTTAGTAGCAATAAAAACTGTTCCTTTTGGAACCCATATTTTCTTTCCTTTAATATTTAAGTTTTTATTAGGTTTTAGAATTTTACATTCATAAGATTTATGTCCTTTTTGATTACATTTAAAGCATGTAAGATTACTTTGGCCAGCACGCACAAAAATATTTTTCAGTGATTTTTATTTTCTTAAAGTGTTATACCCTAATCCGGCTTTGTCAAAAACTGCTTTTTGACTATTTAATAACATGTCCAATTTAGTTGAGCTTAAAGTAAACTTATCAACTATTTTCTTATGTTTTTCAACCTCTTTCCTTAGTTTATCATTTTCATTGGAAATTAATTCTTTTTCTTTTATCAAAATTTTATTTTCAGATTTAAGTTTCTTAACTTCATTATTAAGATCTTCCTTTTCTTTAATGAAAGTTAAATTTTCATTTTTCAAAGCTTGTATTTCTTTTTCAAAACCTTGAAATCGCCGACAAGTTCATTAAAAGCATCAAATAATTCATCAAATGCAAACTCATCGCAAGGGTTATCGGAACTTACCTCATCGTTGTCGTCCGCCATAAAACATGCATTTGTAACTTCCTTTTGTTCTTCTTCTTCGGAAGAAGCTTCCTCGCTATCACTCCAAGTCGCCACATAAGCCTTCTTTTTCTTTTTGTAGACTTTCTTTAATTTAGGACATTCATTCCTAAAGTGCCCCGGTTTATTACACTCATAGCAAGTCAAGGGGTCTTTCTCTTTTCTTTGTCCTTGTCCTTGTTCCTATCCTTTTCTCCTTCCCACTTTGCTCCAAATTTCTTCTTGTGGAAGGGTTTCTTTCTCTTCATGAATCTTTTAAATTTTTTGGCTAAGAGAGCAGTCTCTTCATCATCATCATCATCGTCGCTGCTGCTCTCTTCTTCTTTTGCAGCTTTGAGGGCAATCACTTTCTTCTTCTTTGTGTCCTCCTCTACATGCTGCTTCATTGTCAGCTCATGGGTCATAAGTGATCCTAGAAGCTCCTCTAAGGGTAGAGTGTTGAGGTCCTTTGCTTCTTGGATTGCTGTCATTTTTGCTTCCCATGATCTTGGTAGTGACCTAAGAATTTTCCGAACAAGTTCTGAGTTAGTATATGTCTTACCAAGACTTTTTAAACCATTTACAATATCTGTAAATCTAGTATACATGCATACAATGGTTTCAGATTGTTCCATGCTAAATAACTCATATTTATGAACAAGAATATTAATTTTAGATTCTTTTACTTGGTTGGTACCCTCATGGGTAACCTCTAATCTATCCCAAATCTCCTTTGCGGAATTACAAGTGGAGATTCTATTAAATTCATTAGCGTCTAAGGAGCAATATAAGACATTCATGGCCTTAGCATTGAGCTGTGCCATTTTCCTATCATTATCATTCCAGTCCCTTTCAGGCTTAGGAACAATAGTGCCATCAATAACATGTGTGGGTGTACTAGGTCCATTAATTATAACACCCCATAGTTCATAGTCAGAAGCTTGAATGAATATCCTCATTCTAGCTTTCCAATATGAATAATTTGAACCATTAAACAGTGGAGGTCTATTCGTAGAGTGACCTTCAGCAAATGATCCAACTTGAGCTGCCATTTGGATCTTTAGCTCTTGATCGTGTGATCAAAATCTAATGAGCACCAGCTCTGATACCAATTGTTGGTCCAGATGACAACCCAAGAGGGGGGGGGGGTGAATTGGGTTCTTTAAAAAATTTAAACCTTTTGAAATATTTATTTGTTTAGTGTGAGTGAAAGTGAATGCAGATGCAAAAATAAAATACAATCAATAAGATAGAGATAGAGATAGAGATCAAGGAGACACGGCAAACACAAAGATTTTATAGTGGTTCGGTGTATCCAACACCTACGTCCACTCCCAAGATTCACTTGGGTCCATACTATAATCTTCCTTGATTACAGCTGAGTTGTTTTACAAGCTCACAACTCAAACTTGTTGTTTTCCTGGGATCACAACGAACCCAGCCGGTTTTTGGGCTCACCAGCACAAAAACCCTAACACAAGCTATACCAAGCTTGTACTGAGGTAAGACTACCTCCACTAGTTCAATCCCCCAGATTGAACTAGATACAAACAAAAGAAATATTGTTTTTTAAATACATAGCTCCTCAATGAGCAGATAAACAAGTAAATGAACAAAGTTTAGAAAAGCCTGATTTATAGTTGGTTGGCTTTTGAGCTTTTCTTCTTTTCCTCTTCTCCTTGCTGGATTGAATCAAGCCTCAGCTCCGATTCTTCACAGTTGAAGCAGTTGAGAAGGATTGAAAAGCAAGAAACTGATCCTCTTTCTTCAATTTGGGAAATCCACCAAAACTTTGATTTGAATGCCTTGGATTCCTCTTGAGCTTTTTGGAGTGGAGTGGATTTGAGCTAGAAGGTTTTTCTCTTAAGATTCAGGCTCTCTCTTTTTTGGATTTTTGAATTGGGATTTCTTCTTTGCTTCTCTGTTTTTCCATTTTTTGTTCTTTTTTTTTTGAATGATAGTCTTCCCTTTTTATAGATTTTTTTCAAGCCTTTTTTGAAAGAAAACTATCTGTTGGAGTGTACCTTGTAACAAAATATATCCGTTAGAAATAAATTAAAATAGAAATATTACCGTTAGAGCTGATCTGGCAATTTGATTTTTCGTTCTAGGTGGGTTAGAGTCGACTCTAACTTTTCTGGAGTCGGCTCTAACTCGAAACACTTTAATCCGTTATTTCTGGAGTCGTCTCTGACTTTTCTGGGGTCGACAAGAAACTTTTCTGGAGTCGACTCTAACAGACCCGGAGTCGACTCTAAATCGGGACCAGAAAAATTAACGTTCTGTTTCTTCTGTGAGAGTCGGCTCTAACAGTCTTGGAGTCGACTCTAACTTCCGTGCCAGATCCTGGAGTCGGCTCTGTGATTCTCGGAGTCAACTCTAATGTCTGCAATCTTACCTAGACATTAGATTCGATCCAGAACAAGATTTATCTCCTGATTTTGATCATTCAATCGACTTATAATCTGAAACACTTAATCAAAATCATTAGAGCCTTCAATTGTTATACTCAAATAGTTTTGTTAATCATCAAAATCATCAATTGGGTCAACAATCATGGATTTAGATTTTTTTGTCTTATATTGATTTATGTGTCGAAATTCAAGACGTCTTGCATGCCTGGCATACGGCGGGTTGTCACCCTAGCTCAAATTCTTGGGTCTAGGGCGTGACAGCTTTAGTGGTATCAGAGCCTGGTTATGACATTAGGGACACATACGTGATGACACTATAGGTAAAATACTAGGATGACATTGAGACAAATATAAATTTAAAGGAATTTCAGATATTATGCTTTGAAAACCTGACATTTAGAGTTTACCATGACATCAATTATAATTAATTTATCAGGAGATAGGAATGGCTCGTCGCACTAGAAGCCAACAAAATGATGAGGGTTCCCAGGTTGGTAATGCTGGCCAACTGGGAGGTCTTGAAGCCACCGGAGGTACTACCCCTGCCAATTCAGTCGGAACTGATCAGCAGCGACTCCAGACCGAGATGCTTCAAGTTCTCTCGGGTATGGCGTAGTCAATGCGGGATATGCAGCATCAGATTCTGCAGACTTTGTCCACTCAGTCTGCCCCTTCTGTTCCACAGAATCAGCCTATTTCTACTGTTCCGCAGACTCAGCCTGCCCTACTGCTCCGTAGACCCAGCCTGCTTCATCTCAACCCTGGATAGGGGTTGGCCGCAGCTTTGCAAATTTCAAGAAGTTTGCCCCTGCCCCTTTCTCTGGATCCACCAACCCTGTTGATGCTGAGCGGTGGGTGCGAGACATGGAGAAGGCTTTTACGACCCATGGTAGTTAGGATATGGAGCGGATCAGATTTACCACCTATCTTCTTTAGGGGAAGCTTATGATTGGTGGTTAGTTGAGGAGCAGCGTCGGGGTGGACAGGATATTTCTTGGGGAGAGTTTAGGGAGGCATTCTTCGACAAATACTTCTTCAGGAGTGTGCAGAAACAGATGGAATCAGAGTTTATCAAATTGGAGCAAAGGAATCTGTCTGTGGCCCAGTATGAAGCTGAATTCACCAGGTTGGCCCGTTTTGCTCCAAATATTGTGACCAATGAAATAGCCAAGATCACCAGATTCACTGAGGGACTGCGACCTAGGCTGAGGCAAGCAGTCAACGCATTTGAGCTTCTCACTTACAGTGTTGTGGTGAATAAGGCCTTGGTGATTAAAAGAGATATGGATGCTGTTCAGAAAGATTGGGAGCAGCGGAGGAAGAGGAAAGGGCCTACTTCTGGCCAATCCCCAGCTCAAGCCAAGAAGAAAGGTACACATCAGGCCCCAGCTGAAACACAGAATAAGGAGACTCGTTGCATTCATTGTGGGAACTTCCACCCTGAAAGGCCTTGCCGACTGGTGCCTGCTTTATCTGTGGGAAAACTGATCACAAAATTGCCACCTGTCCCTTTCGGAAGGATCAACAGCCTTCTTCAAGTCAAGGGATGAGCCAGCAGTATCAGCAGCAGCCACCGAGGACCCAGGGAAGGGTCTTCAACCTCACTCAGCAGGACGCTGCCGCCTCTAATTCTATTGTGACAGGTATACCATTTAATTTTATTGCTAGTATTACATTCTTATCTAGTGCAATGCATTGATAGTTAATTAGAAGTTAGGTTCAATCTTTGATGTTAAATCAAATTACACTTATGTCCAGGAATGATTAAAGTAGGTACTGCTTATGCTCAAACATTAATTGACCCGAGTGCCACACATTCTTTCATATCTGACATCTATCTTGATAAGAATGCATCATTGACATCTATTCCTTTGGAGCAAGAGTTGCATATTGTGTTTTCGAATGGAGATATTATGAAGGTTGACATAGTATGCAAATCTTGCCCAATTGTCTTGGAGGATAGGAGGTTGAATGCTTATCTCATTGTCCTTCCACTGAAGTTCTTCGATGTTATCCTTGGAATGGATTGGTTGGCCTCCTATCATGCTTCAGTAGACTACTTCAAGAAGATTGTCAATTTCAAAATTCCAAGTCAGCCTGAATTCAGTTTTACTGATGGTCAGAAACACCTAGCCTCAGTGTTCATATCAGCGATGCAGGCTGGAAAGTATCTGATGAGTGGTGGTCAAGGATTTCTTGCTGTAGTCAAGGACCTTCAGCAGGAAGAGACCAAGTTGGAGGATATTCCTATAGCTCGAGAATTCTCTGATGTCTTCCCTGAAGATTTGACTAATTTACCCCCTGATCGAGAAGTCGAGTTCTCTATTGATCTAGTTCCTGGAACTGGACCTATATCAAAGGCTCCTTACCGCATGGCCTCGGCTGAGCTAAAGGAACTGAAGGATCAATTGCAGGAGCTCCTAGATCGGGGATTTATCAGACCCAGTGCTTCTCCTTGGGGTGCTCTAGTTCTATTTATTAAGAAGAATGATGGCAGTCTTCAACTCTGCATTGATTACCGGGAAATTAATAAGGTAATGCGAAATAAGAACCCTCTGCCGAGGATTGATGACTTGTTTGATCAACTCCAAGGAGCCCGGATATTCTCAAAGATTGATATCAGGTCATGGTACCATCAGCTCAAAGTCAAGGAGGGGGATGTGCCTAAGATAGCATTCAGAACCAGATATGGCCACTATGAGTTCTTGGTGATGCCGTTTGGGTTAACTAATGCCCCAGCAGCATTCATGGACTTGATGAACATAATTTTTAAACCATATTTGGATCAGTTTGTAGTGGTTTTCATTGATGATATTTGATATATTCAAGAGCCATAAGGAGCATGAGGACCACCTGAGGATCGTGCTACAGATTCTTCGAGAGAAGAAGCTTTATGCCAAGCTGCAGAAGTGTGAATTTTGGTTGGATCAAGTATCTTTCTTGGGTCATATAATCTCTAAAGATGATGTATCGATGGACCCGAAAAAGATTGAGGATATCATTAGCTGGAGCCGACATTTCAATGTGGCAGAAGTCAGAAGCTTCTTGGGGTTAGCCGGGTATTACCGTAAATTTGTGGAGGATTTCTCTCGTATTGCTCTACCCCTAACTCGCTTAACCCAAAAGCGAGTGAAGTTTGACTGGACAGTGGAGTGTGAGAAAAGTTTCCAGGAGTTAAAGCAGCGCTGGTGTCAGCTCTCATTCTTGTTCTTCCAACAGGATCTGAAGGTTTTACTATATATACTGATGCCTCTCGGAAAGGATTGGGATGCGTTTTGATACAGAATGAAAGGGTGATAGCCTATGCCTCCAGACAACTGAAACCTTATGAGCAGAATTATCCTACTCATGATTGGAATTGGCTGCTGTGGTTTTTGCTCTGAAGATTTGGTGGCATTATCTATATGGAGTGTCGTGTGATGTGCATACAGATCATAAGAGTCTAAAATACATCTTCACATAGAAGGAGCTGAATTTGAGGCAGAGGAGGTGGTTGAAACTATTGAAGGATTATGACCTGAATCTACAGTATCATCCTGGGAAGGCCAATGTAGTGGCTGATGCTTTGAGCAGAAAATCATCTTCTGAGTTAGCTGCTATGATTACTTCCCAGCCTCACATATTGAGAGATCTGGAGAAGTGGGAGGTTGGTTTGAGAGTACAGTAGTCTAATGGGCTTGTTGCAGCACTTGTACTCCAGCCGACCCTAGTTGACAGAATCAAGTCCTCCCAGATAAAAGATCCCAATCTACAAAGGATTAAAGAAGCTATGCAGTCATGAGTCCAGAAGGAATTTTATAATGGAGAATGGATCCCTGAAATTTGAAGGAATACTTTGTGTGCCAAACATTGAGGAGCTGAAAGCTGAAATTTTGAAGGAGGCTCACTACTCTCCTTATATTGAGCATCCAGGTGGCACTAAGATGTACAGAGACTTAAAGGAAAATTTTTGGTGGAAAGGTATGAAGAGGGAGATTGCTCAGTATGTGGTCAAGTGCTTGGTGTGTCAACGAGTGAAGGCCAAGCATCAAAGGCCTGCGAGACCTCTTCAGTCTCTGATGATTCCACAGTGGAAATGGGAAAAGATTATAATGGACTTTGTGACTGGTCTGCCCAAAACTCCCAGGAGTAACGATGCAGTTTGGGTTATTGTAGACAGACTAACAAAACCAGCTCATTTCCTACCTTTCAGAGTTGGGGTCTCTAGTGAAAGATTGGCTAATTTGTATATTGAGCAGATTGTGAGACTCCATGGCATTCCTGTATCTATTGTATCAGATAGAGATACCAGGTTTGTGTCCCAGTTCTGACAGAGTCTTCATAAGGCCATGGGAACCAAATTAAACTTCAGCACTGACTATCATCCCCAGTCAGATGGACAATCAGAGAGGACCATACAGATTCTGAAAGACATGTTGCGAGCCTGTGTGATGGACTTGGGTGAAGCTTGGGATAACCACTTACCTTTGGTGGAGTTTGCATATAATAATAGTTACCAAGCCAGCATCCAGATGGCTCCATTGAAGCTCTGTATGGTAGGAGGTGCAGATCTCCTATATGTTGGGATGATGTGGAGAACGAAATTGCTAGGCCCTGAGCTGATTCAGCAAACAGTAGATAAGGTGCATTTGATCAGGGAGCGTCTTCGTACAGCTCAGAGCAGGCAAAGAGTTATGCTGATGTCAGAGAAGGGAATTGGAATTCCAGGTTGGGATCATGTTTTCTTAAGGGTATCACCAACCAAAGATGTGATGAGATTTGGGATTAAGGAAAGCTGAGTCCACGTTATATTGGACCTTTTGAGATCTTGAGCAGAGTCGGAGAGGTTGCTTACAGCCTGGCACTGCCTCGATTCTATCTGGGTACACAATGTTTTTCATGTCTCTATGTTGAGAAAGTATATTTCCGACCCAGCCATGTCATAGCATATGACCTATACAGTTGAGGAAAGATTTATCATATGAGGAGTCCTGTGCGTATCGTAGACCGCAAAGATCAGGTTCTAAGACGGCGTACCATTCCCTATGTCAAGGTGCAATGGAGTAATCATTCTGAGAGGGAGGCTACTTGGGAACTGGAGGAGGAAATGAAAAGAAGTATCCACGACTATTTGTATCTTAAATAGTTAATGATGTATTGAAACTGTTGGCTTTTGAATAATTAATTGATTGTGGACAAAATTAGGAATTCTAATTTTCTCTAATGGAAGTGTATCAATTTCGAGGCCGAAATTTTTATAAGGAGGGGAGAATGTAAACCATGGGATTTCATTACCAGCTCGCGAGAGTTAATCGCGAGACTGGAACGATTGACACCAGGGACTCCTGCAGTTGCGCGAGGTGTTTGTATTTTAAATCATCTCGTAACAACCGGAGTCCCGAATCCCTTGATTTGAGGAGTCTGCATCGCCCTTAAAAGAAGACACAGATGCTTCTGCCCCATCATCCTCGTGCGCGCGCCTGCTCTCGGTAAGTTCCTCTGTTCATGCCAGGGAAGGAGAGAGAGAGTCAGAGGAAGGGAGAGAGAGAGGAAGCCGAGCGCGGAGGAGACACGGCGTTCTTCTCCTGTGCCGACTTCGATTTGGGCCCGGCGGTGTGCCCGCCGCCTTGCCGGGCCTGAGCCTTGGTCGAAAGCCCCATCGGCATCAGAAGTGGCATCCGATGGGATGCCGGAGATGAGAGAGAGAGAGGGGAATAGAGACGAGAGAGAGAGAGAGAGCCTGCGACAGCCGGTTTGATCCTCGGTTCGGGCTCGGCGGCATGCCCATCGCCTCACCGGACCTGAGCTCCGGTCGGAGACCCCCACCGGCACCGGGCAGGCATCCAATGGAGGTCCGCCCAGCCATGGTGGCCAGCCGTGCCGCCGACACAGTAACGTGCCACGGCGGATCATGAGAGAAAAAGGAAGAAAGATGAGAGAAATTAGAGAGAGAGAGAGGGGAGGCCAGCCGCGGTGGTGGCCGGCTCTGGCCCAGCCACCGGCGGCTGGGCCATCTCGAATTTGGCCGGCGCGGCCCTAGCCGCCGGCGCGATGCAATCCCTATTTCGGTTGAAATAGGGGAGCAGCAGAAAAAAAAAAAGGAGAATGGGCCGATCGGGCTGCATTGTTTTTGGGCCTGTTGGGCCACATCTTTGACCATCTTTGAGCTACTTTTGGGCCTTGTATTGGGCCGAGAATGGAAAAAAAATATGGCTTGATTCAGTGTTAAATCTAGTTTCTTGGGGTATTTTTAATTCCTCATTTGGGCAACTATATTGAGAGATATTCGAGCCCAAAGTTGGGCCCGTGGAGTGGTCTGGGCAGAATTTTAAGAATCATTTTATTATTCAGATTTTAGAAACTTAATTATGTAAAATAACGCTGTAGGTATCCAGGTATCCAAATAGCTGGTATACCATTTGGGATTTGCGTATTGAGTAAGTAAGCCAAGTATTATAATTTTATAAATTATTAATTTATAAATCATGAATTCATAATTAGATGCATATTTATGAAATGCGAAAAGTGAAGTTTCATTTATATTGAATTAATAAATAGTGCCATAAATTTACAAATAAGCATTTGTTATGACTATTATAGCATATAATATTTTGCAAGATATGGCTTATATGTGTATATGCAAAATTATAATTATGTTAATCTTGCAAAATTTTGTTGGTATGTGTCACCGCGGTTCTTATATGATAGGAAATGCCAAGTGATATGTGACCCACCTCCCCATAGGGAAAGATACGTGGAGGACACACATCTGTAGGATGTATTCTGATCGATTATGATATGGCATAACGCTAGTACCAGGACCCTTCCTCTTATGGGACATTTAAGAGTGATACACTAGATGAGTACTGTAGGGCCATGGGAACAATGAATGTATAAACAGTGATTTATTTACATTGCATATTCTAGTATTTATTGGTTAATTAAGCTTCCAAATTATTTTGAGCTGATGATATGAATGTGTTGATAGCATGATAAATGTATTTAAAATTAGAAGTTTTTATAAAAATGTGATTTGAGAATATCTTGATATGATATGATAAGATATGATGATTTGAAATTGTATTAGGCTTACTTATTGAGTGTGAGCTCATATAATTCTCACAATGTTTTTTAGAACCTCATGAGTGAAGAAGGATATTTGGGGTAGATGGAGCTTCTATTAAATAAATTAAGATCCATTAGATTGATGTAGCCCCAGTATTGCTTGTGTGTAGGGCTAGTAGCCCAAAACTGATAATTATGGTTTGTAATAAATTATAGATTTAAATTTTTTTATCTTATATTGATTTATGTGTCGAAATTCGAGACGCTTGCATGCCTAGCATGCGGCGGGTTGTCACCCTAGCTTAAATTTTTGGATATGGAGCATAACAAAAATTATATTTTCATTTAAAAAAACTGACAGCATTCACTCTATATTTGTTCTTACGACAACAAATTTAAGTCTCTTTGAGCAAATATAAGATAAAAGCTTTTAATTAGAGTATACTCTCTCCTAGCAAATATAAAGTAAAAGCTCTTAGAGTATACTTTGTAGGACGATGTAATTCCAAGATTTCATAAATGATGGTTACATCTTATTTTCTTTGCAGTAATTAAAATCATTCCCTTCTATTTTTCTGAAGTCCCTTAGAACCTTGCCTACCATGTCTGACCGAAAATTCATTGAATATTAGTATACATACCTATATCTATTTTTATCAAATGGAAATAAATATAAATGAAAATAACAATCAAATATAAAAATTCATATCTATATTTATTTTAAATAGATATAAATGTAAATTAGATATTAAAAATATAGATAGAAATGAAATTATAATGTTTATGGTCATTGAATCGAAGATATCAGTGAGATGAAAATAAATTAAGTTAATATTATGCCGATATAATCACTAATTTTTCTTAAAAATTATAAATACTATATTAGTTAAAGTAAAGTTGAAAGCAAAATAAGATTTGTGAATAGGGATTGAAACATTATCCATTATATTTATACTTTCAGTAATTATATATATATATATATATATATATATATATATATATATATATATATATATATATATATATATATATAGTTGAATACTTAAATTTGTAATGGTAAATATAGCGATAATGATTTTAGATTGATGTTATCCAATTTATTTTTACTCCTGCTTTCGTAGCAACCGTTGGCACTAATCATAAGCCGTCCAGACTCAGTTTCACATATGGGCCCGACCAAAGTCTAATAATACTCTGGAGTCTGGAGTTCGTATGAATAAATTATAGAACATCGTTGCTTTTTGCTGTCCTTGTTCAATTTGACATGGAAAAGTCTTTCTGCACCAAAAACGATGCAGGAAGACTGCACTGACGCGCGGCATTGACCGTGTGCCCGTACGGATGTGCGTGTCACGTTCGATACGTGCGTCCGCGAGCGCACGGCCAATGCCGCGCGCCGGTGCGCGACTTAGTGCACTTTCGGTGCACTAAATCGTTTCCATTTGACATTCATTCCCATATCTTCTGAAGGAACTGCAAGTAATGATGGGATGTTTGATCTTGCGTAAACTAAACATGATGATATAGGAGAAGACTGGAAATGGGCTATGGACCTATGGTCGGTTGAACTTTGAACGGATTGTAAGCTAAATTTAAATTAATTTGGATCAAGTTTAAACTTAAAACTAAAGAAAAAAAAAAATATCAAATCGAACTTGAATGGTTAACTAACTTAAATCCAAATCTAGCGCGGATCAAGCCTCAAAACTTTAAAATGCAATGAATTTTTCTAAATTTTAAATTAATTTTTTTGTTAACTACATCAAAAAAGCTTTTCATATTATAGTAATTTTTTAAAATAATTAAATATAATTATTTTATATAGTCATTATTTTTATGTCAATACTTAAAAAATAAAATTAATTCTATTGACCTAATTTTTAGCTCAAATGAATTGTTATGAATTAGCTTTATTAGGCTTCTGGTCAGACCCAAGCCTTGGTTCAAGTCGAGCTTGAACCTATTTCTAAAAATAAAAAAATTTTCAGTCTAAGCTTAGTTCGAAGCCCAAAAACTTTTTAGGTTGGGTTCGAATGAAAGTGTGATCTTATCTGACCTAATCTAACCTATTTTCAGTCCTATACAAAAAAAAGGCGATATGCGAAGTAGCACAACAGAACTAGTGCTGCTTATGAAAAATAACACAATATAAGGATTTGTTAGCTAGTAAATTATCATGCTAGGATGAGGTTGACCCAAGAAATCTTATATGTACATATAATAAACTAAATCTTACTCATTCTATTAGGGCCAATCCTAGCACAAATATTTTCAACTTACGATCACCATATCATACGATGGGAAAAGAGGCGGAAGGCAAGAGATTTGAGCAGCATGCAAGATTAATATGCTTCATAATTTAATATACAATAATTTTGTTATTAATTATTTATTCACTTAATAGGGCAAGAATCAATTCATTAGGATCATATTTTATAGTTATGCTCTATCAGATATGTTATACATAATGCCTTTGGTATTATAACTTTTATTGCAACAATGCTATCCGAATATCAAAGCCAATTATCAACTTTTATATAGGACACATAATTAAGCAATGATGCGGTGAATGATCTCAATTCTCTCCCTCTTTTAAACAATAATGTGTAATAACTTTTCAATATGATTTTTTTGTTGATATTTGAAATTAGCCTTTGAACATCAATTGATAAGAAAGATCATAACTTAAATGGCAGAGCATTCTCCAACTAATTTATGCTGTATTTTTTCAATAAAAAAAGAGAAAAAAAAATAGGAGCTCTAAAGATTTTCTCCGATAGAGCTCTCCGACACACAGGTCAACTCGGAAAGTTGAAAAAAAAAAATTTCTAGAATTCTTTTGTTTGCTTTCTAGAGCTTTAGTGCTTAAGCTTGGATTTGATTTTGAATTCTCTTACTTGAAAAGTTTGGGACTGCTTCTATAAGCATTTTTGAATTATCCCTATCAGATTGGACCACTTATTGATGAATTTGGATGAGCTAAATGGCATCTTTAGCAGAGTCCTTCTTAAATAGATATGATACCTCAAATTTAGTCCCATATTGAATAGAAAAGAAATATATTATGTACTTATAACTCAAGTCCATTTATTACCCATTAACTTTCACTCGAATTTTTAGGCCACATGTTTTTGATTTGAGTATTGATGGAGCCAATGAGCCCCATGGGCAGCGGTAATCTCATCAGGATCAGACTAATCATTTTTGGAGACATCCTGTCGGCCCTTGGCCTCGGCTTCGGCCTTGGTCCTCGGCCTCGGTCCTCGACCTCGGCCTCAGCAGGACAGCCCTCGGCCTCAGCAGTTAGCCCTCGGCCTCAGTCCTCGGCCTCGATCCTCGGCCTTGGCCTCAGCCAGTTGGCCCTCGGCCAAGATACCTCGACCAGCTTCAGCCTCGACCAATATCTCGGTCGGCTTCAACCTTGGCCAGGCTCGACCAGCTTCAGCCTCGGCCAACATACCTCGGTCAGCTTCTGCCTCGGTCAGCCTCAGCCTCGGCCAACATACCTCAGCCAGCTTCAGCTTCGGCCAACCTCAGCCTCGGCCAACTTCAGCCTCGACCAATATACCTCGGCCAGCTTCAGCCTTGGCTAGGCTCGACCAGCTTCAGCCTCGGCCAACATACCTCGGCCAGCTTCAGCCTTGGCCAGCCTCATCCTGGCCAATATACCTCGGTCAGCTTCAGCCTTGGCCAACCTTAGCCTCGACCAACTTCAGCCTCAGCCAATATACCTTGGTCAGCTTCAGCATCGGCCAGCCTCAGCCTCGGCTAGCTTCAGCCTTGGCCAACTTCAACCTTGGCTCGGCCTCAGCAACCACCCAAGCAGTTCCCCAGTAGCCACATTTTGGGTCCATGTGCCTGGCTCCACCGCTGTCCGCATAGGACAATAGACGTGCGACGTGGGGGACACATCTGACAAACTCCGTAACGACTGCCCACGTCCTGCAAGCCTGCAACAGCCTGCAACAACCATCCAAATCAAGTGGCCATCCACTTTGACGGAACTTGACCCACCAACTATGCAGCCACCCATATTAGACGGGACATAGCCTGCAACTCTAAAAAATCACATAGAGGCTAGCTCCATTGTGCTGTTCCCATCACCAATGCTCTAACAAGTGATCATGCCCCAAGGTTAGCAGGCTCTAAGCACAAATAAAATGGGTAACAGGGATCCCCGATCAGGTAACTCCAAAAACCACAACAACACTCCCAAACACTCAATTTTACTCACAGAGAGAGCTCTAAGCCTCTCTTTTTCTCTTTCGAGCTTCCTCAAGCTCACGGTTGTTGCCCAGAGTACTGACTTGAGGATCGAAGGATCTCAATCGGAATTTCAGGTCCTGAAACTTTTTGCAAGCTTTCAGGCACGAGAAGCTCGCCGAAAGATTGCGGGCTTATTGGAGAAGGCGACCGAATGCTCGTGAACGTTCGAGGATGATAATTTGGCGTTGACAAGTACCATATTGGATGAAAAAAAATTTATCGTATACTTATAACTTAAGTTTATTTACTATTCGTTAATTTTTACTTAAATTTTTGAACCAGCAAGTGAGCTTCTAAAAAAAAGATTGGTTGCTGTTCAAATTAGTCAGTAAAATTTTTTTTTATTTAAAAGAATACGTGTAGCGATACGGTTGCATTATGACATTTCCATCCAATATTTTCAGTAGGTAGGGTCGTCCAACTCATAGCACAGCAGTGTATGCCCGTTTTTATCATGTCAAATAAGATAGAAAGCATCTCGTGGAACTGCTGCTGCCAACCGAATGAGACATCTCCGAAAGGCATCTCTGGCAGTACGGCGTCGTTGAAATCGAATAGTAGATAGAGATGGAGCGATGCTGCTGCCGGGCCCAGGCCAGGCCCGAGCGATCATTTCCCGTGTCAATTGATGGCAGCATCAATGCGGTGGCTCGGGACCAGCAAGCGATCAAGGACCACCCAACTACCGTCGCCAGCAGCACCGCTTTGCTCCCCAACGCCCCAATTCTTGACCGCTGCCGCCCCGTGGCTTTCTTCCATCATCTCTCAACATGGGGTCGGTTGCTTTCCCCACTTTTTTTTTTTTTTTAAATACAAACGGATCATCATACTATTCTAATACAAATCAGTCTAAATAAACTAAAAAATATTAAAGTATAACATAACAAAGGTTTTTTTACTTTCAATTCCAAAGTTCGGAATGATAAATCGCAACCAGTCAGTCGCAGAGTTAGCTTCACAATAGATATGATGGATTTGGACTCTGTAAGCATCCCCAAGGATAGATTGGGTGTCTTAAAGCAAAAGATTGAGCCATCGGATGACAGTAAGAGAATCTCTCTCAATGAAGAGACTATGAGCATAAAAAATCTGAGTGGTGTAAGAAATGTCTGTCCAAGATACATAAAGAATCGAGGAATCTAGAAGTAACCTTCCATCATCAACATTACTCCAATGGTTTCTCGGATAATAAATGCTGAACATACAACTCTACCTCGCATAATAAAGTTGCTCTCCCCACTCGATGATTCTATCTATCACACGTGTTAAGCTCACAGTGATTAAAAAAAATCCAAATTTTTGTCGGCATTAGCGAGATAATAATGAGGATAGAAACATATATACCTTCGTTCATATTTAAATATTATAATATATTTATATATTTTAATCTATATAAATTTGTTTTTATAATTTTTATTAAATATTTATATCTGTTATTAAGAATGAATGAACCAGTATGAGAACAAAAGAAGTATAAAGTAAAAATAAATATTTATTATTTTTTATGAAATAGGAAAGAAAATTTTAAAAAAATTATTTATGATTGAGGCCTTACTTAGCTGCAATCTCTATCATAAAAATTATTCCAAACATACCTAAGATTTGGACAAAGCATGGAGCTCAGAAGAAGAATAAATTAGCTTGCCATTGAATTCCTTTTTCTTATGGCAAAGGATTTATAAGGTTGCAAAGTAAAAGATTTTTAGCACCTATAAAATGTTAGATGTGTTGCGCAGCTTCCGTCGAGATCAAACGCGTGAAGGAAATAGATAAGAAGAAGAATATATGGATATAGAAGAAAAGAGAATGCCTTTATTTTTCTGAGGTTTTTCGACTCACCAGTTACATTCGGATAGAGCCTTAAATAACCATCCATCTTGGATGATAAGACTTATCTATACCAGCCTATAACCAACCCCCTAATAAACTCCCTAAAATATGAAAGTCTATCCAGAAACCTGAGCCCAATCCCCTTGGACCCAGTTTCATAACTTACGATTAGGTTATTAAACATTCTCTCAAAAAAACTCCCTTCTAAGCCATGCAAGAAAGCACTCAAACCCGAGCCCATGTACACCCATAACTCACATGCTCTCTATTCTTGGGTCATAAGCTGACCCAAATGACTTACAAACCTGAGAACTTATGTAACCTAAGCTCTCAAACCTGTGTGACTCTCCTGAACTTTGGATGTGCTATACCTGAGCTTACAATCTTCACCTTGGTGCATCAAAGTTACAATAAGCTCCACCTGATCCATCAATCCCATCAGTGCTCCACATCTGAAGAAGTTATCCCGATGTAGTACCTTAGTGAGTGCATCCGCTGCGTTATCTTTGGTAAACACTTTCACAAGCTCCAACTCACCATCCTCCACAAGCTCCCTGATCCTGTGGTATTTGATGTCAATATGTTTGGTCCTAGCATGATAGACTGGATTTTGGACCAAACATAAAGTACTCTGGCTATCAGAAAATACCCTGATCACCCCCTGTGCTATCCCCATCTCCAGTGCAAGACCTTTCAGCCACGTAGCCTCCTTTGCAGCCTCTGAAATACCAATATACTCTGACTTTATAGTAGACAAAGCCGTCACTAGCTGCAGACTTGACCTCTATGATATTGGATCACCATTCAACATAAAGACATACCCTGTCATCGACCTTCTGGTGTCCAAATCACCTTCATAGTCAGCATCAACAAAACCTGCTACCCGATCTTGAGCCTCCATGGTCAGTCTAGTGCCATCCTCCATGCTACTATACCCATAGCATATACCAACACTGACTGTGCCAACAAGATATTTGAAAATCCCTTTCAGAGCTCTCCAATGTGCTTTACCTGGATTAGCCATGAATCTACTAACTTGGCTAACAGCATATGCAAGGTCAGGCCTACAACACACCATAGCATACATGAGGCTGCCAACTCCTAAAGCATAAGGTACTCTGGACATCTCCTTGGCCTCTATCTCAGAACTCGGTGACATAGTCTTGGAGAGCTTAATGTGACCAGCCAATGGTAATGCGGCTGGCTTTGCACTATCCATAATGTACCTATCCAAGATCCTCCTGATATAAGTTCCCTGAGATAAATGAAGCAACTTCCTGTGTCTATTCCTGAAAATTTCTATCCCCAAAATCCATGTAGCAGGACCTAAATCCTTCGTTTCAAACTCAGCTGACAATGCTGCCTTTAGATCCTCCACAACAGCTTTACTCTTGCATGCAATTAACATATCATCCACATACAAAAGTAAGTATAATATGGAATTATCTTCTAAAATCCGAAAATAAACACTGGGATCATACTCACATCTAGACATGCCGATGCTCCTCATAAAGGTATCAAACCGTAGATACCACTGATGCGATGACTGCTTCAAACCATATAAGGATCTCTGCAAACGACATACCTTTCTTTCTGACCCCGGTTATATGAACCCCTCCAGCTGCTACATATAAATCTCCTCCTTCAAATCCCCATGAAGGAAAGCCGTCCTAACATCCATCTACTCCAGTTCCAAATTCTGCACTGCTACAATGCTCAGCAACATCCTGATAGATGTGTGTCGTACCACTAGAGAGAACACCTCATAGTAGTCAATGCTTTCTTTCTGAGAAAATCCTTTGGCCACTAACCTGGCCTTATACCTGATCTTTTCCTTTTCTGTGGCTCCTTCTTTGCATGGAAATACCCATTTACAACGGGCTTCTTTTCACTTGGTAGTGACACCAACCGCCAAGTCTGATTCTTCTGCTGCTACTGCATCTCTTCTGTCATTGCCTGGACCCACCTATCTCTATCCTGACTTATCATTGCCTCCTGGTAGGTAACTGGTCCTCCACTGGCAACCACTAATGCATATAACATGGTCGCGCCAAACTTATATCGCTTCGGCTGCTGAATGACCCTCTTTGGCTTATGTAGTGCAATGTCGATGCCTATCCCAGGATGTGACTCTTCCATCTGCTCATCTCTACCGTGAGCGTGCATCTGGCTGGTCCCCGCATGTGAGGATATATCTAGAGTATGCTCCACCTGAATCTCATATCCTCTTGGCGATCCTACAAAAGGTAAAATATCATAAGAGGTTAGTAACTCAGCTGCGCCCTGCTGAGCCTCCTGCTGCCCACCCGCGTCCGACTGGGCCTCTGGCTGAACCTCTACCATCTCTTGCTTCTTGAGGACTGAGATCTCATCAAAAACCACATCCCTACTGATCATGGCCTTCTGCTCCAAGGGATCCCATAGCATGTATCCCTTGACTCCTCGCGGATATCCAATAAACACCATTTTTTGGGCTTTGGCATCCAACTTGGTCCACTGGGTGGCATCCACATGTACAAATGTTGTACATCCAAAAACTCTGATATGGCTAAGCTCCACCTGTCTATCAGACCACACATCCTCTGGTAACCTCCCATCAAGCTTGACATGAGGAGACCTATTCACCAAGTAGGCTGTTGTGTCAACTATATCCACCCAAAATATTTTAGGTAATCCTACTTGCAATCTCATACATCTAGCTTTCTTCATGAGAGTTCGGTTCATTCTCTCAGCCACTCCATTTTGCTGAGGAGTTCTAACCACTGAAAATTAACTTTTGATGCCTTCGTCTGTGCAAAATTTCAGAAACTCCTTACTTGTAAATTCTCCACCGTTATCAGACCGCACCACCTTTACATATCTCCCTGTCTCCTTCTCCACCTCAGCCTGCCATGCTTGAAATTTAGAGAAGACCTCTGACTTTTCCTTCAAGAAATATACCCAGACTTTCCTTGAAAAATCATCAATCAGAGTCATGAAATATCTGGCCCCATTCCTGCCCAAAACTGGAGCTGGACCCCAAACATCACTGTGTACTAGCTCCAAGGGACCTGTATTGTGCGTTGAACTGGTAGAAAATTTTACCTTTTGTTGCTTTCCCATCTGACATGGCTCACAGAGCTCTGCAACACCCTCATCCAAAGCTGGAATCCTTCTGTCCTTCATCAGCACCCTCATGCCCCGTTCTCCCATGTGACTAAGATGGTAGTGCCACATGCGGTACATATCCTGCTGACTGTGCACTGTTGCTACTGTCTCAGACCCTCCACACATCACAGACCCAACTAGCAGATACAAATTATTTTCCAGCCTCTTCCCCCTCATCATAACCATGGCACCTTTCATGACGTTGAGTACACCATTTCCGAACGACAACTGAAACCAAATCCATTCCTCTCCAGGTACCCCAAGGACACTAGGTTCTTCTTCAAGTTAGGAACATGCTTCACATGAGTAAGAGTTCTCACAACCCCATCAAACATTCTGATCCTAACTGTGCCAACTTCTGCCATCCTGCAAGAATGGTTATCCTCTAATGTCACATTTCCCACATCGATTTTAGTATAATCTGCAAACTAGGACCGATACGATGTATAATGATGTGAGCAGGCTGAATCAAGTAACCAACTGTCTGCTGTACTTTTGTGTGCATCTGAAACCACCAAGAGGTCCTCCTCGACCCCTACATCTTCAATAGTACTGACATATTCCTCTTTATGTGTCCAACCCCATTACACTTGTAACACCTGAACTTGCCTTTGCCTTTCTTTGACTTGGACCTGGATCGGCCCCTATGCTTGCTGACCTCCTTGCCTCTGCCGGTTCTCTCTCCTACCGTGAGGCCCTCTTGAGGTACACCTTTCCTTGTTATCTTTTTCCGCTGCTCATTGGATCTCAACACATACACAATATCTTCATAAAGCAGTGTTTCTTTTCCATAAAGAGTGTAGTAACAAGAGGATCATAAGACATAGGCAATGAACATAACAAGAGAAGAGATTTATCTTCTTCCTCCATCTTAACACCAAGAGTCATCAAATCATTGCATATCCTATCATACTTCTGAATATGAAGAACAATATCCTCGCCTTCCTGCATCCGAAGACTATATAATTATTTCTTTAACATAAGTTTATTACACATATTTTTGCCCATGTATAAGAAATGCAATTTGGCCCAAAGACCCTTCGGTTTCTTCTCATCTAGGACACTGTACAAAACTAAATTAGCAAGACACCCTCTAATCGCTGCACTTGCCCTTTTCTCAAGAGACAACCAATCCCTTCTGACATCTGTTCAGGCTTTGATTCCAAAGCAACATTAAGAAAATTCTGCACTAGTAAATCCTCAACCCTCACCTTCCACATGAAAAAACTCCCTTTTCCATTAAATTTTTCAAACTCAACTTTGCTTCCACTATTCATGATTGATCAGGCCACAAACAGTAATCACAGAGATGAATTAAGAAAAATACCTAAAGGTGAAATCTTGATTGAAATCCTCTTCTACAGCCCCTTCAAGAAGTTGACTCTACGTTAAACGACTTCCTGGTTCTTAACGTATCAAGGCTTTCGTAAAAAGGGACTCACCTTTGACCATGACTTTGACTTAGAATTAATGCTGGAATCGAACGCCCTTCCTCACGTCTTAATGCTGGAACACCTTCTCAAACCGTGCGTCATCTATGAAATTAAATCCATATTTTCTTCCGCTTGGATCCCATGAATTCCTTTGAGATATCGCTTGGATCCCACAAATTCCTTTGAGATATCTCAACCACCGTTCTTTTCTCTTCACGTGGAATCCTTCACGCGCACGAATCTCTTCCTTGGGCGTTCACAAATTTCTCCCATGGCCACTGGAAGCATGGAATGCCTCTTCTTGGAGAAATCCCGTGAGTTCCTGTGAAGAAGACGTGCAAAATTCTGCTGTTGCCTTCCTCCTGTCTTTAATGCTGGAAGAAATCGTGAATCTCCTAGGCTTCCATTAGGACGTCTTCTTGGGAGAAATCACGAAACAAGGCCTCCGTGAAATTAGTGGAATTAATGCCTCATGTTAATGCGATCCATTGGAGACGTCGCCGCTCCATGAACTCCCATCCTTCTTCAATCTCAAACGGGGTTGCACCAGGATTGGTTGCACCGGACTTGATCTGATTTCTCTTTCTCTTCGCAAGCGCCTCTCTGATGCTCTGATACCACTTGTTGCGCAGCTTCCGTCGAGATCAGACGCATGAGGAAAGATAGAGAAGAAGAAGAATAGATGAATATAGAAGAAAAAGAGAATTCCTTTATTTTTAAGAGGTTTTTTGACTCACCGGTTACATTCAGATAGAGCCTTAAATAACCATCCATCTTGGATGATAAGACTTATCCGCACCACCAGCCTATAACCAACCCCCTAACAAACTCCCTAAAATATGGAAGTCTATCCAGAAACCTGAGCCCAATCCCCCTGTATCCAGTTCCATAACCTACAATTAGGTTATTAAACATTCTATCAAAAAACTCCCTTCTAAGCCATGCAAGAAAGTATTCAAATTCGAGCCAATGTACACCTATGACTCACATGCTTTCTATTCTTGGGTCACAAGCCGACCTAAATGACTTAGGAACCTGAGAACTTATGTAACCTAAGCTCTCAAACCTGTGTGACTCTCATGAACTTTAAATGTACCACACCTGAGCTTATAAGATGGTGCCTAAAATTTTATTAAAAATTTAAGAAAATAAGTATTTAGAACCTTACAAATAATTAGCCCCCTGTTATTCCAAAGCAATAGCTTTTTAAATGGTAAAAAGATTCTATAATGGACTTATGCCCAAGTACCTGTGATAATTTTAAACTTGGCTTTGCTATTAAATTTTTTTAGAAACACAAACTCATCTAGGAGCCAAAAATAGTTTCATATCGAATATATTATGTGCTTATGACTCAAGTTCATTTGCTATCAATTAATTTTAACTCAAGTTTTTGAATCAAGTAGTTTTAGTCCGTAACGTATTAATTGGACTAGCATGTAGGCTTGAGGCGTTAAAAATGATTTTGAAGCTGATTTAAATATATAAAAGTTGATGAAAATGAGAAAAGAGCTACTCTAAAAACGGTAATAGAGCCATGATACAAGAAAGAAGATTAGAATACTTTAAAAATAATTTTAATACTATATACTTATGATTAAATTTATTTGTTATTAATTAATTTTTACTTAATTTTTTAGATTATGTGATTTTGATTCGCTGTTGTAATTGGGTTAAACGTGTTAAAGTATTACAAATGGTCTTTGTAATATATAGGTCAATTTATATATGCCCAATCTCCTCTGATCAGGTATACAAATTATTATTTTATTATCTTATCTCTCTCTTCTTCGTGCGGGCATGGGCACATATATATATATATATATTTTTTTTTTTTGTAAAAAAAATTATATAATGGCAATTTTAATAGTTAATGGGTTGCTGACTTGCTGCCCAACCAACCCCTTCAATTCCTTCATGCTGACATGATGCTTATGTGATGATGCATTGTAACATGCCATGGTTAAGATTGTGAACCAAGCTAACTCTCGTGATTTTAAAAATCCTTTCATGTCATGATCGCACCAGGAAATGATATGGTAATTGACGTTTGCTGATAAAAAAATATTGGCATCAAACGAGCAACCTTGGACACGATCCATACCGGTGCAAAGAAAGTTCCACATCAAGGCATAACCGCGAGCTGGTTTTTCAAATCAGTGTCAATTGTTGCTGATTTATAAAATTAATATAAAATTCAAATATTTTATTCAAATAATATTAAAATAAAAAATATTATTTAAAATAATACTTTTAACCTTCTGCTAAGAATGCAATGGCGCTTTTAAAAAGTATCACTTAACTGTTTCTTTATTTAACGTACTTTTTTTACGTAAAGAATAGTGTTAAAGGACTTTTTGGATGGAAAAGGATGAAGAAAAAAAAAAAAAAAAGCAGAAAGGTTATAAATTATTTTGTTTGAGATGTAAAAAAAAAAAAGAGGAAATGAAAGTAATCAATTTTTTTTTTTTTAAGTAAATTTAACTCCAAATCGGGGATAAATTGAGCAAGAAAAAAAATATTTAAATTATACTTTTATAAATGATCAAAATATTTTTTTATTTATTTTTTATTCTTTCATTTTCATAGTTCATTCTTTATTCTGGAGGGATATAGTTGTCATATAACTTTTTCTTTCTTTTCTTTTCTTTCTATCCATTCAAGATAATTGATATTACTTTTTTTTTTTTTCATTCTTTTCAAATAAGAGAAGAAGAACAATTTTTTTTTTTCCATTCTTTCTCTTTCAAATTTTTTTTTCTTCAAAGATTCAAATAAAATATAAGTTGTAATTCTAAAAAGTATCATTTTAAATGATATTTCCATAAAAAAGCTACTTTAAATGATGCTTTTAATTTTAATATTATTTATATAAAATATTTAATTTTTTAAAAATATTATGTTAAATAATATTTAGTGTCACTTTAAATGATCTTTTAATTTTAATTTATTTATAAAAAATATTTAATTTTCGAATTAAACCTGTAACAATCGAATGGACATCGTTTTTAAAAACAGCTTGCACAATTGCTGTTATGTGAAGACATGACATAGCATGATAATTATTATGTTTCACACGTCTTTGAAGGAAAAGACATAGCATGATATGACTTTTATATATCATATCTTATTGCTGTAAAGACATGACATGACAAGTGATCCAGATATGGCCATCGGATAACAATCGAGCATGAATCCATGTAAATTCGCGGATCAACCGCTCGATCCCTCCTTCCGACGAAGTAAACAATTGACGATGGCTCGTAAGTTATGGGACCAACAGGCTTTTTGACATAAACCGATCAAGTAAAACCTAATGGGTATGTAACGTTTGGTACGACATCGAAGCACTCCTATGAATGCTAATTAAGCAGGCTAGATGATCGTCAACTTAAGTAATATTTTTTTTCTTGCAGCTTCAATTTCAATAAGGTTGGTTCTAATTTTTACAAGCCATTTGATTAATTACTATGATATTTTTCTCAATAATACTCTTAAAAACCTTATCTACATATATATTATAATATTATATATATATATATATAATAATACCATCATAAAATAATATAATATATATATATATATATTACATGAACAATTTCATATTAAAATAAAGTTTTACTATCATTTTATAAAAAACTCTTTCTTTCTTTAAGCTCATCTACTTATCTAATTAATTTATTAGCGGATCGAAATCATGTTGCTGAAAAACTCCAATAAAATTTAATTAGTAGAAAATAAAGTTGAGATATAAATACATAATATTTAATAATAAAATAAGTATACATTAGTATTAAATTTAATAATAAAATTTAATAATAAAATTTTTTCTCTCAAATTTAATAATAAAATGACTATACATTAGTATTAAAATAAGTATATTAAATAAGATAATTTTATTACTATCTCAAGATAATTTCTACAAGCATAATTTGTTCAAACTAATTTTTTGTAGTCTAGATGGTGTAGATGGGCCTTTTTGATAACCAGCCAAGAGAGCTCTACATGGTTGGAAGAAGAAGGGGGAAAGAAAGAAAGGTGAGGCATGGAGAAAAAGTAAAAAAGAATTAATTTGGAAGGAAGAGAGAAAGAGAATGAAGAAAAGAAAAGAGGCAAGTGAGAAGGTGTTTGGCAGCTAGCCTTGACGGCAAGCAGAAAGAAGAAAATCAGAAATATAATAATAATAATAATAAGAAAATGGAAGTGCTATCCAAGCTGGTTGGGAAAGAAAGAAACGCAGCGTAGGGAAGGAAGAAGATGACAAGATTAGTTATAACGCAGGAGAAGATGGCTTCCCACAATGAAGCTAAAATACATATCTTCTTTTTAATTAACACAGCATACTGGGACAAAAAAAAACAAAGCTCATTAATATACATATTTGACAAGTACGTTCAACGTACGTTATTTTTTTTAAATAAATTTTATGCCATCAGCTAATGTTTTCAAATTCTTATTCAATATTTTTATTTTTTTATTTATGATACTATTACAGAAGTATGGTAGAAAAAGTAATTAGCACTGATGCATCCATCCGTTGGGGGTGTCTGTCTGTGAGAGAGAGAAAGAGGAAGAGTGGGGGAGAGAGAGAGAGAGAGAGAGAGAGAGTGGGTTGGGTGTGCGTCTTTCTCAGAAAGATACGAGTGGGGTGGGTGCGAGAGCGTGTTTGTGAGAGAGAGCCGGTGGACATCACTTTAAATACCAGCACTACTCTCTCTCTGTGAGAGAGAGAGAGAGAGAGAGAGAGAGGTTCTGTGAAAGAGAGAGAGAGAGAGAGAGAGAGGTGGTGGAGATCAGCTAAGTAGTAGGAGTAGTCAGCACAAGGGGAGGAGGAGATGGTGGAAGAGAGCAGGAAGCACTTCATCCTTGTTCATGGGATCGGCCATGGGGCATGGTGCTGGTACAAGCTCGCCACCTTGCTAACTTCAGCCGGCCACAAGGTGACGGCGCTCGATCTTGCGGCCAGTGGGGTGCACCCCAAGCAGCTCTGCGAGCTCCGGTCGTTCGCCGACTACTCCGAGCCATTGATGGAGACGATGGCCTCGATCCCACCGGAAGATAGGGCGATCCTCGTCGGCCATAGCTTCGGCGGACTTAGCGTCGCTCTCGCCATGGAAAAATTCCCGGAGAAGGTCTCTGTCGCCGTCTTTGCCTCCGGAGTGATGCCAAGCACCACAAGTCCGGTGTCGGACATTGTAGAAGAGGTACTTATGCGCTCCTTTGTCGTAGGATAGGAAGATTAATAAAATGGATTCATTTCATAAAGTGGTAAAAAAAAATATGATAATTTTTTTTGTCTTTGATTCAATCTCTTCAACTAATTTAGTAGTCAGCACCCAATTACTCTTTTCTTGATAATTTTATTTACAGTAAAGAGAAATAACCTTTTTCCCGAAGATTTTTTATTCGATCTCTTCAATAAACTTTTGATGATGTTGTAGGGGAATATTACGAGCATATTGCACTGTGTATCATCTGGTGGCCTTCATGCTATTATGACATCTAGTGGTGCATCTCTAACACTTTAAATAAACATTCATATTCCTTTCAGATATATGATCAAAAATAAAAAGGCCTTCTATTTGAGATAATAAGGGAATCTCCTTGTCATACCAAAATCAATGTACACCAGTAGAAGCTTAACCCAAACGGTTGGTATCCTTCTTCTTTATTTGGAGTGAAGTCCGGATTTTGAATCCCAAGTTCATATATATATATATATAGAGAGAGAGAGGATAATGTCTTGTTTGAGTTTGATCATCAATGAACATAAATTCTAAAGAAAATTCCAACTGAAGTGTCCAAAATTTTTGTTTTTGAGCAATGGAGTGGACCTCAAATTATCCTAGATAGAGTTTGGCGACTAAATTGAAAAGCAGTGTGAACCACAAAGGAACCAAAGTCTCTAATTAATTACCTTTCCCTTATTACCAGTTCTACAGGAGGCATCCACCCGAGGCTTACATGGATTCTAAAGTGATGATCAGCACAGACCCCAAGAATCTTTCAAGTTTTCTTCATTTTGGTCCCAAGTACATGTCATCCAGGTTGTATCAGCTCACTGCACCTGAGGTGACAATCTAAAAAATTTCTAATGTGTTCCTTTTTTTCATCATAATCTCCCCTAAATCATATATGGTTTGCAGGACTTCACGCTGGCAACTATGTTAGTAAGACCGAGTAATATGTTCCTTGATCACGTCACCAAAGAAGACATGATCACAGAAGAGAATTTTGGGTCTTTGAGCCGAGTGTACATCGTTTGCAAGGAGGATAAGTCCATGGTGGAGGATTTCCAGCGTTGGATTGCTGAACGGAGCCCAGGGGTGGAGGTGAAGGAGATCGAAGGCGCTGATCATATGGTTATGCTTTCAAAGCCCAAAGAGCTGTGCGATCTCCTCTTAGATATTGCTAAAGAGCACCACTGAGATATACTCCAGTGTGGTTCTATGTTTGCTACTATTGAGAGCATTGACATCCATCAAATTTAAATAACAAAGAAAATCCGGAATAGCAATAAAAGAACGCATGGTTTGGTATTCTGATGCATTAATTGGTTTGACATCTCTTGTTTCTGTTGTTCTTAGCAAAGATTTGTTCCATAAGTTTTAAGATCCATTTCTTTCTAAGAGCAGTTCAAAATTGGTTATTTCATTAAGGCAACAGAAGATCCAAAATGCCCACTGTAGAAAATTAAAGATGACCAACTCGACAGCAGCCTAATCCTGTGCCATGTTGTACTAACCTTAACTTTATGGGCTGTTAGTACATATACATTGTTCTTTCTTTTTTGACTTTTTTTTTTTTGTTCTTCACTGTCTCCATGAAGTTGTTGGAGTCTTCTCCACCTTTTTTGATAACAAGAAAAAAGAGAAGAGGAAAAAAAAAAACCCTACCAAATTAACTGCCTCAATTACTGAGTTTTGTTGAAACCATAAAATTAAACTCCATTTGATAGTCAAAAAGTGAAAGGAGAAAAGACCAAAAGAAAATTAAGAATTAAGAATTTCTACTTGTGCTATGGTTTGATTAGGAAAACTGTAAAGAAGGTAGTCTACATACTTTTCCCTCAAATTCACTGCTGGTTTCAAGGGAAAAAAAAAATTAAGGTGAAAATCTTATGGAGTTTATTGATTTACTTATTTCAGATAATTAGAGATGCACCATCCAATAAGGAGAGAGAAAGAGCATGATGGCTGGGGTATTGCCCAGTTCACCTCAAAGAGAAATTTTTAGCTTTTTATTTGTCATACTGTTGTCATGTTTTTATTTATTTTACCCCTCTTTTGGTAATAAATTGGAAAAGTAGATTCTTGTCTAGTTTACTTTTCCATTGCTTCCTCACCAACCAAACGAATCCTGGCATAACAAGATTCTCCGTGACAAATCTCTCCAACCTTATCTATAGCTTGACACTGGTGTCCAACACTGGTAAACTGCACAGATTTGTTGATCATGTAGTAGATATCAAGTCTTATAGAAAAGAAAAAAAAAAAAAGAAAGAAAGAGGATGAACCATCCCCTTTATAATTATTTGGATGTAGATTTCTAGATTTATATATTGAAGCGATCTTTATGTGGACCAGTCAAAGCTGAACTTGACTAAGCGATGATCAAATATAATTGTATCAGCTAGCTAATTAAGTGCATGACTTCATGCTATGTTCTTAATCTAGGGGACAAATATCACAAGAAAAGAGTGTAATTAATGCACTATCCTTGATAATTGAAAGCCTATGGTAGAGTTCCTTTCTCTCTTCTACTTCCTAGAAACAGTGTCCAGAGGAATTGGAGCTCAAGGAAAGCAAATGGGAGCATATTTTTCACAAGAAACGTGTGCCTAAGGAACATAAACATGACGAAATTTCAGAGATCAAATAGTAAAATAGACTGCTAATAATAATCGTGGGCCTATTTCTCATGAGTCAAATAGAAATCAATCTGAAAGATGGGATTGGCTGGCACTAATGTTGTCACAATACAGAACTGAAGAATGAGGTAGATAAACATGGAGCTCTCTGCAAGCTGACGTATGTTGACATACTTTGTTGACAGAGAATGCAATTGAGATTCATGGTTATGTCCGATATATATTATTGATTCTTTTTCTATCGGCATAAGATTTTGCCATAAATTAGTTGCTCAGCATGGTACGAAGGTAAAGATTTGCTAATGGTTACTGATTATTTATTTAATTGCCTCAATTATTACCTTGACTCTTTTCAGTCATTATTGTCCTTCTGTCTCGTAAGGCCAGGACACCGTGCTCATAACTGCATGTGAGTAGGATTTTAAGCCTGATTTATGCTTCAGGTTTAAACTTTTGCAGTCAATTGATTACTCCACAGGGGACATAAGGCCATACAAAAGGCTTCAAGCCAATGAAGCATGGACATTGAGCAAGAATATTTTCTATGCTGAGAATTTTCATTAGCTCAGGTGCACATCACACTGAAAATATTTGATGGTATGAGAGAAGATTTTCTACATGGGTTTTATAGTGTTGAAAGAAAGGCGCGTTTGATGATTTTATAGCCATCGGATAAATCCAAGTGAAATGACCAGGATCATCAACAAGGATAACTAAGCACTGGAAGCCATAGCAAGAAGCGATATGAGCCAGCGTGGGACTAAACGCATGATCGTACTCATAGGTATAAGCTTTGTTTGGTAAACACTCACTATTGATGCATTCCCATCGTTTCTCTTCCCAAGAGTTGAAGATTAGAAAAAAATGTTGGGGTTTAGTGCACAGGAGTGGAATTCCTCGTTGAATAATTAAGAACCAAGGATTTTATCCTTTTACCAATGATAAGACTAGTTACCGCTCTTGAATCCTTTGAACCGGAGTTGAATCCTTTGAACCAGAGTTCAAATCATCCGAACCTTTTTACTTCCCAAAGGATTTTTAATTCCTTTTGTTGATTTTCTTGGCTAGAGCTCTCTCGCTCCTCCACCTTGCTTCAATAGTTGACTCATTGACCGTTCCACCTTGCTTCAAGGGTTGACTCGTTGACCGAAGCCACGTGAGTCCCCTTCCCTTGGTTTCTCTTGGATTTTCAACGAGCTCCCTTTCACGTTCCTGATGAAAGTTGCTGGACTTCCATGCTCTCCTTCTCCGTGGCGTCTCTTACGTGTACCTCGAAACCCCACGTGCCAAGGATCCTATGTGTTCTCTTCTTGGCGCGTTTTCTTCTCCGTCAGGTACCCAAACGCCAAAAAGGAGGATCCATCGAAGACTCTCTCCTGGCCACTCCACGCGATTCCATGGCTGGACCACGAAGCAATAGCGGCCAAGATCACCACGCAGCTATTCTGGAGAGGAGGGAGGAGATCGGGGAGAGAAGATACAAGATTTTCTTGAGAGAAAAGAATATGTTCTCTATTCCATCCAAACCCTAGAAACTAGAGTTTAAATACATCAACGAAGTGGGCAAGGCCCAGACTCAACAAAAACTCCTATGGACTAACCCAATGAGATTAAACTAATCCCCAAGCCCGTGTACACCCGTGACTTGATTTAATCTCAACCCTTGGACTCACACCCAGCCCAATACAAGTTAGCCTCCCTGGGCCTTGATAGCACCACACCAGGCCCAACAATCTCCACCTTGTTGCTTTCAAAGCCTTAGCACGTCCGCCGTGTCCATCAGCTGCAATCCCTATGAAAGTTGTTCCGTGAAAGAACCTTGGTCAGTGCATTGCTGGATTCTTCTTGATGTGTACCTTCACCAACTCCACTCCACCTTCTTTCATCAGCTCTCTGTAATCGAAGCCTTCCTTCCGAAAGTATCCTCTGGCCACTAGTCCTGCCTTGTACCTAATACCTTCTTGCTCTGAAGGCCCTTTCTTGCACTAATAAACCTATTTGCAACCAATGGGTTTCTTTCCTTGTGGCAACTGAACCACCTGCCACGTGCCAGTCCTGTGAAGAGACTGCATCTCCTCTGCCATAGCCTAAACCCACCTATCTCTGTCCTGGCTCTCCACAGTCTCCTGATAGGTGTAAGGGTCTCCATTCAATGTCACCAGGGCATATGACACCGAATCCTCGAAGCCGTATCGAACTGGTGGTCGCACGTTTCTCCTGAGCCTATGCAGTACAATCTCAGTATCAGTCCCCTGCCCAGCTGCATCCTCCTGAGTCCTCTGCTCAACCGCATCCTGCTGAACTTCCTGGCTTTTGACCCCTCTGCTAGTCCTCTCCACTTTAATCTCAAATCCTTTTGGTCTACTAGCAAATGGCACGACTGTGTAGGAGGTCATCTGACTAGTTTTACCGTGTTCCACCTCCTATAGTCCCTATTGTGCATATGTACCATCTCTGCTCTGGAGAATTGAGCTCTCATCAAAGGTCACATCCCTGCTGATGACAACCTTCTTCTCCAAGGGGTCCCATAACCGATACCTCTTGATTCCATGCGGGTAGCCCAGGAACACCATCTTCTTAGACCTGGCGTTCAACTTACTCCGCTCCCTAGCACCAACATGCGCATATGCCATGCATCCAAACACCCTTAGATGGTTCAAGCTTATCTTCCCTCCAGACCATATCTCCTCTGGAATGCCTCCATCCAATCTGGTGTGCGGTGACCGATTGATCAAGTAGCTAGCTGCACCTACTGCGTCAACCCAGAACATCTTTGGAAGTACTGCTTGCAGCCTCAAGCACCTTAATTTTTTCAACAGTGTTCTGTTTATCCTCTCAGCCATCCCTTCATGTTGAGAAGTTTCCATCATCGAGAAGTGCCTTTTGATGCCTCACTCCTCATGAAATCTCTGGAACTCCCTGCTGGTATATTTTTTGTCACTGTTTGACCTCAGGCACTTCACACTCCTACCCTGCTCCCTCTCCACCTCAGCCTTTTAGATTTTGAACTTGGTAAATACCTCTGATTTCTCTTTCATGAAGTAAATCCACTGCTTTCCTAAGAAATCATCTATTAAGGTAAAGAAGTATCTAGCCCCATTCCTTGCAGAAACTGGTGCTGGTCCCCAAACATATGTGTACTAATTCCAGGGGTTCTGCACTCCTAGCTGTGCTGATCAAGAACTGCACACTCTTCTGCTTCCCCATCTGACATGGCTCACAGATCTCCATGACTCCACCACTCAGGTCTGAAAGTAGTCCTCTCTTGCTCAGTTCTTTTATCCCCTGTCTCCCATATGGCCTAGGCGGTAATGCCATATCCTGTACACATCCCGAGGATCCTGTTCCACAGCTGCTACCTCAAATTTTCCTATCACCACAGAGCCCTCCAACCTGTATAAGTTATTTTCCAGCCTTTTTCCTCTCATCACCACCATAGTTCCATTGGAGATGTTCAGAACTCTACTCCTGGCATGACTGCTGAAGCTGTATCCAGTTTGCTCCAGATACCCCAGTGACACCAGATTCTTCTTGAGTTCTAGAGCATGCTTCACACTGGTAAGAGTGTGCTCCATGCCATTAAATATCCTCACCCTCACTGTACAAATCTCTGCCACCTTGCAAGGGTGATCATCTCCAAAAGTCACACACCACTCATCAACCTCTGTGTAAGTACTGAACCATGACCAGTTGGAAGTGTAATGATAAGAACAAGCTGAATCCAAGGTCCACATCTCTGTGATGTGTATGTGACCATCTGATACCACCAAGAGATCATCCTTCACCTCCTGTCCTGCAACTGTACTCACAGACTCAGATCCTCCCTTTTCTTCCTTTTTCCACTTAGAACAGTCCCTTTTAAAATGTCCTACCTCACCACACTTGTAGCACTTAGCCTTCCTAGACTGTAACCGTCCCCTAGGCCTGCTCCTGTCCCTGCCTCTGCCTAACCTTTCTCCAACTGATAGACCCTCCTGGGGAACAGCTTCTTTGGTCATCCTCTCCCTCTGCTCATTTGTCCAAAGTACCGAGATAATATCTTCATAGAATAATGTCTCCTTCCCGTAGAGCAGCGTCGTGACTAATGAGTCATGTGATGTGGGCAGCGAACATAATAGCAAAAATGCTTTATCTTCCTCCTCCATCTTGACCCCGACATTCAACAATTCATTGCTCACCTAGTCGATCACCTGGATGTGGCCCAGCACATCTCCACCTTCTAACATCCGAAGGCTGTAGAGGCGCTTCTTCAATATCAACTTGTTGCACATGTTCTTTCCCATGTAGAGGGCTTGCAACTTCGACCAGAGTCCCTTCGAGGTCTTCTCCTCCAGCACTGAATAAAGGACTGAATCTGCCAGACATCCTCTAAACATTGAACATGCCTTCTTTTCCAGCGACATCCACTGCTTATCTGTCATCCCATCTGGCCTTTCCTCTAAAGCCAGATCTAAACCCTGCTGCACAAGAAGGTCCTCTACTCGGACTTTCCACATGGAGAAACTTTCCTTCCCATCAAACTTTTCAAAATCTATTTTTATGCTACTACAGATCTCAACCAAAATAAAAATAGCACAAAAATAAATTTTAGAAAATTAAGAAGTACCTTGATGGACCTTGTTGAAATTGTTTCAACTCTTTGAAGATCTCCAAACAACTTCTTCTTGTTCCTGAACCTGGCTCTGATACTAATTGTTGGGGTTTAGTGCACAAGAGTGGGATTCCTCGTTGAATAAGAACCAAGGATTTTATCCTTTTACCAATGATTAGACTAGTTACCGTTCGTGAATCCTTTGAACCGGAGTTCAAATCATCCAAACCTTTTTACTTCCCAAAAGGATTTTTAATTCCTTTTGTTGATTTTCTTGGCTGGAGCTCTCTCCCTCCACCTTGCTTCAATAGTTGACTCATTGACCGTTCCACCTTGCTTCAAGGGTTGACTCGTTGACCGAAGCCACGTGAGTCCCCTTTCTTTGATTTCTCTTGGATTTTCAACGGTGTTGTGGACCTTCACGAGCTCCCTTTTACGTTCCTGAGGAAAGTTGCTGGACCTCCACGCTCTCTTTCTCCATGGCATCTCTTACGTGTACCTCGAAACCCCATGCGCCAAGGATCATGTGCGTTCTCCTCTTGGCGCATTTTCTTCTCCATCACG
Source organism: Calamus simplicifolius (assembly GCA_900491605.1). NCBI lineage: Eukaryota > Viridiplantae > Streptophyta > Magnoliopsida > Arecales > Arecaceae > Calamus > Calamus simplicifolius. The sequence goes on along the minus strand of UESW01001976.1, from coordinate 206,323 downwards.
TACCTAAACGCTAGAGAGGAGGATCCACCGAAGACTCGCTCCTAGCCACTCCATGCGATCCCACGGCTAGACTACGAAGCAATAGCGGCCAAGATCACCACGCAGCTATTCTGGGGAGGAGGGAGGAGATCGAGAAGAGAAGATACAAGAATTTCTTGAGAGAAAAGAATATGTTCTCTATTCCATCCAAACCCTAGAAACTAGAGTTTAAATATATTCACGAAGTGGGCTAGGCCCAGACTCAATAAAAACTCCCATGGACTAACCCAATGAGATTAAACTAATTCTCAAGCCCATGTACACTCGTGACTTGATTTAATCTCAACCCTTGGACTCACACTCAGCCCAATACAAGTTAGTCCTTCTAGGCCTTGATAGCACCACATCAGGCCCAACAAAAAGAAAAAGTGTATTTTTATGAAAAATGGGTATGCATGGAGTGCCTAAGAATCAGATAGGACCCATGACTCGATGGTTAGGCATAATTTATTAACATAATAATTATTAAAGATTCAATGCGCAACTTCAATCTTTTAAGCGTCCTATATATATATATATATATAGAGGAAGGAGGGTATTAAAATATAATTGTTGTTAGTTTTTAAGTATTTTATTTTATTATTTTTAATCTAAGTTAGACTTTTACATAATGGGCCTATTTTATTATGCTTTGGTATGGCAGCCTCAGATGGATAAGATCATAAAAGGTATTATGTTTATTCATAGAACCAAGAAACAATATTTATATGATGATGTACTTAATGAAACGATATAAATCTATTTTTCTTCTTGAGAGAAAATCTTTCCTCTATCTGATTTCTCTTCCAAAAATAATCTGTGTTGAAAACAATCCCAACAAGGGGTTAGACTTTATTGCATTCAAATGTAGCGAAACTATGATTATCTTTTTAATTTTAAAATTCATACAATTTTTAAATATCAAAGATAAAAAAGTGAAAAAAATTAGATGACTTCAAATCCGTCCGAATCTAAAGATGAGAAAGTTGTGTCGGTGTGCATCAACATAACAGCTATGAGAATGACTTTATGCACCGCCCTCGGTGAGCGTGCATCGAACGTGACTATTGGCCGCGTGCTCAAGCGGGTGCACGTGCCATAGCCCAATGGACCATGGTGCACCCCATATACACGCTCACATGAGTGCGCGATCAATGAATATGCCCGACGCGCAATTTCTGCACCAGAGGCAATGCACCGAAGACTTTTCCGTCAGCTATGGCATCATGGGCCAGCATGTAACGACCGAGGACGACCCATTTAATCATCCAGACATCGTCTTATAATCACCACGTATCGATGCTTCCACACATTACATGTCCAGATTCCGATTCATCATAGCTTCCAGCAAACAATTCCATAAATGCATTGTCTGGCAATCTAGGGCCATCCTTCTTTTAATAGTGTTTCTTGAGATTCTGTAAATGTTTCATCATCAAGAGCACACAGCTCACCTTCTCTTAAATTGACCCTTTTTTATTGACATTGTTACTCTCATCCTCTAGATGCATAATTAGGATTTTATTTTATTTAGACATAGAATTGGAGGAAAGAAATTAAAGGGAATTTTTCTGTCATAAATATTCATGGTAAAGCCCTACTTTTGATGTCTTAGAAATCTATTCGGTCCCAACGCAGGTAGCATGTCACATTTGAGTCCTTGCATAAACCTAGGCTTTTCACACAAAAATAAGACTGTTTCTTAACATTCAAAAAAAGAAAAAGAAAGTGAGAGAATAAAAACTGTGCTTGTTTCTGATAAGAACTATGTCGATCTTCATTCTTGAAGATCTTGGGTATTATATCTGCCAACTAATATGTTATTAAATGAATTTATGTTTTATGAATAAAGGTGGTTGTCATACTTCCATGAAAACCAACTGGAGGCTAAATCTTCCCTGCATCAATGATGTTATGGAGTTTGAAATCCCATTGTGTTATTTAAAAACCTTAAATTTGTCATAGATGTAGTACTCTTGAAGGTATTTGTGATGCAGACAAGCAATCTAAATTCAAGCCAAGTGTTTACCAGCCTTTATAGACTCGATAGCAATTAATCAAGAGGAGAAAATAAATAAAATGCTAAGTGGAACAGTTTCTTTTAATATATTTTGTAAGAGCCATATTGCACAGAGAGATCAGTAAGATTCAGAGTAAACTAGAAGTCTTTATGGATTGCAGATTTATGATCAGCCAAGACAATCAAATCCCTCTTAGCCCCAACTGCTTGAAGACAAAGGTCTATCAGTTGCGCCCCCCTGAAGTAACTTGCTAAAATTTCTGAGGATCCAACAAGTGGAGACATGGTAACAAAGGAGAACCATGGATCCTAAACCTGGTGTTCATCATGTGCAAGGATGGTCTATGTGTAGAAAAGGACTTACGGATGACCGCAGAAAGCCTAGGGGTGGAGGTGAAGGAGATCGAACTCTCGAAGCCTAAATTGCCAGCAAGTACCAGTGAAAGTTTTTATATGAATGATGTTACATGCATGGATGAAGTCAGTCTCAAATGACTCTGAGACTGACTGATTGCTTTAGCTGTTTCTCGCCTTGTGGGCAACCTGAGCTCTTTAGTCATGAATTAGTAACTACCACACAGATTTCTGTGTGCGAAGCTGCTATATTAGATCCGAGATGTCCAGCAGCAACTGGAGACATCCCAATTTATATATGGCTGGGGAGCCTTAAGGTGTGTCTTTTCATGAGTATTCATGTAGGAGGAAGAGAGACATCAGAGAACAGGGTGTTGAGATATGCAATCCATTCAATAAACAGGTCAATGCCATTATTTGTCATGCCTATAGAAAAAGATGCAATGAGTCAGTAAAATAAGGATACTAAAGAACAATTTCGATCATCTGTCCTGCCCTACCTTATCAAAGAACAAAACTCCTGCCATGACACATATTGTGAGATTGCAGGTTAATTGATCACAGGCAATGCTATACTGCTTATGTTTCAGTGAGACTGAAAGAATCTGCGATCTTGTAAAACTCTTCCCTCACCTTTGGCCAAGTTGACTCTGGTGCCTGAGCATTTAAAGTGAACAACTTGCCACTAAATGCACCACAGACAGCAACATTATGTCGGCGAAAGTTAGGGCTCTCCACTCTAAATTCCAGCTTGTAGTAATTCACCTTCTTCAATGGATCTTCCCTCTGAGTTGCATCTATCAGAGTTGCCATTACATCGGTCCCTCTTCTGGTTCCAGCAATCCTCCTTAGCACAGTCTCTCCAACTTCCTTTGGGCTACCAAATGCTTCAATTCTGTGAAGGCATAAGCACCAAAGCTATAACCAAGTGGTTGAGTCCCCTAGTCATTTAATCATCTAATGGTTTGGCTTAAGAAAAGTTAACATACGAGAAATCACGAGGAACAGGAGAGACAATGACGCTGACGTTAAGCTCGCCATTGGATCCTGGAGGCCCGAAGGCTACCACAGGCTCACTAAGGCTGCGAGGAGACCGTGAAGGTGACCTCCCATTGCTTAATGGTGGGGGATCTAAGGTTCTCTGAGCCTCAGCTTTGTCCACAACTCTACTGAGCAGTGTCTGGTCCCCAACCCAGCTTGCTGGATATATAAATTCTGTACAGTTTAGACAATTGTGATTAGAGTGCAGTATGACAAATATAAAGCTCAAGAATCCTAAGTTGACATACTATATTCATACATATAAGCCAGATTGTATATTGATATGGTTTCAATTATACAGCATGTAATAAGAACATTGTAGATAGATATCATGGAGATATCTTGTCTTTGCATCAGAATTGGCATGATACAGTGCACTGGTTCGTAGATATCTAGATAGGCAAAAAAATCTTCATATATATATATATATATATATATATATTTCATTTAAAACATTGTAGGCCAAATATATCTTCTTCTTGTTTAATTCTGCAACTCTCAACTCCCATCAATGGATATGATGGTGATGGTGACTTCTCTTCTCACACTGATTATGATGGACTGCGTTAGGTTTACATAAGGTGGCAACTAATTGTTGGTTTTCATTTTTTATATTTACTTTTTGTAAAAGAAAGGGAAAGAGATATATCTACACTATAATCATCATTCTTAAACTTAGATTGGATGGGGTAGACTAGAAAACTGGCGAAACAAATAGAGTCCATGAAACCCAGGTTGAACCAGATGGACTTCGAGAAAACTACATTTCCTCTTGGTTGAAAAAATTCTAACCATCTGCATGGTAAAAAGCCCTCTTAACCCATTGAGATGAAACTTGAAGATTAATAATTTATTATATCTATATCATTAAATAATGTTATTTTACCCAAATTATGGTATTTTAACAATTAATTATGTTCATTAAAATAAATTAAAGGAAAATAAATATAATTCACTTTATTCATTTGGATATTTTTAAAATTTTACTCTTTAAAATAATTGCAAATATCATTATATTACACATATTCTTATACATTATATATGATTTTTTATATTACTTTAAATTTTCATGACTGTTTCTATTTATGATTTAATTACAGAGTAATGTATAGTATAGATCCTTGTTATTTAAGGAAAAGTATTTAAAATAGAAATTTCATTGATTACTAGTTAAAAAAATAGTATTTCTAAAACCTAGTTTGATTGATTAATCCAATGGTTAGTCCAGTGACCCAGTCAGTGTAAGATCTACGTTTAATAATTATGATTACAAGCACAAGGGTCCCAGCTTTAGGAATGCAACATCCAAGCAGTTGTTGTTAATTAGCTAAATTAAAAGTTGGTTCTAGAGTGCGAGGCTCACTTGGAAGACCAATATCAATGTACCTCATCATTGTGTCTAAGAGTTGAGATGGCATTTGTTCAGTAACAAAGATAAATTGCGAATCAATTTTTTTAAAAAAGATGAATACAAGAAATAATTATTTAAAAGAAATATAAGAAACAATTATTTGGGAATTAATAAAAATTGCTTGCGCGAGATAATAACTAGTGCAAAACGAAGTTATCATAATTTATTCATGGTATAAAGTTTTCATTTTTATGTATTTTTTTAATGGAATTGAACACTCTGCAAATTATTCTATATACATAATAATAATAAAATTAATCAACAGGCAGGAATGGAGACCTTGCAGGTCCAGAAGGAGGCCTCTTCTCAGTTATAGAATCAGAATCTTTAGTTGTTAAGTTACTACTGGATTCATATGATAGGAATAATTGATAAAATAAACTATGACAACAGTTGTAGGGAGATTGGGACTCACCGAAGCCATAGTTGGGGGCGAGGCAGCGGGTGAAGCCCTGGACGGGGTAGAGGACGTCGAGCTTGAGGCCCCGGCCGAGGTCCGGGAAGAGGCCGAGGAGAAAGCTGGTGACCCCTCCGAAGTTGGCCCCCACGGCCACCAGCGACGCCGTCCCCACCCCGGCGAGGAGCCGCCGCCGGAACACCGCGGCCAAAGGAGCGAAGTGCTCCGCCGGGGATGATTTCCACTCGGCGGAGCAGGGAGTTCGATGAGAGGGAATAGGGGCGAAGGAAACGACTCCGGCCCGGAGAGCCATCTTTCCTTCCTTCGATGGTTTTTGATACGAGAAGATGCCAGGAGTTGAGAGGTTCGATGATAAGGCTCTTGCAGAGCCATCCCACGACACGAGTCATACAGAAATAACCGCGTTTGTTTGGTCCGACTCTTTCGAAGAAATAACCGCGTTGGACGAGAAGACTCTTCTTGCAAAGCCATCCCACGAGTCGCAAAGAAATAACCGCGTTTGTTTGGTCAGATTCTTTCATCAAAGAAATAACCGCGTTGGATGATGAATTGAGAAGACTCTTGCAAAGCCAGCCCACGAGTCGCAAAGAAATAACCGCGTTTGTTTGGTCTAACTTTTGGAAGTCTAATGGAAAACTACTGGCACTGTTGTTGGTCTCCAGCAAACCTCTTTGGATTTGCTTTCCCTTTTTTTTTTTTTTTGTTTGGTTGTTGTTTGAGAAAGAGAGAGCTAGACATAAAGAAATGACGGCTATCAATATTTACTAAATAATTAATTCCAACAAGGCGGTGATTTATAATGCAAACCAAGAGCTCAAACGGAGCCACCCAAATGTCCTTCTTAGCTGATGAGGTCGCCTCTTGCTTATGTCACAAAGATTAGGGGCACGTTTGAAACAACAAATTAAATAGAATTGCATTGTCTTCATAATCCAAAAATTATAAGATTGCCAGCCGCATCTCTTGACTTTCTTATCATGCTGTTCCAATCTCTCGTGGCCTCCTAAAGACATCTTAAGGGCTATTTGACATCCAGCTTTTAAGGTTTGCCATCTTTCTATTTAAACAACATCATCAACCTCAAATCAAATTTAGTTTGTCAAGAAGGATACATAGCCAAAAGCCAATTGTTATTTTATTTTAAAGCGAAGATCTTTAACTGAATGCACCTAAATACTATAAATGTAAAGGCACATATAACCCACCATCAATTGATGAACATCTGACACTTTTTAAGTCATGCTAATAATTCGAACTGCTACATAAAGTCACTGAGTCACAAAAAAATAAAAAAAGAAAAAAAAAAGCAAATAATATCATCTAAATGCTGCGACAGGAGCTTTACTTTATGATATCTTAGAGGACTGAAAATGTACATGATAGGGTGATTGAATTCGGTCAAGAAGAAAATGGAAATAACTGTTAGTTTTTTTTTTTTTCGCTGATCGCAATTGGAGCAGAATGTGTCATCATCTCCACTCCGTGTCATTAGAATCTCAACGCTCTTTAATCTATTCACACCTCCACTCCATCCCACAAGATACCTGATAACAGGATGGATTCCTCCCCTCCCCGCAAACTGAGCTCCCACAAATCACACACAAAATCATCGCCTCCGGTCTCGATCATGATCTCGCCACCTTTGATCACTGCCAGGCCTGTGGTGGTCCCGACGCCCGGAGTCCCACCGTCTGGTTGATTCAGGCCTATGATTCCGGCCATAGTCTCTTCTTCTCTCGTTAAAATTGTGGCCACCTCGAAATCTCACTGGGCTGCGTTCTGGGCTCCATCTCTCTAGCACTGACCCATCGACAATCTCCATTCCATCCCCGGGTAGCAAAACAGGCGGCGGCACAGTTCCCTTGAGGCGAGCACCGTAGCTGATTTGATCCGCAAAGAATCGAGCGTTGGGGACAGGAGCCTCTAACGAGGCATTTGATCGATCAAGCCGGGGTTTGCTGTTGGATTGGGCGGCGGCCAGATGGGAATGCTCGGGGAGGACAGCGTTGGAGGTTGCGGCCTTGGAAGCAAAGTAGACGAGGGGCGATGGTTAAAGTTGAAGGACTCCTGTTGAGGTACAGATTGGGCAGCATTTGGTCCGTTTGTTACAGTGTATTGCTTTGTGGGCAAGATGGCGTCGGGAACCGAGTTGCGTTGCAATGGATACATAGAAGAAGCTGAGGGTGCTGGCGGTCTCTTTGGAAGGAAATGGGATGACGGATGGTGTTGAGATGTGGGATTATTGGTTACCGTCAATTGTGGCATGGTTGCAGTCTCAGGAGGCAACCCCAACCCCAAGCCTAAGCCTGAGGCCTGCGTCTTAACAGCAGCAACAGGGGGGACTGCTGCTGCTGCTGCTGCTGGATATGGGGTCTGAGGAACGACGGAAGGAAGAGGAGCCGACGCAACTCGGGTGCCGGGAAAATAAGTATTTCCACGGGTTGGGAATTCTGATCTCCAGGAAGCCTGCAAGATGAGAAAAGATGTTCATGAGATGACTGATGGTAACAACAACAACAACAATTCACGGTGGGTGGAGACGGCACCAAACAGCAGAAGTCGACTCACCCTTGCAGCTGGATCCGATGGAGGAGTTGGGGATGGGAGGGAGGTGGGCTCAGGTTCCTTGGGTTTCTCTTCAGGGCCATCAGCCACAGCCACCGCGTTCATCAACTCTGCCACCCCTACACCATTTTTCTTGAGCTTGTCCAACAATGCCACCATCTCCTCACTTGCCATGCTCTTCCCCTGGCCGGAAGTCAGAGCAAAGACAAGGTCTGGATTTTTTAGCAGCACAGCTAGCAACTCAAGGTCTGGCTCTGGCTTCCCATCATTGACTGCAGGAGTTTCACCATGGGAGGCTCCGCGATGGCGGGGAGAGCATGAAGAGTCATCAATGATGTCGGCATCTGGTGGCGGCTCGATTGGGATTTCAGGGGTTAAGCTGTCATCGAAGTCCATCTCTAGGTCCCAAGGTTCTTTTGGATTCAATGGAATGTCTTGTGGTTTTGAATAGAACGTTTCCTTCTCCCGCCGATTTCTGTGTGTCTGGACTTCCACTTCCTTGCTGTTTACCCCAGCGCCCACGCACCATTCAGAATCAATTAAGACCTCTGCATCAAAAAATGCGGCCAGCATGCCAGAAACTTTCAGATGTTGAACAATTTGTTCTGCTACAGATTAGAAACGTAGCCCAGCATATTATTTATATGGACAAAACCAAAATACAATATTAAACAAAAAAATATAATAAATCTGGGATTCAAGTTTGTGAATTATCCTTGTAACTCTGTACCTTTCCTGAACTAAAGAGGGTGCCTCTCAATCAACCTAAAAAATGATGGCTTCTTAAATGCTGCTTCTTTTTTCGAAAGTAAAGAAGGAGATTTGATAGAAAATCCTGACGCGAGAACACCATCGCGTCAACCGCGAGTCTTTCCCGTTAGTTATAACCCAGAAAATGAAAAATAAAGCATCCAGGATTCTCTCTCTCACATCACTTCGCTTCCACTTCCTTTGAGAACACAATAGCATTTTACAGCCCACTTATTCCCAGCTGCCGAACCGCATAAAAGCCTCAAAGTCAAATACGACGTCACAAAGCCTCTAAATAAAAAGCATTTCCCACTTAAACAATCCACCGAAACAAATAAAATTGATGACAAACTAAATCTATCACCACGATAAAATGATTGCCTGCCAAAAGCTCCGGATAAATTACGGTTAATGAATACCTACGAAATCCCTAGCTAATATATCACGTAGTTATCTAATGAACTAGGGATATTTGACCGTTTTCTGTCACACAGCATGCCGAAATAAAATTGAAGATATAGTTGAAAAAAAAAAAAAAGAGGAATGGACCAAGTATTTTATGGCCAAACGTTTAAGCTTTTCTCGAAAAACGTTTTTGATCAAAGCTAATTCCATGCAAGCAGAGAATCCTGTCATCATTGCAGGAAAGATGTGCGTCACTGTTAGGGGATATTCTGGCAATAATGAGTTTTTCTTTTTTGTGGTCAAAGGAATCATGACTAAAAGCCATTCACTTTACATCATCTTCCACAACCTGATTGTTGTAATTCAGAAGAGTAACCAGACCCACATCAACTGCTTATCCGTAATCATCTATAAATCAACAATTATCTATAAATTACTCTCCGCAAAAGAAAAAATCAGATTATTTTTAAAAATAAACAAGTAAATAAATAAATAAATAAATAATAATAATAAGCTCTCATGTGCTTAATGTATATTTGATTCCTAGCTGGTCCCATAAACGATCATCCGATTTCTAGCCAGAAGCACCGCAGCTCTCACCTATGGTGCCTAACCAGAAAGGAGGCATGGAAGACTGCTGCTCGACTTAGAAAACCACTTGCCTTTGTTACTCATGCCTTAAATTTCTCATTTTAAATCAAAATAGTATACAGAACTAGAGGTTCTTCAAGGTTTAGTATCTGAAATAACTAAATTAGCTTTCTCAATGCACATTTAGTTTCATAGCTCTCTCCCTGCTCTTAATGGTATATCCCCATGGTTCCATTTTAATTCATCTTCCCAGCCTCTTATGATGGGGTTGCAACCTCTCCCTCATCAGGACCCAGAACAAAGGTTAAATTTGAAGCAAGCGATAAAACATGTGGGTTTAGCACATAACATTAGTTCAGCACCGTGTGATCTACACTGGAGGCATATGCACCATCAGATTCTCTACATCTGACAATGCTTAGCACTTGGAGGCATAATTCTTGTGGCATAAACATAATCGGACATCAAAGCTCTTCAAAGTCCTAATAGAAAGATCATCTACAAAGCGTAAGACCTGCGCTACAAGCGTGCGTTGCCAAACCAAGGCTAATGCTACGACAGCAGCCACACATTCTAAATAAACCATCTGATTTTATTAAAGATTCCCATTGGTCACAGTAATGCGAAACTTGTAAAAGCTCCACATTTCCTCCTAGGTAGAAGCAATTCAACAAAGAGAAACAGAAACAGATAAAGAGACAAAAAAAACAAAGGTACCTGGTGGTGCAAGCCATTGGACTTGACTTGACTTCAACTTCTCCAGCAACTGCTCCTGAGAAGATGGGTTTGGTCTTGGAATGACTGAAGTTTCTGGCTTTTTGGGAAGAGCGTTTGTTGTGGATATTAAAGATTTTTTCCCCTCATCTTTTTCCAATGGAGGTAACCGACGGATTCTTGATGCAGACAGCATATTGCTAGTTTGAGATAGAGCAGGCACACGATTATCTGGTGTTTTCTGTGGCTTATTTTCACTACTGAATGCGTAAGCTTTGCCATACTTATTTTGCATGAAGATTGCACGCATCTTTGCCTTCTGGATATCATCAGCTGACATTGGACGGCTATGGTTCGAAGGTAAAGCTCTTGCAACCTGCACACTTCTTCCTGAGGTTTTATGATCAGGCTGCTCAACCAGTAGAACTTTTCTGCGTTCTTTGGTTTCTGCAAATTGCTAAGGAAAATAATCCTGCTTGAAAAGTTATGTCACTCAACAGTAGTAGAAGTTGCAGCCATACTTAACAATCGCTCTAAGAGCTGTAGAAAGAAAGAAAATTAAACTACTATTATATTTTTTTAATTATTTTTATTCATGTTAATTTAGATTTACTTTTTATCTTTATTCTTATCATTGAATTGTTAAAAAATCACTTTTTTTTAACTAGAGCATCTAAACCTTCATTGGGTACGTTCAAACAATCGTAATCAATTTTCATTTATTTTATCTTCAACTGAAACTATTCCTATCATTATCTAAAAATTTTAGAATAAAATTAACATATAAATATATCAACTTGAAACTTATTAGGGTCAAAAACAACTTCTCACCAGATAGATAATTGATTTGCAAACTCTAATTTTCTTTATAGTTATAAGTAATTATCATAAAAGAATACAATTCATATCCATGGTCATGGTTCATTAAGGATGCTAAAAGCCATTCGAGGTAAACTCAATGTGGCACAATAATAACTTGTCAAGCATGGGTGTTTTTTTTGTGCTCCCATTCAAGAGGGTTTTTGTGGCACTCATGACAGTGCATGGCATTTGAATTGCACCAGGAAGCGGTTTGGCTCACTACGGGCAACAAGCATTACCAATAGCAGGAATGTGCTCCACACAAACTGGAGACCTGTTCATGAATTGCTCCCAGCGCACATGCCCAAGCGAGGATTCATGGGAGCATCGATAGACAAACATCCAAATCCCCCGGGACGCAACTGCCAGCGCAAAGTGCTTGCTACTGCTAGAAAGCCAAACCATTTCCATTATACATTTTTAATTTTCACTTGCTTGACACATGATTTCCCACATGAAAAGTGCACTCCCTGCTTTCATTAAAAATAATGAGTATAATCGTCAAGCCTTACCCCACCTGTATGCACTCCGCCACATTTTCATGTGTGTAATCCGTTATATCCATTTTCCTCTAAACTTCTATATGGAATAAAGGGGCACATGCAGATATAATAAGTGAGTACATTTATCAGTTTTGACTAACACATTCACTGTGAAATACCTTCACAGCCTTCCCAGAATGACATTTCTAGAAGACTGCCATATATTAGTAAAGAAAATGGAAGGAAATATAAAGGCCAGCATGGAATTTCGCTTAAGGATACTGGACAATGGGATGCTTCGGCTATGATTTTTACTTAACTCGTCATTAGAAGCTGGAAGTAGCTTCAGTAACTGTCTAGACTCTGATTTCCTGTTCAATTAAAAAAAAAGAAGAAGAAAGAAAGAAAGAAAATCAAGGTTTTCAATACGTTCGTAAAAAATGAATAAAAACAATACCTCTAGGACTTCAAACATCTTTCATTAAACATCAGAAACATGAATACCTGTTGTTTTCCAGATCTGCAGTAATGGCAAGAACGTCCTTCTAACAAGGAAAAAAGAAAATAAGGCTTTTTCTCCGGAGGAAAAGTTAAACCTATTGTCATATTTACAATTACTTACAGGAATATCCATTTTGGATTGCCATGACTCATCACTAAGAATTTCACTGATCCTATAATTGGGAGGAAAGGAAGGAAAATAACTTTAGTAACAGTTTACTGTAAAATGAGAAACAATAAATTATTGTAGTAGACAGATATTTTGTATGCCTTTGTTTACGAATTATCTCCTTCTGAGAGTCCTTGGAGAAATTGAGAAGAGGTTTCTTCAAAGCCTGGCTTCTAACAAACAGTTTGCTCCATCTCGAAAGGAGGGTTCTCGCCCTGTTTGATACGTCTGATCATCAAATCAGATAAGTGAGTCCCAAAAGGTCAGCATGACGTATCATAGAATTTAGATTAAAGAAGAGTACTTTTTATGAAATTTATGCAATCAAAGAACATATAGCAGAACAAATGAATTATTGATATGAGACAAGTCATTTTCCAAAGTATTTGCTTGCTTCCTGGTTATGGACTAGAGGATTCTAAGGGTCACCCTAAACTTCTTTAAGAACAGGACAGGAGGGATCCTGGCTGAAACCGAGTTGAGGGCGGGACTTGCACCCAGGTCCTCGGTTGGTCCCAAAGATCTTACCAGATGCACTAGTTGGCAGCCCTAAGAGTTGTCTTACATATTGCTCTCCATAAGTTGCTAAGTTCATTCTATAATGTACTTCATGACTGCCTATAAGTAGGTGATAATGAAAGCACTGCAAGGATGGTAATAAAATAGCAGAATACTGTATCAAGAAAATGAAATTGATTCCCTCATCTTCATTTGATATTTTGGCCAATATCATCTTTGCTCCGCATCTAATTCTCTCTGATAGCCTCAGTTGTGATTCATTACTATCAAACTTCATCTTAGTGAATACCGATTGCAAGGGGAAAATTATCCTTCTCCTTGCTAAATAATCCCAGCCACAATGGAAGAGCTCACTCAGTAGATGGAGAACTTCAGAGGCGATTAAATATTAGAGATAATATTGTTTGCAATTCATGTCTTTGTAAGAGTGCATAGATAATATAGATAGGGAACAGTTGAGAACTGTTTCAAGTCTGACATCCTGGAATCGTTAGATAACACCATTTGTATAAACATTTATCATAACAATGCACGTCATCAAACAAGAGAAATATGGAGCATCAAGTTTAAAGTTGTCAAGAAATCAGGATCTGAATTTGAAGGTGAAAATTTGATGATGCCTTAATGTGGTTGATAGGTACACACCTGACGCCCTATAAAACCTCAGTCTGTTAATGGTCTGCAAGATAGTAGACATTTGCACAGGCAAAGCTTTATGTAGTGGCACGTGACAAAGAACCTGGGTAAAATCAAATTTATAGCTGAGGAGCTGTATCATATAAAAAAGAATTATACAAAATTGCCATCAATAAAAATAGGAACCTTAAAAATGACATGAAGCACAGTTGTTTGTTCTTCAAGAGCTGCTTGGCTCAACCAAGTGGCTAAAATGGTAAGACCGCCTTTCGTTAAAAACCTAAAACAACGTCAAAGGGCACCCAAGATCAGTTAAATTATCTTTAAATACTGTCAGCTCAAGATTTCAAAAAGGGCACAGAATTACCAAATTAAGACTGCTGAATTATGGATTTGGAGAATCCATTCCATCAGCTTCACCTGTCCAGAAAATGTCTCTTCCTTGCTCATTAGATTAAAATGTTGTCCATAAACTTTTTATCATTGGAGTCAATGCCAGGATAGGTCTCTTCCAGTGCTGAGCATGAAGGACCTTCCTCATTGTTCTTAAGATCAGTTGAATTTGAAGTGTCCTGTTGGCCATCTGTCAAGCTGCTAATAACCATGGCATTCCCAGGAATGGGTATTTGTTCCCTGACCATCATAGTGTCAGCGAAACTTGTTGAGGCTTCCTTGCTGACAGTCAAGGACTGTTCAGAATTAAAGGAGCATCCATTACAAGATGCCCTGGATGCCTCTACCCTGGCAGCTTTCTCTCGTGACAGGAGAACAAACTTTCTCACTCTCGAACGCTGACCAGCAAAAAATTCTCTAACCTGCAGGTCAATAAGTTGAAAATAAACTGCATTTCACTTGCCAATCAAATTCTTTCACAAAGCCGGCAAAAGACATAAAGATGGAGTGGTAAGCAACGAAAAGATCCTATTAAGAAGTCCTTACCAATCAAGAGAGTGGTGCTCTTAGAACTTCTTAAGTGACCAAAAACTAGAAAACAAAATGGTACCAAGCAACGCAACACAAAGGGAAAGTACAGACAGCCAAAAAAAACATATGAAAACAAAAATGCTGGAGAAACGTTGGTGTTGATTGGCTTGTTGACTTAGAGAAACAAACCTGCTACATCATCCCACAACCCAGGTTGTATGGGATATAACCATGATTCTATATGTTAAGAAACCATGCCAAGTTGCATCTTGCTAAATCAGTGCTCATGTAATAGCATAACACATTTCAAGCATACAGAGACAACCTAAAAATTCACATAGTTTGGAAATACTAGTTAAGTCATCGGGATCAAAGCAAGCTTTCCAAAAAGTGGCCAATAAATCGAACAAACAAGTATGCATAAAATTGTGCCTCTAGAAAGGCAAAAGAACTAGAAATTTAATATTGCAACTTTTGACTCGCATCAATTGCTTCCACAGCATAGAACTTGTTCTCAAGCTAACCTGAAAACAGGCAAGCTCTAGTTCTTTATTCCAAAAAAATAATTATATAAATTAAAGAAAAGAGATCACCATGTTCATATTATCATGCTCATAAGGACAAAATGAAGGTGTCACTCTTTTGGCTACAAGAGAACAAACAGAATCCAATGTCTTGTCCTACCTATTTCAGGCTCACTTTACAATCCTCCCTGACCTTCTTTTTTTTTCCTAAAAAGCTTCTCTTAGAAGTCTCCTCTTTTATTTCATTTGTCATTCAGTAAATATAGGACTCCATTCAGAAAACACACAAATACATCACTACCTGACTAAAATCACTATCATTAAATATGACTGGAAAAATAAGCATAAATACAACCACATCTAATGTTTCAGGTGTGTTTAGAAGAATTATTAAATCATGATGTTTCATGAATTTATATATTGTTTAATAATATGTTGTGCTTCTGTGTCGCCAGTTATTTGGCTCTGCACTTAAATCTTACAAAAGCCCCAAAACCATGCGAATGAAATTTTGTACTTTAAGCAGAACCTTCCAAAGTCAAATTTCTCTCACATATTTTTCTGCATATATCATTTGCATTTTCATTCCATTTCTGAACCTTCTGTTTTTTGAACTGTTCACCTTTTAACGAATCTAAATTTTAAAATTCTAAAATTTCAAACTAGGAATATATAGAAACATAATTTTGAAAATAAACCTCAAGATGCAGCATTATTAATCAGTAACAGGCATAGCATATAGCAAATTCAAGCTCAAGATTTCCTTACCGTAGTGTACTATGAACAGTGATTATAATTAATGAACGTAACAAAGAAAACTGCATAACAACGACGTGCCTGAGACCCTAAGCAAAAAATTGGATATATTAATGTCCTTACATATTAACAAGAATGTTAGTGGGGTAGAAGTGCTAAAACTAAAAAAATGGAAGAAATTGTACCCCCCCCCCCCCCCCCCCAAAAAAAAAAAAAGAAAAAAGTGCAAGGCTAGAGCCAGGTGAATCATTGTTTTGTCATGGCAACAAACAGGCTGCATGAGAAACAAAATTGCATACAGATGCAAATGAAAGAAAATTGGGCCATATATTATATTTATAAGAAAGCAAACAACCTGTGTAACTGTAACCCCAAAAAGAGCACTAATCTCACGGGTTTCCTTCTTGCCAATAACATCCTTGACTGAGAAAATTGACTGCATATAATTTACTGCTTTGGGGTTCAGCAAGTCCTTTGGCTTTTTACCTGTAAAAAGCCAGAAAATATCAAATATTGGAGAAAATAGATTTCATCTGTATCAATTGAGTATCAAGGTTACTGTAGCAACTAATAAAGCAAAAATTTTCATGAAAATGTGGCAAGATAAAATTAAAAATTGCCAATTAATTTAAAATTATTAAAAAAATGAAACTATAAGAAATCTAGAATGTTACAGTAAAGGATATAACAATAAAAACTCAAAAGATATAATCCGGTCCATATGTCAACACCTTTTATAAACTTGAAAGAATTGGAGAATTTAAAGGCTACAACAACATAGTAAGGGTGACGGTAGGTGAAGCGCACAATAAAGCAGCAATGGGTCCAGCAAAGACTTAAAGTTTCTTCCAGAAGAGGATTCCAAAAACAAAACGCATACAGATATTTGGTGCAGTTTCATTCACTTCATTTGAAAAAAAATGTTATTATGTAATGATTTAGCATGTGTTTCCTCAATGAATTAGCCTTTTCAGTTTCAAAACTTTTGTCTTAGCTGAAGTTTTCAATTTTGGCATAAATATTTTGGTTTTCTAATGGCTGGAACACAAGTCAAAGCTGAAAACATTTACCCTGAATATGATGAAGTTAATTTCTCAAGCAGAAGTCATTAAAGTAATAAGTAAAAAAAAATCATCATATGCAATCAGGGTTCAATAAATCCTCGCCACAACTAGAAGAAAACTTCAGATTTTGTCTAATTTAATTTGTTCTTTAATGTTCAGTTAGGTCATTATATGAGATGGAACTAAATGAACAGCCAGAACCTTTGAAAATAATCCAATTTCTATTATTGTGAGTGAATACAATAACTCACCAATTTTTACAGACAGTGCTCCAGCAGCCTGCATGCAAAACAATGTGCAAATCAGTGCCCTTTCTGTTCTAGAAAACAAAGACAATATCACATAAAAGATCAAAAGAAACATTTATCTAAGATTAGAGAGCAGAAATAAAACGAGTGAAAGACCAATTAATAAGAGTTGCCTTCACAGAATACGCTAAGATGCCAGATTCACATATATTGACAAATTCAAGCACACAATTCATGGTTGTCTACTGAAATTCAAAAATATCCTTAAAACCTCCAGCAACAAAGCTTCTTAATGGGGCTGACTAGTTGGCAAGAATGCATGCAAATATAGACTGGGTTGTTACATATTGCTGAATTCAAAAGCCATCTACTCGTGGTTCAAAAAGCTCCAAGATGAGAAGGAGAATATAGGTGATCAAGGAATTTCATCGCACCTTGGCGTATGACATGAGGACAAGAATTGAAACCCTAAATTCATACGATATGTAAGTAATACCAAGATGGCAGAAGATGATGAGTAAGCATCATTTGCATCAAGAATTGAAACCCTAAATTCTTCAAAATAGATATCTTTAGAACAACATATCGTAGCTTCTTCAAATCCCAAAGCTTTTAATTCTTTTCCTTCGTTTCTCCACATCCAGCGATCGACAAGGGCACCAAGAAGCCCTGAAACACGCTCCAAAGAGCAAAACAATGCCACAACCATGAAGAAACGAGAAAACCCTACAGCGCTGTGGTGAACGCACCATTTCTTGGGAGAGGGGGTTGACGCCGGTGATCTTGCATTGGGCGACGACGAGCTTCTGGAACTGATCGATCTGGCTGCGGAAGAGCTCCCTCTGCGAGGCGAAGAGCGCCGCGACTGACTCCGCCGAGCTGCCGACGTCCAATTCCACGAGCGTATCCTCGGAAACTACCGGAACGAGCGCCATCTCCAATCCCAAACGCGGAAGTGCTCGAGCGCCCGTGCATTAGGGATCCGAAGGAGAGGATGGGAGGGGCCCGGATCGGAGACGCGAGCGGCGAGCCCTGGCGACCGAAGAAGGGCGAATTAGGGGGTGGGCCCGGAGATCGCCCTAGAAATTTTTTTTCCAGGAGCTGGAAAAAAAAATTTTTTTTTAATATATAATTTCTTAAAATTAGTTTTGTTTTGAATTATAAATCCGTACAATCAAAATAATTTTATTTTATTTTTATATAAACTATAATATTAATCATTAAACTTAAAAGGTTCATCACTTGAGCTTTTGAACTTCGAAAAGTAAAAAAAAATAATAATCTTTAACTTTTCTTTTTATTTCACTTTAATCCTTATTGTTAAACCAAAAAAATATCATTAATTTTTATTCTACATGCAGTACATGTGGCAGCGCACATAGCATACAGATGATTAAATTAATTTAAAATTTATGATTAATCTATTAACTCATTAATTTAATATTTAATAATTAATTATAAAAATAAAAATAACCTTTCTCATTATGTCGGCTTTCTCCTTTCTTCCTTACACTGCAACCTCCTCTATTTTCTCGCCTCAGGCCCTCCTGTGGAGGACACACATATACGGGACTCATCTCCACAGGAGGAGATATGTAGAGGATACACATCTGTAGGATGTGTTCTGTTTGAATATGATATGGCATAACACTAGTTCCAAGA
This sequence comes from Calamus simplicifolius, assembly GCA_900491605.1. Lineage (NCBI taxonomy): Eukaryota > Viridiplantae > Streptophyta > Magnoliopsida > Arecales > Arecaceae > Calamus > Calamus simplicifolius. The sequence continues at coordinate 187,690 of UESW01001976.1, read as the reverse complement.
CCTTTCCTCTTAGGGGACATTTAAGAGTGATACACCAGTTGGATGTTGTAGGACCGTGGGACACATAAGAAAATAATGATTATATAAAGTGGGTTTGTTACATTGCATATTCTGATATTTATTGTAAGCTTCCAAGATAATTTGAGCTGATGATATGCATGTTCTGATAACATAATAAATGTATTTGAAATTGGAAGCTTTTCATGAAAATGTGATTTGAAAATATCTTGAAATGCTATGATGATATATGACTATTTTACATTATAATAGGCTTACTTATTGAGTGTGAGCTTATGTAAATCTCACAATGTTTTTCAGAGCCTCTAGACTGATGAAGGAATTATGAGGTGGACGGAACTTCTATTAAAATAATTTAGATCCATTATGTTGATATAACCCCAGTGATGTTTGTATATAGGGCTTATAGCCCAAACCTTATAGTTATGGTTTGTATTAATGTTATGGACTTGAATTATATTGATATTGCTTTATTGGAATTAAGTGTTTTGTTTCGAGATGCCTTGCATGCCTGGCATGCGGCGGATTGTCATCCTAACTCAAATTTTGGGTCTGAAGTGTGACAGCTTTTATGGTATCAGAGCCAGGTTTTGATCCTTCCTCTTATGGGACATTTAAGAGTGATGCACCAGTTGGGTGTTGTAGGGCCATGGGCACATAAGAAAATACTGATTATATAAATATAGTGGGTTTGTTTACATTGCATATTTGGCATTTATTATATAATTAAGCTTCTAAATTATTTTGAGCTGATGATATGCATGTTCTGATAACATGATAAATGTATTTGAAATTGAAAGCTTTTTATATGCAAATGTGATTTGATAATATCTTGAAATGATATGATAATATTTTGAAGTGATGAAGCTTTTTACATGTAAATGTGATTTGATAATATCTTGAAATGATAAATAATACCTTGAAATGATATATGATTATATTACATTATAATAGGCTTACTTATTGAGTGTGAGCTCATGTAAATCTCACAATGTTTTTCAGAGCCATAGGATTGAAGAAGAGATTATGGGGTTGATGAAGCTTCTATTAAAATAAATTAGATCCATTATGTTGATGTAACCCTAGTGGTGCTTATGTATAGGGGCTTATAGCCCAAACCTTATAGTTATGACTTGTATTAAGTTATGGATTTGAATTGAATATATTTAATTATTGCTCTATATTGATTTATGTGTCATAATTCGGGACACCTTGCATGTCAGGCATGCAGCGGGTTGTCACCCTAACTCAAATTTTTGGATGCTCAAATTTTTGGGCCTGAGGTGTGACAGCTTTTGTGGTATGAGAGCCGGCTGTTTCCACTACACTGACTGATATGTACATGAAGTATTCAAGTTACAATAAGGCGATGGATATCGTCAATCAAATGGCAAAGAAGGATGTGGTCTCCTGGGCTGCCATCATAGGTGGTTATGCTCAAATTGGTTTATATGTTAAGTGGGTTACTGAGTTGGCCACAAATTGGTCTCGGGAAAAGTTTGCGATCAAGGAACTATGACTCAGTATCCAGATGTCTAAATAGCTGGTTTACAGTTTGGGATTAGCGTACTGAGGTAAGTAAGCCAATTATCATGATTTCATAAATTATTTAATTTATAAATCGTTGGATTTATAGCTGTATGCATATTTATTGAATGCGAAAAATGAAGTTTCATTTATATTGACTATTTGAATTAATAAATAGTATTATGAATTTATAATTTAGTATTTGCTATGACTATTGTAGCTGGTAATATTTTGCAAGAAATGGCTTATATGTGTATATGCAAAAATATAATTACTTTGACCTTGCAAAATATGTTGGTACTATTGAGATAATTATATGTGATTGCTAATATTTTGCAAAGTAGTAATTATAAATATGCGAAAATTGAAGATGTTGTTATTTTGGCTTTGCAAAATATACCGATACTATTGATGTATTTTTATGCTATGAATGTACAAACCACTGTATATGTGATGTGAGAAGCTCATGTTTATGATGATGTATGATGTGTGACATGCAGATATGATAATAATATTGAATTATACTTATATGTGTCGCCGCGGTTCTCATGTGATGTGAAATGATGTGAAATGCCAAGTGATACGTGACCTACCTCCATAGGGAAAGATATGTGGAGGACACACATCTGTACGGTGTGTTCTGATTGATTATGATACGGACCCACCTCCATAGGAGAAGATATATGGAGGACACATATTTGTAGGATGTATTTGTTTGATTATGATATGGCATAATGCTGGTACCAGGACCCTTCCTCTTAGGGACATTTAAGAGTGATGCACCAGTTGGGTGTTGTAGGGCCATGGGACACATAAGAAAATAGTGATTATATAAATACATTGGGTTTGTTTATATTGCATATTTCAGCATTTATTATATAATTAAGCTTTCAAATTATTTTGAGCTGATGATATGCATGTTCTGATAACATGATAAATGTATTTGAAATTGGAAGCTTTTTACATGCAAAGGTGATTGGATAATATCTTGAAATGATATGATAATATCTTGAAGTGATGAAGCTTTTTACATGTAAATGTGATTTGATAATATCTTGAAATGATAAGATAATATCTTGAAATGATATATGATTATATTACATTATAATAGGCTTACTTATTGAGTGTGAGCTCATGTAAATCTCACAGTGTTTTTTTAGAGCAAAAAGAGATTATGGGGTTGATGGAGCTTCTATTAAAATAAATTAGATCATTATGTTGATGTAACCCCAGTGGTGCTGCTTGTGTATAGGGGCTTGTAGCCCAAACCTTATAGTTATGGCTTGTATTAAGTTATGGATTTGAATTGAATATATTTAATTATTGCCCTATGAAGAAGTTTGTTTTTATTTTTTTTATTAATTATTAAATTAATAGATTAATAGGTTAGTCGGATTTTAAATTAGTTTTGTTATCTGAATGCCACGTGGGATAAAAATTAACGATGTCTCCTATATTTAACAGTAGGGATCAAAGTGAAACAAAAAGAAAAGTTTATGATCACTTTTGTAATTTTTTAAAGTTCAGGGATTAAAGTGGCATAATCCCCTAAGTTTAAGGGTTAATACCGTAGTTTAGCTTCTTCTTTTTTTTTCTTTTTTTTAATGAACTCAGTTTTTGAATAAATATCTAATTAATTAATTCTACAATATGCTACGATTTACTTGTTTTTATGTTTCTTTCTTTATTATTTATCTTAAATGATTAATATAAATTTAGATGACTTTCTAAAATTTCTAGCAAAAAATACATTATATTAAATTAAAAATATATAAATTTTAAATATTACGGTGAGGTTAAATTTTGAAAAAAAGAATATATTATTAGTTATAATGCAAATGTGAGGGAAAAAAAGGGTAAAAGATTTCATCCATTTGAGTTATGTAACATAAGATGCAAGAAAAATTATATGTTATAAGGATATTATTTTTTTGACTAAAAATTCTTCTATATTTAAACCAATAAATAATGCTCTATAAAAAATATGTAAAAGCATCCAAAATGCAATTTTATATTTTTAAGATAACTTAATTCACTTACATCAGTCATAATTCTTCTAAAGAACAATACCCCAAATGATTAATTTGTCGAATTAATATTATATATATAAATATTATGTCTAAACTTGAACAATAATATTTGCCTATTATGAATTTATAATAAAAATATTTATAAATTTTACTAAAAAAAGAAAAGATATTTATGGACCTCATGCATTACAATTATACTTATTATTGGCTTTGTTATCAAAATCGGTAGAAAACATGACACCATTTTTTAAAAAGTTATTGTCGTATGCATTTAAGAAATTTAGTAATAATGAAATTAGTGTTTTTGGTTATTATTATGAGGGTGACAAAAAAAAAACAGTTTAAAAATTGTACTTGTTTGATCATATATATCTTTAGTGCATCTACTATAAATTTTTGTTAAGAATATGTTTGATTCTTATAAGTAGGCCCTCAAAATAATTTTGTTGCATGAAAATCATTGCGGATAATCACCTTTAAAGTAGATTTTGGCTTTAAAAAATTAAACTTAAACATGAATTAAAACAAACCGAATAGGTACATACATACATATATGTATACACACACACACACACACACACACACACACACACACACACACACATATATATATATATATATATATATATATATATATATGTATGTATGTATGTATGTATGTATGTATGTATGTATATAGGCATTCAAGGGATGGCCTCTCGGGAGCTTGAGCGGAGCGCTAATGGCGAAGAAAAGGAGAAGCAGTGAAAGGAGAGAGTGATGCTGAGACTGAGCGAGGAGTCGCCTGAGAAAATATGGAAGTGTCCTATTTATAGGCAATCACCTGAATCTTGAGCGCCTTCTGGAAGGTTCAAAGGTTGTCGGGATTCGAAGATGATTCGAATCAAGCTGTTGTGAGGCTAGTAAGATCTATCCTATCCATTAGAGGATCGACGATTGGGAGAGCTTTCTGATGGCCCGAGATCCGATGACTGTGCAGGTCCTAAGCCGTTATTGCAGGTCCTAGGCCACGTCTCGATATGATTCATCGTTTGGAATTCCGTTACACTGAGCTTGGGCTCTCCCGTGCCAGGTTCCGCAGGGGCGCAGAAAGGCTTGGTTCGACGGTCGAGGGATGACCCGGCCTTGATGGCCGAAATGCACAAATAGTTCACGCTGCCAGAGTGTAAGCATGGTTTGAGCAGTCGAGGTACGAGGGCGGCTGAGATATGACAGAAGAAATAAGCCGGACGTGAAAACAGTTTCGTTCTGCGGAGGCGCACTCAAGCTATGGAGTGCTCGGAGAGGCCGAGCTATGGATTGCTCGGGGGAGCCGAGCTATGGGTTGCTCGGAGGAGCCGAATCATATTGGTTAGCTCATTCTTTATGGGCACAGTGTAGCAGGTGAGGGCCAGGGCTGATCTTACCCCCTTCGCATGGTTATCAATGCAATGATGATTTTACCCCTCAACACATGCCCCCCACTCCCTAGTTCGAAGCGTAGGTTCGGGCATAGGGAGTATAGACCTAGGTGGCGCGACCCGAACAGGGAGATCTGGATTTGACAGCCCACGCAATGATGCCCTAGGTAATGCTGCGTGGCTGCCTTGCCTTTACGAGGTGGATCCGTCGTTTCTTGGGTGCAATGGCCGGGGTTGCGCCATGTAGGGGATCTCGATCTTCATGGTGCCTGCAATGGCGGTTCCGGACGTCTTGGTTGAGATGCCTTATCTTCTCCTTGAGGCAATTTCTTTTGGGAAAAACGGAGTTGAAGCGGCGCCAACCCCATTCACAACGCTCTTTAGCTTTCCCTCGAAGAACTTCGTTCTCCTATTTTCTTGGCGACCTTGCTCAGCGTCTCTTTTGATCAAAGCATGGTGAGCCCGAGCGATTTGGCTTCGGAGGTGACCCTGACGGATCTGGAACGGATACGCTGCCTATACAAGATTCCTCAGATGTTGCCCTGTTGCTCCCGACGGCCGACAACAGGGTGACATTTGAGCTAGGGGATGGAGCATTCTGTTATGAGGAAAGTTTGAGGGCGGGCCTCAGGTTTCCTCTTCATCCGCTGGTTCGGGAGGTGATGAGGTTCTACAATATATGCTTCACCATGGTGGCTCCCAATAGCTGGCGCAACTTTATTGGATTCATCTTGCTATGCAGTCGCGTTGGGGTAACCATGACTCTCCCGATGTTCAGGGTGTGCTACAACTTGGTTTCTGGAGGGCCTCGAATGGCCTTACATCGGTCCCCGGAGGTCTTTCAAGATGATTTCAGACAATCCGTCGTCGATAAAAGAATGGAAATTGCGATTCTTCATAGTCGAAGGAAATATCGGCTTGGATTTTCCTCGGGTGTGGGGACGTTATGTAAAATATCTGGAAGCGTATCCAGAGTTATCTGAGTAGGAGAAGAGGGATCTGATCGTGTTGCGCAGCAGTCAAATGCTTCCAGCTAGCACCCTTCTATCAGAGGACGCTCTTTTCGTAGCTGGATTGAGCCCATTGATCCTTGAGGTAAGTATTGTTTTGTAGCTAACAGGTTAAGGCGATTTTAGCTTCGATTTCTGTACGAGCTAACGGGTGAGTCGCATTGCATCTGCAGCCGAAAGGTCAGCATTCGTAAATCAGATGAGAGAAGAGCTGGTAAGCGTCGCGGGAGGCCCGGCCCCAGTAGTAAGCATAGGGCCGAGAAAAGGTCTCGCCCTTCCGGTTCCCGCCTTAGAGGATCAGGAGAGATGGCGATGATTGCCGTCCCTCGTTGCCGCTGGACGAAAGTATCGAAGTTCCAGCGGCGGCGGGCGGTCCTTCGATGCCGGAGGAAGGTCCGTCAGCGGGGCGAGGTCAAGATACCGCGGGGTTTCAGAGGAGGCTGCCAAAATTTCCTCCCCACCTATTGTCGTTTTGCCAGATGATGGCATGGAAGCGACGTCAGTTTACTTGGAGGCCCCCGCAGCCAGGGTCACCCGGTCTCCCTCATTGGAGGCCGGCGATCCAGAGGCGTTGCAGGCGGAGGCAGGAGTGGTCTCCGCTTCAATCGAGATGGGAGAAATGGTTGTAGCTGCTGAAGTTCAGCCTGGGCTGCCTGCCGGAGAGCCGGCGGAGGATGAAGGGACAACCGAACCAGCTGAAGCAGTGACTGAACTCCGCAGGACATCTTCCGGCGAGGGACCTTCTACCGAGGCACCGGAGGCCCCGAGTGAAATTGAAGCTCAAGAGGAGTCTGCCAGGAGCAGAGAAATGTCTGAAGAGCAGGGGGAGCCACTTAGCGAAGGGGACGTCTAGGCTGAGGCTCCCCTTGTCGGAGCTAAAAGCCCGAGGCCTCTCAAATGAGGGCCTTGGTGGAGGAGGTTAGTCGGACGAGGACCCCGGTGGCCGCGGGTTCCCAAGTTGGCCTCCTGAGTGAAGATTTCCACCTATGCGATCCGAAGGTTAGTGCCATGTTCTCTGCTTTAATGCAGTCTGTGTTCCATGAGGGAGAAAGTTCCTCGGCCGGAGGGGACGACCCTGTGGACCTTGTCGATGTGGCCTTCAGGTATACTGGAGTACTGAATGAAGCTTTCTTCTCACCAAGATCGATGACATTTCCCTCGCAAGGATTGCCACGGATTATGCGTCTCGGGTAAGCCATCGCCCCGAAGTAGAGTTTTTAGTTAGTTAGTTCGACTGTGTTTCCATACGTGTGATTCTTTTCGCAGAATGCTTTGATCATGAGGGCGTTGAAATGACGTTTGCATCTAGCTGTCGGAGCTTGGGCTCAAGCCTGTAAAGAAATCGGTCACCTCAAGGAGAGGGTGGATTCAACAGCCAGTCTTTCCCGAGCTTTGGCGATCTCCCAGAGGGAGCTCGAGGAGACTCTTACAGCCGAGAGAGAAAGAGCCTCTCAACTTGCGATGCAAGTCAATGAGCTTCAGGGCTTTCGCGAGCAATTCAACAAGGCTAGTCTGGAATTATCGCAGATTATAGCAGAGCACGAAGATAAGGTCAAGGCCATGCAGTAGTTTTTCGAGAAGAGATGGGACCAGCTGAAGGCCAGCCACGCCGAAGATAGAAGCAACTGGAGTAAGAGGTTGGAGGAGGATGAGCACAAGTGTCGGCGGCAGTAGGACCAGCTTACCTGTTTGAATAAAGAGCTCGCCAAAATGAAGGATCAGCTGAAATGGTCGGATGAGCGAGCTGCTCGGCTCTCCGACGATCTCGACTATGCTCATCGGGAGATTAGGGACAACAGTCCTAGGTTGATGAACTCAAAAGAGAGTCTTCGTCAAAATCAGTCGGCTAAATCGAAGGCTCTCGATAGGGTTCAAGTACTGAGCCATGAACTGGCTCGACGGGATGAGCAGGTGGGGTGTCCCATGTTTTGTCTATTTTGGCCTTCCGACTCTTGCCTCATGATGCGTGTCGTAGCGCAACGATTAAAACACCTTAATTTCACTATTAGAATAGCGAGAGTAAGGGATCGATTCCACAGGGACTCTAGCGATTATCTTGAAATAAATTTATAAATTTAACTAATTAGATAATCAGTAGTGCAAAATAATTAAGATATGGTCTATCTTATAAGAGCACGGCCCGTACCGTAGATCACGGCCCGTCCCTTTTAAGTATAGATCAGTCTGAAATTATTTCACTTAAATATAATTTAAGAACAATTAAACATGAATAGAAATTTTATTTCAATAACATCCAAGAGTGCATAAAAGAGTTTATTTGCTAACATTAAGAAGCAACAGAAAGCAATAAATTCTCCTAAATCAAACTGGGCTGGACCGGTGATGAAGACTTGAATCGGGCCGAAAACAGGCTGAACTGGGCTGAAGACGATTTGAACCAAGGCGCAATCTCTCTGCAGACGTCTCCAAGCCAAGAACAGAGCCTTCACGCCAGAATCTTCTTCAAACAAAGCCTCCAGGATCTTCTCCAAACAAAGCCTCCACGAATGCCTGCAGAACCTCGGACGGTCGCCTCACGAACCACGAACAGATCCTCCGAGCAGAGCCTCCACGGATGGCTCTTGGGAACTCCAAGCCACGGATGATCCCCGCCCTCAAGCCTCTGCTGCTATTTATAGAAGTCTGGACGCGGAGAAGCAACGACTTCCTGTTACAAAAATAGAGTTGACGCGGACGCGGTGCAAAGAAATCCCGAAGATATTGCGGATAAGATTCTAATTCCTTCCATATGAAGTTTCTATTTCAAATTTGAAGATTTCCAATCCAATTTATTTCTGAATTGGTAAAGGATAAGATTGGATTTGATTAGGATAAGAATCGTGCGTAAATAAGGAAGGCTAAGAAGATGATGAAGTCGGCAATGTGTTTGCCGTTTTTGCTTTGAAATCCATGCTAAATCCTTATGAAATTAATTTCTAGCTTGTTTTAAGTCCGATTCGAGTGCCGTTTGCGTTATTAAATTCCTAAAATCAAGATATTTAAGTTGATTAGGTTTTTCCTAAAATATTATATAAAATATTAAAATATTAAATAATAATAGGTATTAATTATTAATTAATAGATTTAGTGATAATTATTTATGTGTTTATCACTCCCCCCAACTTGAATATTACTCATCCTCGAGCAAATAAGAAAATTTAGAAATATGTACCAAGTTAGTCCAAGAATTGATAGTTATCTTACAGTTCTTCTTAAAAATTTCAGGTTAGATCATAAGGGAGGTACTTCATTGGATTATTAAGTTTACCCTTTTAGTGATAAAGAGTAGTCCATAAGAATTTATAGAAGTCTTCCTTCACTAACTTTCCACTTCTCTGATTAAGTCTTCTAACTTAATTAGGGTTGGGTGTAATGTCTTTTGTACTTTAGTTCTTTATTTATTTATTTATTTATATGTAAAGTCAGTGCAATGTCCTAACCCCTTGCTTTCTAATTAACCCTTGTAGCGAGCTTTAGGCCAATAGCTTCCAAACCAATTGGTTTTAGGGCATTAGGTGTAAAATACCCCTCAGACTTACTGACTCGAGTTAAAAAGGCTTTAGGTAGGACTGACTCTACTTAGGTTCTTTTACATTCCCACCTTTTTACGTGAACAATATCACTTTCTTAGGTGACGGGGCCCGGTTACTCAGTGAAAATATTAAGAACCTAATTTATTAACTTTAAGAAAGATTTTTTTTGAATGACATTTTTACCCATACCCTTATTATGTAGATTGTACTATTAAGATCAGTGGTCAGGAGGGTCTGAAATTATTCTAAAAATTTTTCTGGGTTAAACCCTACCTTTTATTAGGTTTTCTTAATAATTTATTCCTCAGTATCTCAAAAATAATCTAACCATTAATTCATTAATAGACTGCTTGATTAACTTTAAATCGAGACAGAATTTGGTACACACATCTGATTATAGTTTTACTCTAGGATTTACTTATTCTTTTTCCTCCCCCCCACTTAATTTACATTGTCCCTAATGGAAGAAAAATTAATTAATTTCAAGGAAAGATACTACCTGTAGAGTATTTGAAGGTTGGAAGTTTCATTGTTACCATCTTCTTTCAATCTGCCTCTGTTTCTCTTCTCTGGTCATGCTAAAAGAACATACTAAAAGAACAGAAAACTAAAAATAACTAATAAACTGGGTTGCCTCCCAAGAGCGCTAAGTTTAAAGTCTTCAGCCAGACTGTGCTACTTATTATGATAATGTTGGGTTCACAAGATCAATTGATTCAACAACTTCTCCATCATTAATTTCTTCTATATATGGTTTCAAACGTTGGCCATTTACTTTGAATGTATTTCCTTACTTGGGGTCTTTAAGCTCTACAGCTCCATGGGGAAATACTTGAGTTACTATAAAAGGTCCATTCCATCGTGAACAAAGTTTTTCAGGGAAAAGGTGTAATCTTGAATTGTAAAGCCATACTTTTTGATTTGGTTCAAAAATTTTTCTACTAATAAATTTGTCATGATATGCTTTGGTTCGTTCTTTATAAATTTTTGAGTTCTCATATGCATCATTTCGTAGCTCTTCTAACTCATTCAATTGAAGTTTCCTATTGACACCTGCATTTTTCATATCATAATTAAATTGCTTGATGGCCCAAAATGCATGGTGTTCTAATTCTACAGGTAAATGACAGGCTTTTCCAAATACGAGCCTATAAGGAGACATTCCTATGGGAGTTTTAAATGCAGTACGATAAGCCCATAATACATCATCCAAACGTTCTGACCAATCTTTCCTATCGGGTCTCACCATTTTTTCAAGGATATGTTTAATTTCTCTATTTGATATTTCAACTTGGTCACTAGTTTGGGGATGATAAGGTGTAGCTACCTTATGAGTAATTCCATATTTGTTCATTAATCCTTCGAAGTGTCTATTCGTGAAATGTGTACCCCCATCACTAATTATAGCCCTTGGGCATCCAAAACGACTAAGGATATTATGCTGAATAAACTTGATTACAACTTTATGGTCATTGGTTCGAGTTGCCTTGGCTTCAATCCATTTTGACACATAATCAACTGCCACTAGAATGTATTCGAATCCAAAAGAGGAAGGAAATGGGCCCATAAAATCAATACCCCATACATCAAAAATTTCTACAACCAAAATAGGGTTTAGGGGCATCATGTCTTTTCGAGATATATTTCCTGTTTGTTGACATTGGAGATAATTATGGCTAAATTCATGTGCATCTTTAAAAAGAGTTGGCCAATAAAACCCACTTTGTAGTACCTTTGCTGTAGTTTTCTTTCCACTAAAATGTCCTCCACAGGCAAGGGAATGATAGAAGTTAAGTATACTTTTGAATTCACTCTCTAGAACACATCGCCTAATCACCTAATCTGAACATTACTTAAATAATTCAGGATCTTCTCAAAAGTAATATTTGACTTATGAGAAAAATATCTTTTTCTTGTTTTATCCAGTGGAAAGGTACTTTTCCTGTTGCCAAATAATTCACAATGTGGGCAAACCAGGGAAGACTGCTATGGAAAATTGAGAACAATTGCTCATCAGGGAACTTATCTCTGATTATTTCTTTATTGTATTCCACTGAGATCCTAGAGATATGATCTACTACCATATTTTCAGAACCCTTCTTATCTAAGATTTCTAGATCAAATTCTTGTAGTAGAAGGATCCATCTAATCAGTCTGGGTTTTGTATCCTTTTTTGATATAAGATGCCTCAACGCTACATGATCTGAATAAACTAAAACCTTAGACCCTAACAGATATGATCTAAACTTTTCTAGGGCAAACACAACTGCTAGTAATTCTTTTTCAGTGGTAGTATAGTTCATTTGTGCATCTGAAAGAGTTTTGCTAGCATAATAAATTACATGGGGTTCTCGATTGAGTTTCTGTCCTAGAACTACCCCTACAGCATAATCAGAAGCATCACACATGATTTCAAAAGGTATGGTCCAATCTGGGGGCTTGATAATTGGTGCAGTGGTCAAAGCAGTTTGAAGGATGTTATAGGCTGTTAGACAATCTTTATCAAAATTAAAAGAACTATCCTTGGTCAACAAATTACACAATGGTTGAGAAATTTTACTGAAATCTTTGATGAAGCGTCTATAAAAACCAGCATGACCAAGGAAAGATCTTACTTGTTGAACTGAGGTTGGGGGTGGTAGATTTGAGATCAATTCAACCTTGGCTTTATCAACCTCAATACCTCGCTCTGAAACAATGTGTCCAAGCACAATTCCCTCACGAACCATAAAATGGCTCTTCTCCCAACTTAGGACTAAATTCATTTCCATACATCGTTTTAGTACCTTAGTTAAGTTCTCAAGACATCTATCAAATGATGCACCAAAAATTAAAAAATCATCCATAAATACTTCCAAAAATTGACCAATCATATCAGAAAATATGACCAACATACATCATTGAAACGTGGCTGGTGCATTACAAAGACCAAATGGCATGCATCGAAAGGCAAATGTTCCAAAGGGACAAGTGAAGGTGGTCTTTTCTTGATCTACAGGAAATACTGGGACTTGATTGTATCCTAATATCCATCTAAGAAACAAAAGAAACTTTGTCCCGCTAGCCGTTCTAGAATTTGATTGATAAAAGGCAAAGGAAAGTGGTCTTTCTTAATCACGGCATTCAATTTTTGATAATCTATACACACTCTCCAACTAGTTGATGTCCGAGTAGGAATTGATTCGCCTTTTTCATTTTTAATCACAGTAATACCCATTTTTTAGGTACTACTTGGATTGGACTGACCCATTGGCTATCTGAAATTGGATAAATAATACCAGCATCAAGCCATTTTATTACTTCTTTCTTAACAACATCCCTCATGTTTGGATTTAGCCTTCGTTGCATGTCTCTATGTGGTTTGGCTTCAATTTCACTATGAATGTGGTGCATGCAAACGAAGGGTCAATTCCCTTAAGATAAGCTATTGTCCATCCAATTGCCTCTTTATGTTCTTTAAGTACATCTACCAATTTATCTTCTTGCTCAGAGGTTAGGGTAGATGCAATGATTACTGAAAGGGTATCATTGGGTCCAAGGAATAAATATTTTAAGTCATCTGGAAGAGGTTTCAGCTCTAGTTGGGGTGGTTCTTCAAGGATGGTATTAAAGGACTTGGTTTAGTTGGAAGTGGTTCATATTTTATATTCCAAGGACGGATGGTGTCGAACTTAGGTGGTTCTAATAACATGTTTATCTCTTTGGTATACTCATCAATATCAAAGTCATCTATTCCAAAATGTGTAAGACATGTTTGTAAAGGATCCAAATCAAGCAAACTTTGGAATTTCTTATCTACTACTTCCTCTATCATGTTTACTTCATTTAAACATACATAGGTGGTCCTTGGGAAGCATTAAAAATATTTAATCTCATCTTCTTGTTTCCAAAAGATACATCCATCACACCTGTTCTACAATTTATACATGCATTAGTGGTAACTAGAAAAGGTCGTCCAAGGATGATAGGAATTTGGTTAGGATTACCGCTAGATTCCATATCTAACACAAGGAAGTCGATAGAAAAATAGAATTCATCCACCTTTACTAATACATCTTTCAATATTCCACGAGGTTATTTGATTGATCTATCTGCCAATTGTAGTGTTACTGTAGTGGGTTTCAACTCTCCAAATGTAAATAACTCATACACTGAACTTGGGAGAAGGTTTACACTCGCACCCAAATATAATAATGCTTTCTTGATTGTGAAGTTTCCTATGACACATGATATAATCAGGGTACCAGGATCTTTTAGTTTGGGTGGGGTTATTTGCTGAACAACTGAGCTGACTTGCTCAGTCAAGTGGATCTTTTTTGGTATTTGTCTTGGCTTTCCGTTTTTGTGTGCATAGATCCTTCAAAAATTTGGCATAAGCTGGAACTTGCTTGATAGCATCGAGAAGAGGTAAGTTTATTTGGACTTGCTTAAATAACTCCAACATCTCATTCATTTTTATATTCTTTTTATTTGAAGGCAAAGGAGATTCTAAAGCACTAGGGAATGGGGCTTTAGGTATGATTGCTTGATCATTGAATTCCTTTTCTTCTTCATTTCTTCTCTTTTTTGGTTTAGCCACTTCTAATTTCTGAGTTGGTTCAGGTGGGTTCAATGCTTTTCACTTCTGAGAGTCATGACTGATTTAGCATGTTTTGAAAATTTGTCAGGACTATTGGAACCTTCAGCCATGAATTGACCTTTCGGGTTATCGATAGGCTGACTAGGTAACTTACCCTCCTCCCTTCTACTGAATGCTGTGGCTAATTGACCTATCTGAGTTTCTAGTTTTGCAATAGATTGTGTGTGGGAGTGAAGGATTTGAGTATTCATTTCTAGCCCTTTCAATGCTTGTAACACTTTGTCTTTGAAAGTAGGCTGATTATTCGGTGGAGGTTGTGGGATGTTTGGATATTGTGAATATGGCATGCTTCTAAAATTGGTTTCTTGATAATTAGGTCTGATTGATGATGAATTGGCTACAGGTTGAAGTTTCTAAGAAAAATTTGGGTGATTTCGCCAGCCAGGATTGTAAGTATTTGCAAATGGATCATTTCATGTTCTAGGAGCTAATCGGGTTTGGGCTTGGTGGGCTTGCTCTTGAACAAGTTCAGGAAATTGGTATGCAGCTGGACATTCACCTATAGAATGGGTTGGACTCGAACAAATTATGCAGACCTCATGTAATTGAGTAGATGGGGAAGAGATGTTTTCAACTTGTAGAATCCGATCAAGTTTATGGGATAATTCATCTACCTTAGTATAGATATCTGTAGAATGACCTATTTCATATATTCCACCTCTTTTAGGTCCTATAGGAGGGTCTCGACGAGCAACTGACATGTGATGTAATGAATTCTCACTCAATGTCTCAAAGAATTGCCAAGCTTCATGTTCATTTTTTAACATAAATGTCCCACCACATGAAGCATCAACCATCTGCCGTTGCTTTTCTGATAAACCATCATAAAAGCACTGAACCAGTTGCCATTTGGGTATAGCATGATGTGGATATTTTCTAATCAGTTCTTTGAATCTCTCCCATGTCTTATGGAACATTTCTCCATATGTCTGGGAAAAACTTGTTATGGCTTTTCTAATTTGATTCGTTTTTCCTATAGGAAAATATTTTTTAAGAAATTCTCTTTGAAGATAATCCCAAGTTGAAATTATAACAGTGTCCAGTGAATTTAACCAATACTTGGCTTTATCTTTTAGGGAAAAAGGGAATAACTTAAGCCTAAGTGCATCATCGGAGAAATTTTGAATCTTGACAGTTGAGCAAATTTCCAAGATTCATCTAAGTGTTTGTAGGGATCCTCATTTGTAAGTCCATAGAAAGATGGTAACATTTGGATTACACTTGACTTAATTTCATATTGGACAGCCTCTACTGGAGGCACTTGAATGCAGGGAGAGTAGGTATACCTTGAAGGAGTGAAATACTCTTTTAACTATCGTGGTTGATTATTTTCGTTATTAGGATCATAATTCTGAGTCTGTTTGCTCTAATAGTTCTTTCTATCTCAGGATCTAAGAGTATAAGGTTGGGTTGCAATGATCGGCGACCAAGCATACACCCTACCAATGACTCTAAAGCAAACCATTTTATTTATTTATTTATTTTATTTTTTTAATAGAAGAAAAAGAGGGAATTCTAAAGAAAATACCCTAAAAGATTCCTAGAACTAAGATGAATGAATAATTTAATTAGGGTTTAATAATTCTTAACAATCAAGTTAACAAAGATTAGACTCTCTATTCTAGGTTTACCCTAGATCTAGACAGCTCCTAACTTCCAAGACCGCCTTGTCCTATTGAGCTCGAAGTCCTTAGGGGCTAATGTCTAATTAATTTTAGAGTTAAAGGTTTAGGTTAATGTAGAATGAAGGATGTGGTTTGTGGGCTAAGGAAGGGTGATAAAATCCCCACCTTATCTTGATTAGGGGTTTGTACTCTTAAAGTTAATTATGAAAATGCTATGCAACAATCAGATGTCCAGCTCTTAAAATTATCAAAAAAATTAATCTAATTATTTATTTATTTTTTAAAAGATTTTTGTGATTAGGTTTCTAATTTCCTAATAAATTATGAGATGTCAATGGAAGAATTTTGAGTTTTGCAGAAAATAAATCCACCTAAGTCAATCTAAGCATAGAAATAAAATAATTATTTTGTTTATATATTTTATTTTATTTTTTATAATCTTTTTTTATTAATTATATTTTATGGAAGGTGTCTTAGGGTTTTTCTTTCAGGTTTTTTTAAGGTAAGTTAATTAAAAGAAAATTTGATTCGGTTAAAAGTGGATTTGTAACAAGAAGAAAAGTAATAATTTTTTTATGTGTTAAAAAAGAAAATATGCAATTCTAACAATTAAGAAATAAAATAAAGAGACAATAACTATTCAAAAATTAAGAGAAAATTAATCTAATTTTTTATATTTTTATATTTTTTTAATTTTTATAATTTTTTTTTCAAATAACACACTTAAGTCCCCGGCAACGGCGCCAAAAATCTGATGCGTGTCGTAGCGCAACGATTAAAACACCTTAATTTCACTATTAGAATAGCGAGAGTAAGGGATCGATCCACAGGGACTCTAGTGATTATCTTGAAATAAATTTATAAATTTAACTAATTAAATAATCAAAATAATTAAGATATGGTCTATCTTATAAGAGCACAGCCCATACCGTAGATCACGGCCCATCCCTTTTAAGTATAGATCAGTCTGAAATTATTTCCACTTAAATATAATTTAAGAAAATTAAACATGAATAGAAATTTTATTTCAATAACATCCAAGAGTGCATAAAAGAGTTTATTTGCTAACATTAAGAAGGCAACAGAAAGCAATAAATTCTCCTAAATCAAATTGGGCTGGACCGGTGATGAAGACTTGAACCGGGCCGAAAACAGGCTGAACTGGGCTGAAGACGATTTGAACCAAGGCGCAATCTCTCTGCAGACGTCTCCAAACCAAGAATAGAGCCTTCACGCCAGGATCTTCTCCAAACAAAGCCTCCAGGATCTTCTCCAAACAAAGCCTCCACGAATGCCTGCAGAACCTCGGACGGTCGCCTCATGAACCACGAACAAAGCCTCTGAGCAGAGCCTCCACGGACGGCTCTTGGGAACTCCAAGCCACGATGATCCCCGCCCCGAAGCCTCTGCTGCTATTTATAGAAGTCCGAACGCGGAGAAGCAACGCTTCCTGTTACAAAAACAGAGTTGACGCGGACGCGGTGCAAAGAAATCTCAAAGATATTGCGGATAAGATTCTAATTCCTTCCATATGAAGTTTCTATTTCAAATTTGAAGATTTCCAATCCAATTTATTTCTGAATTGGTAAAGGATAAGATTGGATTTGATTAGGATAAGAATCGTGCGGAAATAAGGAAGCTGCGGCTGAGAAGACGATGAAGTCGGCAATGTGTTTGCCATTTTTGCTTTAAAATCTGTGCTAAATCCTTATGAAATTAATTTCGAGCTCATTTTAAGTCCGATTCGAGTGCCGTTTACATCATTAAATTCCTAAAATCAAGCTCTTTAAGTTGATAAGGTTTTTCAAAATATTATATAAAATATAAAATATTAAATAATAATAGGTATGTTGAATTATTAATTAATAGATTTAGTGATAATTATTTATGCCTTTATCACCTCACTCGGCTCTTTGTCTGCAGGTGAACAAGATGAGTCTGGAGTTTCAGGAGCGGCTGAAGGCCTTCGGAGAGGAGATGGCTTCGAGGCACCGAAGGACTTCTGAATTGGAGAAACAATTGGCCGAGGCAAACGCACAGGCCTCTTTAGCGATGGAGGAGTATAAGGGCTCTACTCAATTTGCCGAGGAACGCAGGGCAGCCTGTGCCGATGCATTCCAGTTCGGCGAGGAGGAGGTGCGAGCTAAGGTCACTCAAGTTTATCCTGACCTGTACTTGTCCTGTCTGGACGCTGAATGCTATGAGACCCACACCTCGGGAGCCAAGGAGGACGAATATGAGGAGATCTCAGACGTTGATCTCGAAGCTGTTCTGAGCGCCGACGCGGCTGCCGAAGTATCTCGGGGGACACTGTTAAGAAGGGGGAGCCAAGCGGTGCCCCGTTGATGCTGCTGTAAGAGACGTTGGGTCTTATCCCCAGCCTTAATTTCTTGAGGGCCTTCATGTGTATTTTCTGTATAAATGGACCTTTTGTTTTCGTTTGTTTGCCTTTTCTAATTGACCTTTTCTTCTCCTTCTTTGGCGTGTCCGTCCCCGAAGAGAAGATGCCCTGGGACGAGGCATGGAGATTTATTACTCGACCCCTCCGAGGCTCCCTATCCCAAAGTGTGGATTCAGGAGTGGGGAACGTAATCCCAAGCGCCGTGATCTAAATAAAAGGGGGCTTGGGTTCAAAGAAGAGAGGGCGCATTCCGAGCATTATCTATTTATGATCCTCTTTGTCGAGGGGAGGGACTCTTCGGTCCCGCAGGAGACCACTGAGGCAACGACACGTGGTGCGCCTCCGCAGTAATGGCATTGGAAACGGTGGTCCGGGCGATCAGAATACTCACCGAAAGTGGTACAAATACTGGTGAGGGTTACGCCATCATTAGATGCCTTCATAGCTAACCTCACAGGATTTTTAACCACTAAGATGGCTTCCAGAGGCGGGGGGCGGTCTGCCGGAGCGTGTGGCGGTGGCAGCAGAGGCCACGGGGAGTCCCATAGGGGCCGTGCGACGGTGACTGTTGATGCAGAAGTTCTGGCGATGTCGTTTGCAAGCCACGAGGAACTTGCGAGGGTGGATGAGCAGTATATGACCGTCGCGATGAGGGAGATCGAGCTCCTCCGCCGAATCAACAACCGGCTGGAGGGGGAGGTAGCGTCCCTCGAGCAACGGGTTGCCGAACTAACCCCACGTCACGGGGGAAGCCCGGTGGCGCCAGGGAAGGACAGTAAGCCCCAGTGAGGGCTAGTGTATCTTTTTCTTTTCTTTCTTTTCGTTTCTCTTTTTGCAATGAATGAAGGAAGGTTTTTTGTAACCCTTGTGTTCATGGCTGTTTATTTTTCATTTCTGAGATTCGGGTTCTCGTTGTATGAGTCTTGCAAACGATCTGTCCCCTTAGGGGACCCTTGGAGATCGCGGTAAGTCACGGATGTGGCGCTTCCGTTTTTGACCGAGATAAAGGAGAGCTTATAAGTTTCATCAGAAATGCTTCACATCATTTGGTCTCTCTATAGCACGAGGAGCGTTCCGTCAGTACCGGTTTAGGCTGAGGGATAAAGTAGCATTTAACCTTGATCTGATTGGGGCCAGCCTGCTTTTTGTCAAGACATCCTGGAAGAGGGGCATTTTTGCCTTTTTCCCAGAGCATTTACTGCGCTGATCTTTTCCGATATATGCGCTTTTGACGTGCGGGGCAAGCATTCAATTTTCATTGGACGGTGTCACCTTTGAGTGGGAGTTTCCCAGGCCTGATCACATCCTAGGAACTCATAGGCGGTTCGGAGCATTTAAGGCTCCTGATTCGGGATCGGAGGTGGATCACTCGCCTTCTGGCGTTTCTTAAAGAAGGAAAATTTCTTGGACCAGCCCATGTTTCGAGGGTCTACGGACGATCTTCCGCATTTAATGCCCTTGATTCGAGGTCAGAGGAAAATCTTTTGGTGTGCGTCATGACTCAGGCGATGCGTTTTGACGCACATCGAAGGGTGCGATTTTTGTCCTGGGAGGCCACGTGGTAGTGTAGATAGGGCATTCCAAATCTCGAGGCTCTCTGCTTTGATAGCAAAACCCGGTTTGTTTGCCTATAAAATGAGGGGAGGAAGGGGCCGTGCTAGGCCATCCGCAAGACCTTCCCTTTTGTGAGTCGTGCAAGTGTTCGTGATGTCCATGTCTTCGAGGTTGAGAGTAGGTGGACTGAGTTTCCCTTTGGCAAGTCGTCTTCCCCTGAATAGTTGGGGCGATGAAGGGGCTACTGGAGAGCAGCTCGTCCTCAAGAGAGGAGTTCCGGAGATCATATGGAGAGCGCACAGAGGTTCACAGAGATCACATGGAGAGCGCACATACGCGCTTCCTGTGTGTCCTTTGCGGTTTACTATGGGGGACGCAGGGTAGTAAGTGTACGCGTACCCCCCATGGCTTACGTGAACTTCGCCTCCTCCCCTGATCCAGATTCCTGGGCTCATCCGCCCATGGAATCTTTTGCCATGTGAGGAGGGGGGTGATGGCGTGTTGTCTGCTAGTACATTGCCTTTTGACTTGGACAGTGGCTAGCAGTACACACTCAATTTGGG
>UESW01001976.1:0-167175 GCA_900491605.1 Calamus simplicifolius | reverse complement strand
GTGGGTAGAAGGAGGTCGTTCACCTCTACCGAAGTTCCGTGGGGTGCTTTTGTTGTCTTGGAATGTTTAAGAAGTCGCTTGGTTCATCTGAGTCTTTTGATAGTATCTTACTTGGCGTAGGCTAAGGCGTGGAGATATCGCTCGGTTTTGGCCGAAGATTTTATGTTGTCCGACCCGGCCGGGGCTTGTAAGCCGCCCGAATCCGGATGAAACCTTGGAGATTATTTGGTTCGGTCGGGACTTGTGATAACGCGACATGCATTTCGACTTTGAGTCGAGGCTTCAATAGTGGGAAAAGTTCCTTGGCTTTGGCAGAGATTTTTGCACTCCGGTCTTGGCCGGGGCTTTATGCACTTCGGTCTTGGCGGGGGCTTTGGAGCTTATTGCTCGGCCCAGCCAAGGTTTGAAGATTTATTGCTCGGCCCAGCCGAGGTTCGGATATTATTGCTCAGCCCAGCCGAGGTTTGGAGATTTGTTGCTCGGCCAAGCCGAGGTTCGGAGATTTATTGCTCGGCCCGACCGAGGTTCGAAGATTTATTGCTCGGTCCGGCCGAGGTTCGGAAATTTGTTTGCTCGGCCTGGCCGAGGTTCAGAAATTTGTTGCTCGGCCTGGCCGAGGTTTGTTCGGAGATTTATGCTCGGCCCGGCCGAGGTTCGAAGATTTATTGCTCGTCCGCCGAGGTTCGGAGATTTATGCTCGGCCCGACCGAGGTTCGGAGATTTATTGCTCGGCCCGGCCGAGGTTCGAAGATTTATTGCTCGGTCTGGTCGAGGTTCGGACATTTATTGCTCGGCTCGGCCGAGGTTCGTAGATTTATTGCTCGGTCCGACCGAGGTTCGGAGATTTATTGCTCGGCCCAGCTGAGGTTCAGAGATTTCCTGCTTAAATAGATAACTCGGTCGTACTGAGGATTGGTAAGCAGCATCTGTTTTCTTTATGATTTTTGGTGATATAATTATGGTAATCATGCCATGAGTCATGAAAACAATATGCCAACAAAAATTAAGAAGGCGAGCCTGTAGAAGGCGTACCCTACTGATGATACTTGCGAAGGTTGTCCGAATTCCATATCGAGGAATGATCTCCCTCTTAGATCTTGTAGTTTGTAGGTACCAGGTCCGATGACTTCCGTTACTTGGTAGGGGCCTTCCCAGTTCGGAGCTAGCTTTCCTTGCTCTAGCGGTTTGGAGACAGATGTTTTCCGGAGAACGAGGTCGCCAGGCGAGAAAGCTTTTCCTTGACCCTGGAGGTGTGGTAAAAGGCCACTCTTTGCTGGTAGCTATTTTGATCCGAGCCTTTTCTCTGATCTCCTCTATCAGGTCAAGGTTGGTACGGAGCTGCTCGTCACTGGCTTCCTCCGAGTAGCTTTCCACCCGCAGGGATGGGAGTCCTATCTCCACGGGGATGACGGCCTCTGTGCCGAAGGTCATTCGAAATGGGGTCTCGCCCGTGGGCACTCTTGGGGTGGTACGGTAGGCCCATAGGACATGGTGCAATTCGTCTGCCCATCTACCTCGGGCTCTGGAGAGCCAAGCTTTGATCCCTTGAAGCAAGGTTCGGTTAGTTACCTCGGCTTCTCTGTTAGCCTGTGGGTGCCTGACCGAGGTAAGGCGGTAATGGATCCCATGCTCCTTGCAGAACTGATGGAACTTTGGATTTTCGAATTGTTTGCCGTTGTCAGTAATGATGGTGTGTGGGAGGCCGAAGCGGCAGATGATGGACGTCCACACAAAGTCCTTGGCTCGAGCCTCAGTTATCTGAGCAACTGCTTCCGCTTTGACCCATTTGGTGAAGTAATCGATGGCAATGAATAAAAATTTTTGCTGTCCCGTGGCAAGTGGAAACAGGCCAAGGATATCCATTCCCCACTTGGCAAAGGGCCAAGCGGAGGAAATAGGGACCAGGCTGGTGGAGGGGAGCCTTTGAATACTAGAATGTCTTTGGCATGGGTCACAGGCTCGGACAAGGTCGTCAGCATCCTTTTACATGGTAGGCCAATAATAACCTTGACGCAGCACCTTGTGGCATAACAACCGGCTCCCCAGATGGTTGCCGCAAATTCCTTCGTGTACCTCCCGAAGGGCGTAATCAGCTTCAGATGGGCGAAGGCATCTGAGCAGCGGCATAGAGAAGGACCGCTTGTAGAGCTGGCCGTCAATTAGCACATAGTGGGTGGCTTGCAGCTCAGCTTTCTAGCTTCCCTTCGATCGGTTGGGAGAAATCCTTCTTTAAGATACTTTGATGGGGTCGAACCATGATGGTTCAGCCTCAACTTGCATTACTCGGTCGGCTTCCGCAATGCTGGGCCTCTCCAAAATCTCCAAATGAAACTTTCGCTCGGCGTCCATCGATTCCACAGTTGCCAGCCGAGACAATAGGTCGGCATGGACATTTTCGGATCTTGGAATCTGAGTAACTTCAAATTCAGGGAAATGGGAAAGTAGGCATCGAACCTCTTGGAGATATCGAACGATGTTCAGCTCCCAGGCCTCAAACTCGCCCCGCACGTGGCCAGCTACCAGCTGAGAGTCGGTGAAGGCATTCAGCCTCTTCACTTAAGGTCGCGAGCAATTTGGAGCCCGGCAAGCAAAGCTTCATATTCGGCTTCGTTATTGGAGGTTGGGAAGAAGAAGCGGATGCCATATTTGAAAGTCACCCCCTTTGGGCTGGTGAGGATTAAGCCAGCACCAAAGCAATGGGCATTGGATGACCCGTCGACATGGAGGAGCCACCGGGCGTCAGATTTTGAGCGTTCGGGGGAGTTGGGAGTGGAGCCATCCTCTGGGATAGTGCATTCAAGGAGGAAATCAGCTAGCACCTGAGCTTTGATGGCCGGACGAGGTTGAAATCGAATGTCATGCTCGCTCAGCTCGACGGCCCATTTGGTTATCCTCCTCGATGTCTCTAGATGGTGGACTGCCACCTTGATGGGTTGATCGGTCAGGACTATCACAAAATGTACTTGGAAGTATGGCCGCAACTTTCGGACTGAAGTTATCAAAGCCAACACTATCTTCTCAATCCGGGTATACCTCATTTCCGCATCTCGGAGTAGTTTGCTGACATAATAAATTGGCTTCTGGGTCTTATTTTCTTCTCTGACCAATACCGAGCCGATGGCACCTTCCAAGACAGTCAGATACAGGAACAATGTTTCTCCAGGATTTAGACTGCTGAGGAGAGGGGGAGAGCCAAGGTATTTTTTGAGATCTTCGAATAATTTTGACACTCGAAAGACCATTGAAAATTCTTAGCCGACCGAAGAGTTTTGAAGAAAGGGAGGCATCTTTCGGCAGACCGAGCACGAAGCGATTAAGGGCCGCTATTCTCCCAGTCAGGCGCTGGACTTCTTAACAGATGCCGGGGGCGCCATCTGCTAAAGAGCCTGGATTTTTTGAGGAACTTCCTTTTGTTCTTCTTCTTCTGACGAGGAAGATTCATCAGACCATGTTGCCATGTATGCTTTCTTCTTTTTCTTGTAGGCCTTTTTCAGCAAAGGACAATCATATCTAAAGTGCCCTGGCTTTTTACACTCATAACATACTAAGGGGCTCTTTTTCTTTTTCTTTCTCCTTGTCCTTTCTTTTCCTTTTCTCCATCAATTCTTGCTCCAAATTTCTTTTTATGGAAGGGCCTTTTTCTCATAAACTTCTGAATTTTTTGGCCAAGAGAGCAGTTTCATCATCATCTTCATCATTACTTTCACTGCTGCTCTCTTCCATTTCTGCAGTTTTGAGGGCAAGTGTTTTCTTTCTTTTTGTTTCCTCCTCAACATGCTGCTTCATTGTCAGCTCGTGGGTCATTAGGGATCCTAGAAGCTCCTCTAAAGGTAATGCATTGAGGTCCTTTGCTTCTTGGATTGCAGTGACTTTGCTTCCCACGATCTTGGTAGTGACCTAAGAATTTTGCGCACAAGGTCAGCATTAGAATAAATTCTACCAAGACTCTTTAAACCATTCACAATATCAGTGAATCTAGTGAACATGCATGTGATGGTTTCAGTTTGTTCCATTGTAAACAATTCATATTTATGAACCAAAATATTTATTTTTGATTCCTTAACTTGGTTTGTTCCTTCATGTGTTATTTCCAACCTATCCCAAATTTCTTTTGCGGAATTACATGTTGAGATTCGGTTGAATTCATTAGAGTCTAAGGAACAATATAAAATATTAATGGCTTTAGCATTTAATTGTGCCATTCTCCTATCATTATCATTCCAATCCCTTTCGGGCTTAGGAACAATAGTGCCATCAATAAGGTGTGTGGGTGTACTAGGTCCATTTATTATTACTCCCCACAATTCATAGTCAGAAGCTTGAATGAATATTCTCATTCTAGCTTTCCAATATGAATAGTTGGTTCCATTAAATAAAGGAGGTCTATTCGTAGAATGACCTTCAGCAAAACATGAACCACTTTGTGTTGCCATAAGGATCTTTAGCCCTTGATCGTGAGATCAAATTCTAAATGAGCACTTGCTCTGATACCAATTGTTGGCCCAGATGGCAACCCAAGAGGGGGGGGGTGAATTGGGTTCTTTAAAAATTAGCCCTTTTTAAAATAGTTTGCTTGAGATTAATGAGGGCAAATGCAAGATAACTATAAGTGCAGTGAGTAAGATAGAGATAGATAAAGAGACAATGAGACACTGCAAACACAAAAGATTTTATAGTGGTTCGGTGTATCCAACACCTACGTCCACTCCCAAGATTCACTTGGGTCCACACTATAATCTCTCTAGATTACAGCCGAGTTGTTTTCCAAGCTCACAACTCAAACTTGTTGTTTTACCGGGTGCACAACGAACCCAGCTGGTTTTACACGGGCTTACCAGCACAAAACCCTACACGTTGTTTTTCACGGGCTCACAACTAACCCAAGCTTAAACAAGCTTAAACCGAGGTAAAACTACCTCCTCTAGTTCAATCCCCCAGATTGAACTAGGCAAAACAAGATAAGTATTGTGTGTGAATACAAAGCTCCTCAATGAGCAAATATACAAATTAATAACAAGGTTTAGAAAAGCCTGATTTGTAGATAGGTTGGCTTTTGAGCTTTTCTCTTTTCTTCTTTTCTTCTTCTCCTTGCTGGATTGAATCAAGCCTCAGCTCCGATTCTTCGTGGTTGAAGCAGTTGAGAAGGGTTGAAAAGCAAGAATGAATCTCCTTTCTCCAAGTTGGGAAATCCTCCAAGACTTTGATTTTGAACGCTTTGGATTCCTCTTGAGCTTTTGGAGTGGAGTGGATTTGAGCTAGAAGGTTTTCCTTTCAAGATTCAAGCTCTCGGATTTTTGAAATGGGATTTGTCTATCTCAGATTTTCTCTTTGTTTTTCAGATTTTTCCGTTTTCTTTTTTTGAACAATAGACTTCCCTTTTATAGATTTCTTTTACACCTCTTTTGGAATAAAACTATCCGTTGGAGTGTACCTTGTATCAAAATATATCCGTTAGAAATGAGTAAAAATAGAAATAGTTACCGTTAGAGCTGATCTGGCAACTTTGTTTTTCGTTCCAGGTGGGTTGGAGTCGACTCTAACTTTTCTGGAGTCGGCTCTAGCTCGAGGCGTTTCAAAATGATATTTCCGGAGTCGTCTCGGCTTTTCTGGGGTCGACAAGAACTTTTCCGGAGTCGACTCTAACTTACCCGGAGTCGACTCTAGGTTGGAGCCAGAAAAATCGACTTTCTGCTTCGTCTGTGAGAGTCGACTCTCACAGTCTCGGAGTCGACTCTAATGACCGTGCCAGTTCCGGAGTCGGCTCTGTGATTCTCGGAGTCGACTCTAATGTCTGCAATTCTTACCTAGACATTAGATTCGATCCAGAACACATTGTAACTCCTGATTTTGATCTTTCAATAGTCTTATAGGCTGAAACACTAAATCAAAATCATCAGAGCCTTCAAAAATTATACTCAAATAGTTTTGTTAATCATCAAAATCATCAATTGGGTCAACAAACTATTTGCCTAATCTCAACCCCAATCGAGGTATTTGCGCAGTTTTCGATCATTTCGAGCCAAACCATTTTATGCCTCGGAAAACCGAGTTAACTTGCACACACCTAACTACCCGCCTAACCTCAGCCCCAACCGAGGCAAAGTCGGAGTTACATTCCACGACAAAACCGAACAGTTACATGCATCGGCAAAACTAGTTAATCTGGCTTCGATTAAGCAGAATCTTCAGTTCGAAACCCCTAAGGGCAATCTGACCTTAAAGCGTGATTCGTTTACGATTCGTTTACCATCGAAGGAACTCCCAGCAAAAAGGTCATTCGAAAAAAAATGACCAAAGCAATAAGACAAAGCAGAAAGAGATTAAAGATTCATTCATTGAGTTTTGATCGAATTACAAGTTGAAAAAGCAAAAAATACACGAGCAACCCTTAAGAATCAAGGTTCGGGTCGGTCCCAGGAACCTCCTCGGTAACATCCGGAAGAACTTGACTCGCTTCGCCCACTTCGAATATTGTAGGAAGAGAAACCTCGGGTTCCTCGGCAGCACGCTGAGGGCATTCTTCAGGACCGTGGCCTCATTGGGACCCAGGATAGCATCAAGATCGACATATAAGATGTCCTCATATTCTGCTTCTTCGGCCCCCGGGGTATGGGTATCATAACGCTTGGCCTCCAGAAAAGATAAATCTAACTCGGGATACACTCGAGAAATCTTCGCCCGAGTTTCCTCTTCGCCGAACTGGAATGCATCAGCATAAGCCTCTTTGTGCTCCTCGGAAAATCGAACGGAACTCTTATACTCGTCCACGGCCGAAGAAATCCATCTGTTAGCTTGGCCAATTGATTCCTAAGCTCAGAGTTCATTTGGCGACTCGAGGCCAACTCCACCCTCAAGGCCTTAAATTGCTCCTACGCCTCAAGCTCGATTTTGCCTATCTGCAAACATCAGATTGTTTGAGGCCATAAACAAAAGAAAAAGGCGCAGAAACAAGTAAATGAGAAGACACTATACATCTTCCTCCCATCGAGCCATTTTATCGCTTAGCTCATGGACATTTTCCAGGGCCTTCAATTTGAACGCTTTATTTATTGGAAACCCTCCTTGAGGTCACTGATTCGGGATTATTTGTCTTTGATTTCCTGCTGAGATTGGTTGAGATCAGTGGTGAGCTTGGCAATCTGATCATGCTGCCATTTCAGCTGATCTTCCCTATCGGCGAGTTTCTTATTCAGGTTGACAAGCTGATCTTGCTGCCGCCGGCACCTGCGCTCCTCTTCCTCGAGCCTCTTGCTCCAATTATTCTTCTCCTCGGCATGGTTATTCTTCAACTGGTCCCACCTCTTGTCAAAATGCAGTCGCATGGCATTAACTTCGTCAGCATGCTTAGACTTGATTTATGATAGCTCCAAACAGGCCTTGTCCGATTGCTCGCGAAAGCCCTGAAGCTCTTTGACTTGAGTCTCGAGTCGAGAGGCCCTCTCGATAGCGGCTTGGTAGGACCTGCTCATTTTATTGAGATCCTCCTGGATGGACGACAAGGCCCTAGAAAGTCTGCTAGTTGATTCCACCCTTGTCCGAAGATCGGCGGCCTCCCTTTGGCCTGGGCACAAGCCCCCATGGCCAGATTTAGGTGCCCACTTAGCGCCTCGTAATTAATGCATTCTGTAGAGAGATTGCAAGTTAGAAAATACGGCTAAGCCAGTCGACAAGAATTACTACCCGGGTGCGACGACTTACTCAAGAGGCGTAGCTCGTGGCAATCATCATGAGAACAGGGCTACTAATCTCGGGGAGAGATAGACATCCTTCGGCATCCCGAACCACCCAAAAGCCGCATCAACAATATCTTCTACAGTAGGTTCGCCTACCGAGGAACCCTCTCCCCTATGCAGCACAGATCGCATTAAGGCGGCAAACATGTCCTCCGCCTCCAGACCAGGAATAATGGAACCCATAGCCGAAGAACCGGCCCAAAGGGCTTCGACCCGAGGGGCCACCATCCATTCGGCCTCCTCCACTAGAGCCTTAGCCTGCGGGGCCTCGGATACTTCGGCCCCGACTGAAGGAACCTCAGCCCGAGCATCCCCCCCGCTCGATGGTTTTTCTATCTCTTCCTCTTCCTCTGTAGGCATCGCTTCGTCCCCAGTGGACTCCACCTCAACCTCGGCTTCCTCCATGGCACCCTCTGAAATGGCGAGGGGGAGACCCTCAACAGGAGGCACCTCGGCCTCCACCGACCCTTCAATAGGCGTCTCTGCTTGAACTTCGGTAGATGCAACGACCTCTCCTGACCCCACCACTTGAGTAGGGGCCTTCTCTATGCGCAGCGCCAAAGGGCTCCCCACCGCTAGCGACTGGGGCTGATTAGCCTCTGGCAGGAGAATTGCCGAACGGACCGGCAACATCTCCTCGGCATCATCTGACATGACCACTATATGAAGGGGGGAAACTTTGATGGCTCTCTTCGAGTCTTCCCCAACAGCACTTTCCATCTCCACTACCGTGTCCCCCTCCGGCAGGGAGGACTCACCAACCGCGGCCGATGCTCCCGCTTCCCCCCTCTTGGAGGTAGAAGAGTAGCAGCCAACACTATCTTTCCTTGACTCCTTCGGGCGAGACCCGGAAGGATGGATTCTCTTTTCAGACCTATGCTTGTCCCCAGAGCCGGAGCCTCTGTGGTGCTTGCCCAATTCCTTCTTCATTTGGCCCATGAATGCCGACCTCTTGGCTGAAAACACAATAAACATTCAGTCGAGTGGTGATGGAGTTGCCCAAACACGCCGGCCATCATAACAAAAGGAGAAAAATAAACTCACCTTGAGGGTCAATAGAACTAAGCCCGGCGGCAAAAAGGGCATCCTTTGATAACAGAGCACTGGCCGATAGCACTTGACCACCACGAAGGGTTACCAGATCTCTCTTCTCCTGCTCGGTCAGCTTTGGGCATGCTTTCGGATCTTTCATATAGCTCGCCCATACCATCGGGAAACCCGAACCAATGTTCTCATTGACAATGAAAAATCGGGACTTCCATTCCTTTATCGACGAGGGATTATCTGAAATCATTTTAAATGACTTTCGGGGACCAATATACGGCCACTCGGAGCTCCTCCCAGAAACTAGGTTGTAGCAGACTCGGAACATAGGAAGGGTCGCAGTCACCCCAACATGACTGCACATCGAGATGAACCCGGTAGATTGCGCTAGCTATTCAAAGCCACCATTATTGGGCATATGTTGTAGAACCTCATTACCTCTTGCACTAGTGGGTGAAGAGGGAACCAGAGACATGCCCTTAGACTCTCCTCGTAAAAGAAAACCTCATGGCTTAGCTCCATCGGAACCCTATGTTCGGGCTTTGAAGACCATAGGGAGACGTCTCGAGGAACCCTGTAGTAGCGGCGGATTCTGTCCAAATCCTCGAGGGTTATCTCTGAGGTGACATCGCTCGGGCCCTTCATGTTAATAGGTTGAGAGGCAAACCGCGAACAAGTTAGCAAGGTTTGGAAAGGAACGGAAAATTTCTATGGCAGGGATGAAGAGGCGTTGCAGAAGGAGCGCCGCCCTAGCCTTCTTTAAATAAACACTTTAGAAGGAAAGCCCAAAATGCCAAAACCTCCGATATGGGCACCAGAAATAAAGGAGTCCCGCCACTTGGAACCCCCACTATCGCGGCCTGCTGGAAACGAGGCGTTTCCTCCTCGACCTATGGCAAAAAATGATGACGAAACGGTGGTCCATCATTTACGAGATTATCATTTCCTGCCTTTTTGGATTTCCCTGAATGAGATTATGCCGGAATTCTACTCCCTACATCCAAATTTTACACTTCGGACTAGGGAGTGGGGGGCATGTGATGAGGGGTAAAATTATCATCGCATTAATACTTGCACACGTCGACAACCGGGTCAAGTCCAATCCCAATATCTTGTCAGCCAGCTATCACAACTACCAAGCTGCATAGCCGAAACGCCTTTAGCAAAGTCGAGTCGCCCCGATAACCCGAGCCATTCTCATACCTCGGCAATCCGAGCCGTCCATATCTCGGCAACCCGAGCTGTCCACACTTTGACAACCCGAGCCGTCCATACCTCGACAACCCGAGCCATCCTTATACCTCGGCAGCCCGAGTCATCTTGTACCTCGAAAAACCAAGTTGTCCCTCGCCTCGGCCAGACCGAGGCACTTGAATACCTCTGCGGCATCCGACGCAGGAGAGCTCGAATCCACGATAACTGAATAAGATCCCAAATGGAGAATCATCTCCGGAAGTGGCCTAAGGGCCATAGGGACGGTCTAGAACCTACACGATCGCTGAATCTCAAGGCATCAACCGGCTCTTTCGGCCGTCGATCTTCTAACCGACAAGATACGGACCCTATTGGCCCTGTAACAAACTTGATTCGAATCTCAACAACTTTCAGACCCCTCGCAACATGCCTTAGGAATCAAGTGATCGCCTATAAATATCACAGCCCTGAGATCTCTTAAGTACGCATTCATTCACTGATTCTCATACTGAAAAACTCCATTGAAGCTCCAACAGAGCTCGGAGCTTCCGAAAGAAAAACCATTTGAGGAAACTCTTTTGTGAGAGTCTTCTCCTCATATATACTTGTCGTGAATCTTCACTGACTTGGGCATCGGAGGGTCCCCGCGGAGGATAACCTTAAGGAAATCCTTCGTGCACACGGACTGTCTTGCAGATTTCATCCCAGGCATCGAAATCGATGTTTGGATCTGGAGCCAGAGCATGCCGGAGTCGAAGAACAAATTTTTGCGGTAACAAACTTTATCCATTAGGATCAATCCTAACAACTCTTTGATGGCTGAATTCTAATTCTCATCGGACATAGAATTCTGATCTTTTTAGGACCACTCTGTACAAACTATAAAGCGTTAGCTGTAAAGAGGGTTGTTATAAATTTTTAATATATATATATTTTTCTCTCTCCAAATTATTATTATTATTGTTATTATTATATTAATGCTGCTTTCGGATGAATGGCGGGGAGCCGCACAAGGAAACGCGTGGCTCGCGGGGGCTCTGCGCTTTTCTCGCGCAATGCCATTAGGCGGCGAAGCGTCTGGCCTCCGGCACAGCTTGTCCCCTGGTGGCCTTCCGTGAGAAGAAGGAAGAGCCCCCGCGAGCCACGCGTTTCCGTTTTTAAAGGTATCTTATCTTTTCTTTATCCACGGTGTCTCGAAAGCCATGCAAACGACAGCGTGTATGTAACTATCAGTCCTCCTCTCTCGTTCTCTTTTCAGGCTGATGTAATATAAATCAAATATTTTGAGATATCAATTCATACGATACCAATAAAGTGGTTGAGATATTTTAATCCATTTTTATGCATGGAATTAGCAGTGCTCTCTCTCGTTTTCTTCTCAGCCTGATGTAATATAAATCGAATATTTTGAGATATCAATTCATACGATACTAATATAGTGGGTGAGACATTTTAATCCATGTTTATCTTAATATGAATTATTAAAAATATAAAATCTTTATATCTTATCGAAATTATAAAATAAAATCAACTTGAATGAAAAAGAAAATCATATAGCCTATTTTAAATAGTGTAAAATAAAAATTTTATTATTTCTAATAAAAAATTAAAATAAATAAGATGAAACAATATTTGCAATGACAGCAACAGCAACAGTAATACAACACTAATATTATTATTGATATCTTTTACTCTGTGACAGAATTGTTGTGTAATAATTACCAAATTTTAATTTTAAAGATATTATAATTTTTTAAATAATCTAGAAAGATTTCTTTTTATAAAACAAGTTCTTTTATAGATTTTTTTGTTTAATAATTCATATTAAGATAAAAATGGATTAAAATGTCTCAACCACTTTATTGGTATCGTATGAATTGATATCTCAAAATATTTGATTTATATTACATCAGCCTGAAAAGAGAACGAGAGAGGGAGGACTGATAGTTACATACACGCTGTCGTTTGCATGGCTTTCGAGACACCGTGGATAAAGAAAAGATAAGATACCTTTAAAAACGGAAACGCGTGGCTCGCGGGGGCTCTTCCTTCTTCTCACGGAAGGCCACCAGGGGACAAGCGGTGCCGGAGGCCAGACGCTTCGCCGCCTAATGGCATTGCGCGAGAAAAGCGCAGAGCCCCCGCGAGCCACGCGTTTCCTTGTGCGGCTCCCCGCCATTCATCCAAAAGCAGCATTAATATAATAATAACAATAATAATAATAATTTGGAGAGAGAAAAATATATATATATTTAAAATTTATAACAACCCTCTTTACAGCTAACGCTTTATCGTTTATACAGAGTAGTCCTTAAAAAATCAGAATTCTATGTCCGATGAGAATTAGAATTCAGCCATCACAAAGTTGTTAGGATTGATCCTAATGAATAAAGTTTATTAAAATTAAAATCTAATCCTTATTATTATTAACGGACAAAGGTATAAGAATCAAAACCAAATCCTAAGAAAAGGTTTAGGATAGCTTCCAACGCATTCCTCACGACCAGGGGTCTGGTTAACATTCATTCCATTGCATTGTGCTCTGTTGT
This sequence comes from Calamus simplicifolius, assembly GCA_900491605.1. Lineage (NCBI taxonomy): Eukaryota > Viridiplantae > Streptophyta > Magnoliopsida > Arecales > Arecaceae > Calamus > Calamus simplicifolius. The sequence continues at coordinate 154,655 of UESW01001976.1, read as the reverse complement.
CTGGGAGAAGTGCGAGGCGGCGGCTGCTGCTGCTTCTTGTAGTGTTATCTCTCAACCTGATGGCCGGAACTGTCGTCGTGTTTGACTTCGACAAGACGATCATCGACTGCGACAGCGATAACTGGGTTGTCGATGACCTTGGAGCCACCCGGCGGTTCGACGAGCTCCTCCAGTCTCTGCCATGGAACTCTGCCATCGTATGCATCTTCTTTTAGAACCTTTCTTCTCTACTCTGTTTTCTTTCCAATAAGAAGTTTATATTTAATTTGATTGAATATTTTTTTCATGCAATTAGAAGTTTTTTTTTTGTTAATATATATATTTAGTGCTACACAAACAATTTTCTTTTTGTCCTTCCAGGATAGGATGATGAGGGAACTCCATTCGCAAGGGAAAACCATGGAAGAGATCGCGGACAGCCTGAGAAGGGCTCCCCTGTCACCACACACCGTTGTCGCCATCAAGTCAGCCTATTCTCTTGGGTGTGTTTTCTTTCCTTGTTGATTCCATCACCAACAAGTCTTCTCTCCTTGATCCTCCGATCTATTGATCCAATATATGTAGGTGTGAGCTGAGGATAGTGAGTGATGCCAATCTCTTCTTCGTTGAGACCATTCTCAAGCACCATGGCCTTATGGGTTATTTCTCGGAGATCAACACAAACCCAGGCTATGTTGATGAGGAGGGGAGGCTCAGGATCTCCCCTTACCACGACTTCACCACCTCTTCTCATGGTTGCGGCCTCTGCCCGCCAAATATGTGCAAGGTGACTCCTCCCCTTGTTGTGGTCCAACTTCAAAGATTTGGTGGGCCAAAAGTGGTTTAAAGAAAGTTGGCAGAACCTGACATGGGTTATCTTCTTAGTGTTTCAGTGCTTGTAATCTATCTAACTTTGGCCATGAAATCTACAGGGTAAGATCATCGAGAGAATCCAAACCTCGGCTTCTGCGGAGGGGGAGAAGCGATTTGTCTACCTGGGTGATGGAAAAGGAGATTACTGCCCCTCACTTAAGCTAAACGAAGGGGACCATGTGATGCCGAGGAAGAACTACCCTTTATGGGAGCTCATTTGCCATGACCCTCAGGCTCTGAAAGCAGCGATCCATGAATGGAGTGATGCGGAGGAACTCGAGATGGTCCTCCTTCGACTCACCAGTGGTCCAATCTCGGCTGATCTCAGGAGTGTGGCTCCATTGCTTTCATCTGATTGCAAGTCGCAGACTATACCGCTGTCCTCCCACGAGCCATTAGCCAAGGCCCTTCCTGTTCCTCACTAACAACAATGCTCAGAGAAATAGAAAGCAATGCCAGATCGACTGTTCTGAGTGTGGACCAAAGCCAATCAATGTGTTGTTGGTTCTTTCTATTTTATTGTGCTTGACTTCAGTAGATAAAACATCAAAATTCAAAACCTCTGGTCCTAGGATTTTGCAAGCTAACTTAAGTGAATCATGAATATGCTAATTCCTCTCAATAAAACGCTCGACAACAAAATATCTTATATGAGGAGCAGTGGACAAGCACTATAGGAATGATTATGATGACAAGAAGCTTTGCATGGATTACGTAAATCATTAAAAGGTTCTGCATGAAGGGATTTGCTGGAATGGTCACCAGAATTGCACCGGCCAACAGCCCGGTGCATCCCTTGCTTCCCTCCATCAATGGATTCGTCATGATCCTGGGCAAGACCAAGGGCGTAGTTCGATCCTTTATGTATGCCTCCATCAACCCAAACTCATTTTCTAATCAAATTATGGCATATAGCATTGCGCTGATCTACGCCTGAATTGCTATGCACAAAACCGCATTCACGCTTTCAATTCGCATGCGAAAATGTGTTATGTCTCTGAGTTGAGTGCATGAATATCAGCTGGTTGCAGACTGGGTCATGGTAATTCTTCGTTGCACTTTTAACCTCCTCCACCATCATCAAAGTTGTGGCTGCCCCTCACTTTCAGTGCAACGTAGGAATCCACTTGATTTAGAGCATCTGACACGGTTCTTTCACAGTCTCACCGTCAAAAAGTCAAGATGGATGCAAAAGATACGGTTGTGGTGTCAAAGTTAGCAAACAAGGTCCAGTGGGAACTGTTGTTAAATATTTTTGATACCAATGGTAATTCATATTTTTCTGTTATGTTTAAAATGAGATGCAGTAGCAAATAAAATGTATAGATATGACCTAATTAATTAATCATATCAAAAATATAATATAATTATTATACAAATAATATGATATTACTAATATAATATAATTTAACAAATAAATCATATTAGATTGATACAATATGATTCGCTCAATATTGATAGATACATTTGTTTAACACGAATAAATACAACATGATCAGTTTTGCATGATTCACTTAATATATCATTAAGTAAATGAATCATAAATGAATCATTTTTAAATTAAAAGATCAATCCATAAAACAATACAGTTATTTCATGTTATAATTACATTTATATGATTATGATAAGAACCCACTTATTATCATGCTGAACTCATTTATTTTATATTACATTTATATTGTATCCGCAAATATATCATAATCATATCATTATATTTATGGTACAAATTTACTTATTATCAATCCGAATCCATTTATTTTATATTAGGTTTGCCTCGTGTCTGCATGTTATATTCAATTTTATCATTGGCAGGCTAAGTCTCTTGTGTTATTCAATCAGCTAAAAATGATTCCATGTAAAGATAAATAAGTAATTGAAATATAAGACCAGAATTCTCCCAGGTTTTCCGGTTGTAATGAAGGAGGGACTTTATGCCATTGGAAATTTGATGTTAAAGAAGGCATCAAGAAGGTCTATGTTCTGGTCTATGTCATGTTACCGATGGCAATGATTAGAAGGGGAAAGATCTAAGATAAATGGACTAGAAAACAAGTTCCGGCAGTACAAAATATAAAGAAGGCACACAATTGTGCAAGAACTTTGGAAAAAGAAAAAGAAACAGCAAATTAAGGAGATCCTTGCACGGTATATATATACTTAGACCTTATTATATATGTAACAATAATATCCTTAGTTACCTGCCAAGTCCTCCTTCTAAGTCTGACGCTATGATTAAAACAGAGCATTGCCTTGTAACCATTAACACAAAATTGTTTGATTGCCTCACACCCCAATCAATTCACACCACGTATTTCTGAATGACTTGTCCCTTGAAATATGACAGGCCTTCAGAATTCTTATAATTAATTCTTATAAATATATTTTATAATACTACAATTTCATCTCAAAACTTACCGGCTGTAATCTTTTATCAAAACTACTGCTATTAAGCATGTTCTCATCAAAAATAGAGTTTCAACCTTTTGGTAAACAAAAGTCCTATATACATAAGTACCAATGTATCCTTAGATAACTGCAAACTATCATCATTGATCAAAGCGTTTGTTACTGCAAGCAAAATCATTCTAACTTACAGCCACTTTAATTTACAATTCTTTGCTACTAAAAAGTTATATTCTATTTTTATATTGCAAAATTGACAGCTTTCCATCAAAGCACATATATGCACCTTAAAATAACATCCTGTCAACATCTAAGTTGTTATATTTGTAAAATAAGAATAATATTTCAATAAGCACAAGAGCTCAAGAAGCATCAATGTATACTCTCATGAATTAATTTAACTCCAATTATATATAAGTATATAGAATTTTCATCTGAAATTTTGGTAATGCAATCATATGCACCAATTATCAATCTAACTGAAATCAATTAATAGGCCATAACATTTTATGTGATTCTAAATCAACAATTTTTTACTATGCACAATTTAATTGATAATTCAGACTCGATTGCACCTGCCTCATGACTAGGCCATCATGTTCCGGCCTTTTATCTATGTGTTTTCACATTGAAATGAAGAGATGGAAAAAGAACTTATTACTTACCAAACCAAAAATCCTTCTTCATCTAGATATAAACTCTCATGTTATATTCAACCCATGATGAGACAACATTTTTTTATCACATTTCAACATATGTAATAGAACATTTAACACAGCTAGTTACCAATTAACATATGCATATTATTAGCACCTTAGAATAATTTAGACCAATCAATCATCACATAAAAATAGAGTTCATAACACAATTAAATTATCAATTTTAAAATAAGGCTCCATCTCAATAAAAACCAATAATTTCTGCTATAATTATTATCAGAATAATTTCATTAAATATTTGATTTATTATAATAATAATTATTTACATAATCTATTAAATTTTATGAAAGTTTAGGGAGCTAACAATGAGACTTACTTCCTGGCACTGATTAAACACGTTACGAATTCTCCTGGGTGCTTTCAAATTCCACCTCAACTACGACACTTTGTAAAAGAAATTTTTTAACTCAATTTTTCCTCTCCTACTTCGCATAAATGCCTCTAGACGACAAGAGGAATGGAATTTCTATTCTATTATATTCTATTTGGACAGAGAGAGAGGGAGAATTAGAGGGAGAGCAGAATTAGAAGAGAACAAGGATGAATGAAACAACGAGAGAGAGAGAGAGAGAGAGAGAGAGAGAGAAGCCGAGGGGTTTCATTTGGGCTTTTACGACACTAACCAAGGGGCCACGCCGTGCTTCAAAAATGAAAAACTTATTTTGCACCACGCGCGGTGTTGGAGTGTATGCACCATGTGTGATGATTGACAGCACGCACATATGATCATGCATGCAATGTGAAAATTAAGTTCCTTAAGAAGTATTACAATTTTTTTTTTCCAACGTACGTCTTTGCTGATCTCTCTAAGACACCTTGCTATTACTATGTCTCATCTTCAAATTGGTCTTTACCATATCCTTGAGTTCTACCATTCCACATCTTTCTTAGGCGATAGTTATTAGCCAACACATAATAATTTCATATCATCTCCTCTATCATGGTCTAACCATTTTTTTATTATTATTATTGAAAATATACCTTAAGCTTCTTACAATTATTATAAATATCATAGAGTTTGCCACATGTATTATATCTTCCAATCTTAAGATTAATAACATATCAATTACTTCTAATTCCTTGATAAGATGATTTCAAGTTCTTCAACACCAGAAATAAGATAAATCTTCTTTAGTAATCTCTCAACTCTTGAATAGTTTAACATACCATTGATCATCATGACACCTATTTTCAATCTTTTGATTACATCATCATAGCATACTTAGTTCCACTCTTGAATACTTCAAGCAACGACAGTGAATATCAAAGCAATAATTTCGAACATTTTTCATAATTACCATAATTAACTAATTCAATTCCTTTGAATAATAGTATCATCATTAATCACCACAACCATCATTTTTTTTTAATATATAGATCATGCAATGTCTTTTGCAATACCAGAAAAAATTAATTTAAACCCCTTGAATATCTCAAAATATCATCAAACTGATTCATATGGGATTGGATACTTGACTTATAAGGTCTATACAGATCAAACATATGCTAACTATCCCAAAAAATATATTTAAAAAGATCATAATAATCACTCTTTGATTTAAAAGTGTTGCCGCCAGAATCTGTCCTCCGACCCGAGCGCGATCGGTCTCCTGATTGGGCTTCCTCCTGGGCGGACCTACAAAGAAGTCCTCACACGAGAGGCATTGGGGGTGGCCCTCCGCGGAAGACCCTCCGATGCTCAAGTCAGTGGAGATCGAGGAACAACAAATATGGAAGAAGGATCCCTCCGAAGAGTCTCTCCAGGGGTGGCCTATTGAAAGCTCGAGTGGAGCACCAATGGCGGAGAGGGGGGGGAGCAGTAAAAGAGAGAGAGCAATGTTGAGACTGAGTGAGGAGTCGCATACCTGAGAAAATCTGGAAGTGTCTTATTTATAGGCAATCACCTGAATCTTGAGCGCCTTCTGGAAGGTTCGAAGGTTGTTGGGATTCGAAGATGATTCAAATCAAGCTATTGTGAGGCCGGTAAGATCCGTATCCTATTCGTTAGGGAATCGATGACTGGGAGAGCTTTCTGATAGCTTGAGATCCGATGAATGCGTAGGTCCTAAGCCGTTATTGCAGGTCCTGGGCTACGTCTCGATATGATTCATCGTTTGGAATTCTATTACACTGAACTTGGGCTCTCCCGCGCCAGGTTCCGCACTTGGTTCGGACGGTTGAGGGACAACTCGGCCTTGACAGCCAAAATGCACAAATAGTTCGCGCTGCCAGGGCGTAAGCATGGCTTGAGCAGCAGAGATACGAGGGCGGCTGAGATATGACAGAAGAAATAAGCCGGACGTGAAAATAGTTTCGTTCTGCGAGGCGCATGTCAAGCTATGGAGTGCTCGGAGAGGCCGAGCTATAAATTACTCGGGGAGGCCGAGCTATGGATTGCTCGGGAGAGCCAAGCTATGGATTGCCCGAGGGAGCCGAGCTATGGATTACTCGGGAAGGCCGAGCTATGGATTGCTCGGGAGAGCCGAGCTATGGATTGCTCGGGGAGGCCGAGCTATGGATTGCCCGAGGGAGCCGAGCTATGGATTGCTCGGGAAGGCCGAGCTATGGATTGCTCGGGAGAGCCGAGCTATGGATTGCTCGGGGAGGCCGAGCTATGGATTGCTCGGGAAGGCCGAGCTATTGATTGCTCGAGGGAGCCGAGCTATGGGTTGCTCGATCCACCGAATCATATTGGTTAGCTCATTCTTTATGGGCACAGTGTAGCAAGTGAGGGCCAGGGCTGATCTTAGCCCCTTCGCACGGTTATCAATGCAATGACGATTTTACCCCTCAACACATGCCCCCCACTCCCTAGTTTGAAGCGTAGGTTCGGGCATAGGGAGTATAGACCTAGGTGGCGTGATCCAAACGGGAAGATCTGGATTTGACAGCCCACGCAATGATGCCCTAGGTAATGCTGCATGGCTGCCTCGCCTTTACGAGGTGGATCCATCGTTTCTTGGGTGCAACGGTCGGGGTTGCACCACGTAGGGGATCTCGATCTTCACGGTGCCTGCAGCGGTGGTTCCGGACGTCTTGGTTGAGACGTCTTATCTTTCCCTTGAGGCGGTTTCTTTTGGGAAAAACAGAGTTGAAGCGGCGCCAACCCCATTCGTAGTGCTCTTTCGCTTTCCCTCGAAGAACTTCATTCTTCTATTTTCTTGGCGACCTTGCTCAGCCTCTCTTTCGATCGAAAGCATGGTGAGTCCGAGCGATTTGGCTTCGGAGGTGACCCTGGTGGATCTGGAACGAATACTTCGCCTATACAAGATTTCTCAGGATGTTGCCCTGTTGCTCCCGACGGCAGACGACAGGGTGACATTTGAACTAGGGGATGGAGCGTTCTGTTATGAGGAAAGTTTGAGGGCGGGCCTCAGGTTTCCTCTTCATCCACTGATTCGGGAGGTGATGAGGTTCTACAACATATGCTTCACTATGGTGGCTCCCAATAGCTGGCGCAACCTCATCGGATTCATCTCGCTGTGCAGCCGCATTGGGGTAACCGCGACTTTCCCGATGTTCAGGGTGTGCTACAACTTGGTTTTTGGGAGGGCCTCCGAGTGGCCTTACATTGGTCCCCGGAGGTCTTTCAAGATGATTTCAGACAACCCGTCGTCAATAAAAGAATGAAAATTATGATTCTTCATAGTCGAAGGAAATATCAGCTCGGATTTTCCTCGGGTGTGGGAACGTTATGTAAAAGATCTGGAAGCGCATCCAGAGTTATCTGAGCAGAAGAAGAGGGATTTGGTCGTATTGCGTAGCAGTCGAGTGCTTCCGGCTAGCGTCCTTCTATCAGAGGATACTCTTTTCGCAGCTGGATTGAGCCCCGTTAATCCTCGCGGTAAGTATTATTTTGTAGCTAATAGGTTAAGGTGATTTTTGCTTTGATTTTGTACGAGCTAATGGGCGAGTTTCATTGCGCCTGCAGCCGAAAGGTCGGCGTTCGTATATCAGATGAGAGAGGAACTGGGTAAGCATCGCGGGAGGCCCAGCCCCAGCAGTAAGCATAGGGCCAAGAAAAGGTCTCGCCCTTCCGGTTCCCGCCCTGGGGGGATCAAGAGAGATGGCGATGATCGTCGTCCCTCGTCATCACGGGATGAAAGTATCGAAGTTCCAGCGGCGGCGCGCGGTCTTTCGATGTCAGAGGAAGGTCCGTCTGGGAGAGGTCAGGATACCACGGGGGTTTCGGAGGAGGTTGCCGAAATTTCCTCCCCACCTGTTATCATTTTGTCAGATGATGACATGGAAGCGACGTCAGTTTACTTGGAGACCCCCACGGTGGGGGTCGCCCGGTCTCCCTCATTGGAGGCCGACGGTCCAGAGGCGTTGCGGGTGGAGGCATGAGCGGTCTCTGCTTCAATCGAGGTGGGAGAAACGGTTGTAGCTGCTGAAGTTCAGCCTGGGCTGCCTGCGGGAGAGCCAGCGGAGGATGAAAAGGCAACCGAACCAGCCGAACCAGTGACTGAACTCCACGGGACGTCTTTAGGCGAGGGGCCTTCTACCGAGGCACTGGAGGCCCCAAGAGAAATCGAAGCTCAAGAGGAGTCCACCAGGGGCAAAGAAATGTCTGAAGAAGAAGGGGAGCCGATAAGCAAAGGGGACGTCCGGGTTGAGGCTCCACTTGCTGGAGCTGAAATGCCTGAGGCCTCTCAAATGAGGGCCTTGATGGAGGAGGTTAGCCGGACGAGGGCTCCAGGGGCTGCGAGTCCCCAAGTTGGCCACCTGAGTGAAGATTTTCACCTGCACAATCCGGAGGTTAGTGCCATGTTCTCTGCTTTAATGCGGTCTGCGTTCCATGAGGAAGAAAGTTCCTCGGCCGAAGGGGACGATCCTGTGGACCTTGTTGACGTGGTCTTCAGGTATACTGGAGTGCCAAAGGAAGCTTTCCTTCTTACCAAGATCGATGACATTTCCCTCACGAGGATTGCCACGGATTACGCGTCTTGAGTAAGCCATCGCCCTGAAGTAGAGTTTTTAGTTAGTTAGTTCGACTGTGTTTCCATACGCATGATTCTTTTCGCAGAATGCTTTGATTATGAGGGCGTTGAAATGGCGTTTGCATCTGGCTGTCGGAGCTTGGGCTCAAGCCCGTAAAGAAATCGACCACCTCAAGAAGAGGGTGGATTCAATAGCCAGTCTTTCCCGAGCCTTGGCGATCTCCCAAAGGGAGCTTGAGGAGACTCGCAAGATTCTTATAGCTGAGAGTGAAAGAGCCTCTCAACTTGCGATGCAAGTCAATGAGCTTCAGGGCTTTCGCGAGCAATCCAACAAGGCTAGTCTGGAATTATCACAGATTAGAGCGGAGCACGAAGATAAGGTCAAGGCCATGCAGCAGTTTTTCGAGAAGAGATAGGACCAGCTGAAGGCCAGCCACGCCGAAGATAGAAGCAACTGGAGTAAGAGGCTCGAGGAGGAGGAACACAAGTGTCGACAGCAGTAGGACCAGCTTACCCGTTTGAATAAAGAGCTCGCTGAAACGAAGGATCAGCTAAAGTGGTCGGATAAGCGAGCTACTCGACTCTCCGACGATCTCGACTATGCTCATCGAGAGATTGGGGATAGATAGTCCCGGGTTGATGAACTCAAAGAGAGTTTTCGTCAAAATCAATCGGCTAAATCGAAGGCTCTCGATAGGGTTCAAGTATTAAGCCATGAACTGGCTTGGTGGGACGAGCAGGTAGGGTGTCCCCCGTTTTGTCCGTTTTAGCCTTCCGACTCTTGCCTTACTCGGCTCTTTGTCTGCAGATGAACAAGATGAGCCTAGAGTTTCAGGAGCGGCTGAAGGCCTTCGGAGAGGAGATGGATTTGAGGCACCGAAGGGCTTCTGAATTGGAGAAACAATTGGCCGAGGCTAACGTGCAGGCCTCTTCAGCAGTGGAGTATAAGAGCTCTACACAATTTGCCGAGGAACGCAGGGCGGCCTGTGCCGATGCATTCTGGTTCGGCGAAGAGGAGGCACGGGCTAAGGTCACTCAAGCTTATCCTAACCTAGACTTGTCCTGTCTGGAAGCTGAATGCTATGAGACCTGCACCCCGAGAGCCGAGGAGGACGAATATGAGGAGATCTCAGATGTTGATCTCAAAGCTGTTCTGGGCGCTGACGCAGCTGCCAAGGTATCTCGGCGGGACACTGTTAAGAAGGGGGAGCCAAGCGGTGCCTCCGCTGATGCTGCTGTAGGAGATGCTGGGTCTGATCCCCAGCCTTAATTTTTTGGGGGCCCTTATGTGTATTTTCTGTATAAACAGACCTTTTGTTTTCATTTGATTCCCTTTTTGATTGACCTTTTCTTCTCCTTCTTCGGCGTGTCCGTTCCCGAAGAGAAGACGCCCTGGGACAAGGCATGGAGATTTATTACTCGACCCCTCTGAGGCTCCCTATCCCGAAGTGTGGATTCAGGAGTGGGGAACATAATCCCAAGCGTCGTGATCTAAATAGAAGGGGGCTTGGGTTCAAAGAAGAGAGGGCAGGGCGCATTCCGAGCATTATCTATTTATGATCCACTTTGTCGAGGGGAGGGACTCTTCGGTCCCCGCGAGAGCCCACTGAGGCGGTGACACGTGGTGCGCCTCCACAGTAATGGTATTGGAAATGGTAGTTCGGGAGATCAGAATACTTGCCCGAAGTGGTACAAATATAGGTGGGGGGTATGCCATCGTTAACCGCCTTCCTAGCTAACCTCCCAAGATTTTTAACCACTGAGATGGCTTCCAGAGGCAGGGGGCGGTCTGCCGGAGTGTCTGGCGATGGCGGCAAAGGCCACGAGGAGTCCCATAGGGGCCGTGCGACGGTGACTGTTGACGCAGAAGTTCTGGTGATGTCGTTTGTAAGACGCGAGGAGCTTGCGAGGGTGGCTGAGCAGTATATGACCATCGCGACGAGGGAGATAGAGTTCCTCCACTGAATCAACAACCGGCTAGAGGGGGAGGTGGCATCTCTCAAGCAGCGGGTTGCCAAACTAACCCCACGTCACGGGGGAAGCTCGGTGGCGCCAGGGGAGGACAGTAAGCCTCAGTGAGGGCTAGTGTGTCTTTTTCTTTTCTTTCTTTTTTTTCTCTTTTTACAATGAATGAAGGAAAGTTTTTCGTAACCCTTGTGCTCATGGCTATTTATTTTTCATTTCTGAGATTTTGGTTCTCGTTGTATGAGTCTTGCAAATGATCTGTCCCCTTAGGGGACCCTTGGAGATCGTGGTAAGGCACGGATGTGGCACTTCCGTTTTTGACCGAGATAAAGGAGGGCTTATAAGTTTCATCCAAATGCTTCGTATCATTCGGTCTCTCTATAGCATGAGGAGCGTTCCATCAGTACCAGTTTAGGCTGAGGGATAAAGTAGCATTTAACCTCGATCTGATTGGGACCAACCCACTTTTTATCGAGGTATACAAGACATCCCGGAAGAGGGGCATTTCTACCTTTTTCCCAGAGCATTTACTGTGCTGATCTTTTCTGATGTACGCCCTTTTGACGTGCGGGGAAAGCATTCGATTTTCATTGGACGGTGTCGCCTTCGAGTGGGAGTTTCCTAGGCCTGATCACACCCTAGGAACTCGTAGGCGATTCGGGGCATTTAAGGCTCCTGATTCGGGACCGGAGGTGGATCGCTCGCCTTCTGGCATTTCTCAAAGAAGGAAAATTCCCTGGGCTAGCCCATGTTTCGAGGGTCTGTGGACGATCTTCCGCATTTAATGCCCTTGATTTGAGGTCAGAGAAAAATCTTTTGGTGCGCGTCATGACTCAGGCGACGCATTTTGGCGCACATCGAAGGGTGCGACTTTCGTCCTAGGAGGCCACGCGGTAGCATAGATAGGGCATTCCAAATCTCGAGGCTCTCTGCTCCAATAGAAAACCCGGTTTGTTTGCCTATAAAATGAGGGGAGGAAGGGGCCGTGCTAGGCCATCCGCAAGACCTTCCCTTTTGTGAGTCGTGTAAGCATTCATGATGTCCATGTCTTCGAGGTTGAGAGTAGGGGGACTGAGTTTCCCTTTGGCAAGTCATCTTCCCCCGAATAGTTGGGGCGATGAAGGGGCCCCTGGAGAGTAGCTCGTCTTCAAAAGAGGAGTCCCGGAGATCATATGGAGAGTGAACAGGAGGTTCGTAGAGATCACATGGAGAGCGCACATATGCGCTTCCTGTGTGTCCTTTACGGTTTGCTATGGGGGACGCAGGGTAGGTAGTGTACGCGTACCCCCCATGGCTTACGTGAACTTCGCCTCCTCCCCTGATCCGAATTCCTGGGCTTATCCGCCTGGGGAATCTCTCGCCATGTGAGGAGGGGGGTGACGGTGTGTTGTCTGCCAGTACATTGCCTTTTGACTTGGGCAGTGGTTAGCAGTACACACTCGATTTGGAGGGAGTCCCCCGACATCAGCGTCCACGGGTTTTCTTCCCACTCACCGGAGGGCTCCGTGGATGGGTGGCTTGGGACAAGGCTCATCCACCCTTTCTGATTGCTCTGGTATCTCAGGCCGGATGCCGAGATATCATTATTAACTGAAGCTGGTCGCAACTGTTGGGCCGAGTCATTTGCTCGTCTTTATTTTCTGTGCTATGATGCACTTGTAATGCCTCTTAGGAGGTTTTAATTCATTTTACTGATAATGAAATAAAGAAAGTTTTGTTCATTCTTTTTAGCACCTATTTCTTTTTTGTGTCGAGAGTCGTTGCTCCCGTGTCATAGCATACTTTGGCAGTGTTCTCGCCGCTTTATTTTTTGCTAAGATCATGTTCGGTCCTTAGTAAGGGAGACCATTTGTTTCGGTTCGAGCCAAAGGGAGACCTGGGCGGTCCTATGGACTCACGCGGTAAACATGGTCTCATTTGTAGAATGAAATAGGTGTTTCTTTGGAAGGAGACAGCTCGTATGTCTTTATTGTTGGGTAGAAGGAGGTCGTTCACCTCTACCGAAGTTCCGTGGGGTGCTTTTGTTGTCTTGGAATGTTTAAGAAGTCGCTTGGTTCATCTGAGTCTTTTGATAGTATCTTACTTGGCGTAGGCTAAGGCGTGGAGATATCGCTCGGTTTTGGCCGAAGATTTTATGTTGTCCGACCCGGCCGGGGCTTGTAAGCCGCCCGAATCCGGATGAAACCTTGGAGATTATTTGGTTCGGTCGGGACTTGTGATAACGAGACATGCATTTCGACTTTGAGTCGAGGCTTCAATAGTGGGAAAAGTTCCTTGGCTTTGGCAGAGATTTTTGCACTCCGGTCTTGGCCGGGGCTTTATGCACTTCGGTCTTGGCGGGGGCTTTGGAGATTATTGCTCGGCCCAGCCGAGGTTTGAAGATTTATTGCTCGGCCCAGCCGAGGTTCGGATATTTATTCTCAGCCCAGCCGAGGTTTGGAGATTTGTTGCTCGGCCAAGCCGAGGTTCGGAGATTTATTGCTCGGCCCGACCGAGGTTCGAAGATTTATTGCTCGGTCCGACCGAGGTTCGGAAATTTGTTGCTCGGCCTGGCCGAGGTTCAGAAATTTGTTGCTCGGCCTGGCCGAGGTTTGTTCGGAGATTTATTGCTCGGCCCGGCCGAGGTTCGGAGATTTATTGCTCGGCCCGACCGAGGTTCGGAGATTTATTGCTCGGCCCGGCCGAGGTTCGAAGATTTATTGCTCGGTCTGGTCGAGGTTCGGACATTTATTGCTCGGCCCGGCCGAGGTTCGTAGATTTATTGCTCGGTCCGACCGAGGTTCGGAGATTTATTGCTCGGCCCAGCTGAGGTTCAGAGATTTCCTGCTTAAATAGATAACTCGGTCGTACTGAGGATTGGTAAGCAGCATCTGTTTTCTTTATGATTTTTGGTGATATAATTATGGTAATCATGCCATGAGTCATGAAAACAATATGCCAACAAAAATTAAGAAGGCGAGCCTGTAGAAGGCGTACCCTACTGATGATACTTGCGAAGGTTGTCCGAATTCCATATCCGAGGAATGGATCTCCCTCTTAGATCTTGTAGTTTGTAGGTACCAGGTCCGATGACTTCCGTTACTTGGTAGGGGCCTTCCCAGTTCGGAGCTAGCTTTCCTTGCTCTAGCGGTTTGGAGACAGATGTTTTCCGGAGAACGAGGTCGCCAGGCGAGAAAGCTTTTCCTTTGACCCTGGAGGTGTGGTAAAAGGCCACTCTTTGCTGGTAGGCAGCTATTTTGATCCGAGCCTTTTCTCTGATCTCCTCTATCAGGTCAAGGTTGGTACGGAGCTGCTCGTCACTGGCTTCCTCCGAGTAGCTTTCCACCCGCAGGGATGGGAGTCCTATCTCCACGGGGATGACGGCCTCTGTGCCGAAGGCCATTCGAAATGGGGTCTCGCCCGTGGGCACTCTTGGGGTGGTACGGTAGGCCCATAGGACATGGTGCAATTCGTCTGCCCATCTACCTCGGGCTCTGGAGAGCCAAGCTTTGATCCCTTGAAGCAAGGTTCGGTTAGTTACCTCGGCTTCTCTGTTAGCCTGTGGGTGCCTGACCGAGGTAAGGCGGTAATGGATCCCATGCTCCTTGCAGAACTGATGGAACTTTGGATTTTCGAATTGTTTGCCGTTGTCAGTAATGATGGTGTGTGGGAGGCCGAAGCGGCAGATGATGGACGTCCACACAAAGTCCTTGGCTCGAGCCTCAGTTATCTGAGCAACTGCTTCCGCTTCGACCCATTTGGTGAAGTAATCGATGGCAATGAATAAAAATTTTTGCTGTCCCGTGGCAAGTGGAAACAGGCCAAGGATATCCATTCCCCACTTGGCAAAGGGCCAAGCGGAGGAAATAGGGACCAGGCTGGTGGAGGGGAGCCTTTGAATACTAGAATGTCTTTGGCATGGGTCACAGGCTCGGACAAGGTCGTCAGCATCCTTTTACATGGTAGGCCAATAATAACCTTGACGCAGCACCTTGTGGCATAACAACCGGCTCCCCAGATGGTTGCCGCAAATTCCTTCGTGTACCTCCCGAAGGGCGTAATCAGCTTCAGATGGGCGAAGGCATCTGAGCAGCGGCATAGAGAAGGACCGCTTGTAGAGCTGGCCGTCAATTAGCACATAGTGGGTGGCTTGCAGCTTCAGCTTTCTAGCTTCCCTTCGATCGGTTGGGAGAAATCCTTCTTTAAGATACTTTGATGGGGTCGAACCATGATGGTTCAGCCTCAACTTGCATTACTCGGTCGGCTTCCGCAATGCTGGGCCTCTCCAAAATCTCCAAATGAAACTTTCGCTCGGCGTCCATCGATTCCACAGTTGCCAGCCGAGACAATAGGTCGGTATGGACATTTTCGGATCTTGGAATCTGAGTAACTTCAAATTCAGGGAAATGGGAAAGTAGGCATCGAACCTCTTGGAGATATCGAACGATGTTCGGCTCCCAGGCCTCAAACTCGCCCCGCACGTGGCCAGCTACCAGCTGAGAGTCGGTGAAGGCATTCAGCCTCTTCACTTTAAGGTCGCGAGCAATTTGGAGCCCGGCAAGCAAAGCTTCATATTCGGCTTCGTTATTGGAGGTTGGGAAGAAGAAGCGGATGCCATATTTGAAAGTCACCCCCTTTGGGCTGGTGAGGATTAAGCCAGCACCAAAGCAATGGGCATTGGATGACCCGTCGACATGGAGGAGCCACCGGGCGTCAGATTTTGAGCGTTCGGGGGAGTTGGGAGTGGAGCCATCCTCTGGGATAGTGCATTCAAGGAGGAAATCAGCTAGCACCTGAGCTTTGATGGCCGGACGAGGTTGAAATCGAATGTCATGCTCGCTCAGCTCGACGGCCCATTTGGTTATCCTCCTCGATGTCTCTAGATGGTGGACTGCCACCTTGATGGGTTGATCGGTCAGGACTGTCACAAAATGTACTTGGAAGTATGGCCGCAACTTTCGGACTGAAGTTATCAAAGCCAACACTATCTTCTCAATCCGGGTATACCTCATTTCGCATCTCGGAGTAGTTTGCTGACATAATAAATTGGCTTCTGGGTCTTATTTTCTTCTCTGACCAATACCGAGCCGATGGCACCTTCCAAGACAGTCAGATACAGGAACAATGTTTCTCCAGGATTTAGACTGCTGAGGAGAGGGGGAGAGCCAAGGTATTTTTTGAGATCTTCGAATAATTTTTGACACTCGAAAGACCATTGAAAATTCTTAGCCGACCGAAGAGTTTTGAAGAAAGGGAGGCATCTTTCGGCAGACCGAGCCACGAAGCGATTAAGGGCCGCTATTCTCCCAGTCAGGCGCTGGACTTCTTTAACAGATGCCGGGGGCGCCATCTGCTAAAGAGCCTGGATTTTTTGAGGGTTGGCTTCGATACCCCGTTGGGAAACCATGAAGCCGAGAAACTTTCCCGAGTTAATGCCGAAGGTGCACATAGTTGGGTTGAGCTTCATCCGATATTTGCGGAGTATCGCGAAGCTTTCCGAGAGATCCTCAACGTGCTGTGACGCTTCTTTGCTCTTGACCAGCATGTCGTCGATATATACCTCCATGTTCCGGCCGATTTGCTCTTTGAAGACTTTGTTGACCAGTATTTGGTAGGTGGCACCTGCATTTTTAAGATCGAAGGGCATAACACGGTAACAGTAAGTACCTCGGTCAGTTATGAAGCGGTCTTCTCTTCATCTTCGGGGGCCATCCGGATCTGGTTGTAGCCCGAATAGGCGTCCATGAATGTCAGCATCTGATGACCCAAGGTGGCATCTACAAGCTGGTCAATTCGAGGGAGAGGGAAACTGTCCTTTGGGCACGCTTTGTTGAGGTTTGTGAAGTCAATGCAGATCCGCCACTTGCCGTTCGACTTCTTTACCATGACAACATTCGACAGCCAACTTGGGTAATTCACCTCCCGAATGAAGTCCACCCTGATAAGCTTATCAACCTCCTCTTCGATAGCTTTCTGTCACTCTGGGGCGAAGCTTCTTTTCTTCTATCTGACAGGTCAGTGCATCTCATCCACATTGAGGCGATGAATGAGAACATCAGGGCTGATTCCTAGCATGTCGGAGACGGATCAGGCAAGACATCGGTGTTTCTTCGGAGAAAGTCGATCTGTTCTTGCCAGGACTCGCCTTTCAGTAGTGACCCAATCTTTATAGTTTGGTCGGGCCAGACTTCGTCCAGCAGCACTTCTTCCAGTTCTTTGGCTGGTTCTCCTCGTTGCTCAGTGAAGTCCTCCCGAGCGTCCAGCCCATCAACCTCGGGCATCCTAGACTGAAGGCTGGTAACAAAACACTGCCGAGCCATAGTTTGGCTTCCTTGGATAACACCAACTCCCCACCCGGTGGGGAACTTCATAGATAGGTATGGAACGGAGACGACGGCTCTGAGGGACATCAGGTCGGGTCTCCCAAATATCGCATTGTAGAGCGACCGAAGCTTGGTCACCAGGAAGTCTGTGTAAATAGTGGCCACACGGGGCCAGATTCCTGCCCGAACCGTTAAAGTTACGACCCCTTCTAGGACGATAACATCGCCAGTGAACCCCACTAAGGTGGAGTCATGGCTCGAAGATTTTCCATGAGCAATTTCATCTTGGCGAACACATCAAGGTACAGAACATTTACGGAGCTTCCACTATCAACAAGGATCCGACTTATATCATAGTTATTTAAATTGAGAGATACAACTAACGCGTTGTCATGCGGGAATTGTATCCTCGGAGATCATCGTCGGAGAAGGAGAGCTCACCCGTTCGTGCTTTCTTCGGCGTCGACCTTCTTCATCATTCTCGAAGTTCGATGAACTGCGGCTTCTTTGATCGCATTGATATGGCCGATCACTGGTGGATTTGGAGGAGGAGGAGGCTGCTGAAGCTCGGCTGCCGATCACCCCCTTGCCCTGGGTTGGGCGCCCTCCTGAACGGTTCAGTCAGCCCCGCTGGATTAGCCTCTCAATTTCGTTCTTCAACTGCCAGCATTCCTCGGTATCGTGGCCGTGCTCCCGGTATAGCGACAGTATTTGGTGGGGTCTCTCTGGGTTGGGTTCCCTCGGAGAGGAGCTGGTCGAGGGAGCTGGCGCTCTATCTCCATGAGGATCTGCGCCCTAGGAACAGTGAGTGGGGTGTATCGGTCAAACCGCCTAGGTGGGCTCCAAGAGCGATTCTTGGTGGCGTGGGGGAGCTCTTTGGCAACGAGGTGGGCTTGGTTGGCGGGTAGGTCGATGCCTGTCCGAGCCCTTGGATTCTTTCTTCTTCACCAGCTCGGCGCGGGAGCCCTCATGATTCTTCGACTCTAACGTATTTGTCTGCCAGGGCCATCATATCGGAGAGGTTCGGAGGGTAACTGACCTCCATCGCCAAGTAGAAGTCGCTCTCTTTCAAAACTCCACCCGCTAGGGCGGACATAGCCACCTCATGATTAAGGTGGTCCACCTCCAGCATGGCCTTATTGAAGCGGCCAAGGTAATTTCTCAAGGACTCCCCCTCTCTCTGCTTAACTTAAGAGAGGGAGTTGGATCTTCATCGGTGACGGTGGCTGCTGACGAACTGGCCGATAAAAAGATGACTCAGCTCGTCAAACGAATCAACGGAACCTTGGTTTCAGAGCGTTGAACTAGGTTCGAGCGGACCCTCTAAGGATGGAGGGAAAGGCGCTGCACAGGATCGCATCTGATGCCTCGTGGAACATCATGATCGATCGAAAACTGCTGAGGTGATCGTCGGGATCAGAGGAGCCATGGTAGGGCTCGATGGCAGGTAGCTTAACATGGGAGGGAATCATTCCTCCAGATCCCCTTGGAGAAGGGGATACCCTGCTCCGCCTTAGGCTGAGACGGATGAGCCTGCTTGGCGGCATCCAGCTCTTGACGCATTTCCTGGAGCTGTCGATGGATCTCCTCTTCAGGCATAAGAGGAGGGGCCAGACGAGGAGAGCATGGAGATGGCATCGAATCATGGTGGGAAAACTCCGAAGAGAGGGACCGGGCCTACCAAGGTCTGGGGAGATCCTTGTCGTAGCCCCCTTGCGGGACTGGTCTGGCCTCCTTGGATCGGTGTGGGGGATCTGCAGCTCCATGCGGACCAGAAGAAGAGGTGGCCGGAGAAAAGGGAGCTACGGCCTCCTCAGGGAGGCGTGGAGCAGGGCAGCTGTAGCTGGATGGGGGGCTGCAAGGTGCTCCTGAACCAGATGGGTCAGGGCTTGGACTTGCTGGACTAGTGTGGCAAACTGGTCCTGGGTCACTGGGACAGCCAGTGGCGATGGAGTCTCAGCTGGTGGCGGCGGTGGCGCCACGATACTCATCGGATCGGGTCTCTGGGAGGCGACCTGGTCCTGGGCTTCAGAAGTTGCTCTTCTCCGATTAGCCATTGGAGAGGTTCTCTTCCGGATCGAGATCCTTGTCTCCTTTCTTTCAAGATTTAATGGGACTTGAGGACCTTCCTCTAGCGCCAATCTGTTGCCGTCGGAATCTGTCCTCCGACTCGGGCGCGATCAGTCTCTGATTGGGCTTCCTCCTGGGCGGACCTGCAAAGAAGTCCTCACGCGGGAAGCATTGGGGGTGGCCCTCCGCGGAAGACCCTCCGACGCTCAAGTCAATAGAGATCGACGAACAACAATGTGGGAGAAGGATCCCTCCGAAGAGTCTCTCCAGGGGTGGCCTATCGGGAGCTCGAGTGGAGCGCCAATGGCGGAGGGGGGGAGCAGTAAAGAGAGAGCAATGTTGAGACTGAGCGAGGAGTCGCGTACCTGAGAAAATCTGGACGTGTCCTATTTATAGGCAATCACCTGAATCTTGAGCGCCTTCTGGAAGGTTCGAAGGTTGTTGGGATTCGAAGATGATTCGAATCAAGCTGTTGTGAGGCCGGTAATATCCGTATCCTATCCGTTAGGGAATCGACAACTGGGAGAGCTTTCTGATGGCTCGAGATCCGATGACTGCGTAGGTCCTAAGCCGTTATTGCAGGTCCTGGGCCACGTCTCAATATGATTTGTCGTTTGGAATTCTGTTACACTGAACTTGGGCTCTCCCGCACCAGGTTCCGCAGGGGCGCAGAAAGGCTTGGTTCGGATGGTTAAGGGACGACTCGGCCTTGATGGCCGAAATGCACAAATAGTTTGAGCTGCCAGGGCATAAGCATGGCTTGAGCAGCTGAGATACGAGAGCAGCTGAGATATGACAGAAGAAATAAGCCGGACATAAAACAGTTTCGTTCCACGGAGGCGCATGTCAAGCTATGGAGTGCTCGGAGAGGTCGAGCTATAAATTGCTCGGGAAGGCGAGCTATGGATTGCACGAGGGAGCCGAGCTATGGATTGCTCGGGGAGGCCGAGCTATGAATTGCTCGGGAGAGCTGAGCTATGGATGCTCGGGGAGGCCGAGCTATGGATTGCTCGGGAAGGCCGAGCTATTGATTGCTCGAGGGAGCCGAGCTATGGGTTGCTCGATCCACCGAATCATATTGGTTAGCTCATTCTTTGTTAGCACAGTGTAGCAAGTGAGGGCCAGGGCTGATCTTAGCCCCTTCGCACGTTTATCAATGCAATGGCGATTTTACCCCTCAACAAAAATATATTCTATGCATCCTTAGCCACGATCTACAATTGATAATAATCAGTGATACCGTTTCGTGACATGAAAACAAGATGAATAAGGTCCATACCAACTTGGGAATTGATAATAATCAGTGATACCGTTCGTGACATGAAAACAAGATGAATAAGGTTCATACCAACTTGGGCCACCACAGCCCAAAAGGATCCAATCATATTTGTCCATCTTACTTTTTTGTTGGAATTGTTTTCAACATATTTCATTAAGCACCATCACCACATATAAATATTGTTTCTTGTTTATACGGATAAACATAATGCCTCTTATGATCTTATCCGTCTAATTATAAACCATTCCATCCTTCCTTAATTATCCGATGTGAGACTAATTAGGAGGGCATCACAGCTATTGAGGGTTTTGTGTGATGTTTTCTGGTAGAAAGAATATGCATGATGTGATGGCATAGTTTGTTTCAGAAACAAGCTCAGCCAATAAATCACTGCTATGATATTTACTAGAAATCTAGAATATCGTTTTTTGTTTGGAGTCAATGCGTCTGTTGATCAAGAAGGTCTTCGCATGGTTACCTCCTGTCAGTGGAAAATGCTTAGGGCCATTCCTAACGCCATTTTTTGAGAGGAAATCCTCGCAATAATGTGACACCTGCACCATATTGTGAGGTTATGATTTTTTGCGACTGGAGCTATCTTACCGGTCGAATTCAAGTCTTTAACCTTGAATTTTGATCAAGGCCAAAAAGAGGAGGGCCGGACGAAAACCATACAGTATTAACTTAAGGTAACGGATTACAGACCTCCACAGAATTTCTAACCGTTACAGATTAATTACGAGGTAAAAGCCGGCGAACCGTAAACGCGGTTCCTTGAGAGCCGCGATCCGTTTACAATTCAAGAAGACGGTTGCTGTTTCACAAATAAACGGTCGGGTCGGGGCCAGGGACTAGGTCCCAGTTTTACCCATTGAAAAGGTCCAACCCAAGCCTATTGACGGGTTCCCTCGGACTTGTCTGGGTTTATGCTATTCAAGATTTCAAATGTTTAAACCGTAAGCCAAGTCAATCAACGACCTCCAAGACCAGAATCAGGAGTATCGTGGCCAGGGCCATTATAAATAATAAATATAGACGCCCCCCTTCCCATCTCACCACAAACACTAGCCCTTCTGAGTCATCCAAGATCAAAAAACCAACACAAACCACAACTCTGAAGGAAGAAAGAAATCTGAAGTTGAAAAGCAGCGAAACTCAGAGATGGCAGCTCTTCAATTATCATCTTCGGCGGCGGCAAAAGCAGTAGCAGAATCATCATCAGTCCCATATCGCAGCAGGTTCTCTGCGAGTCTTCATGCCCCCTCTAATGTCGGAATCAAGGCAGGATCTACCTTCCAAAGCTGCCCACCAACATCGCCATGGGGGATTTGATCCTGAGAGAAGAGAACCCGGCCACCAGGCAAAGTCGAACACATATCGCCACGCCTAACAAAGACGAAGATTTGATCATCACCAAGCTTCATGCCATTGCCGAGGCAGTCGCGGATCGAGCAGAGATGCACGCCATCATCGGAGAACAGAGGAACAACTGGAATCACCTCTTCCTCCACTCCATCAACTCCATCAGCCTCGCTGCATCCCTCATGACAGGAATCTCGTCCATCCCATTGGGCGAAGCCGCACCCCACCACCTTGCCTTCAAGCTCTCTTCCGTGGTCTTGTTCACCGCTGCAACCGGGATGATGCTGGTCGTCAACAAGATCCAGCCTTCCCAGTTGACTGTGTTGGGTAATGGGTCAGAATAGGCCTTGAATATCCTAATGGGCCTTAAAAGCTCATTACCTCTTTATGTGTATGAATGAGAAATTATGGGGACATTTAGTCACATCACTTATATGGAAACCACTTTCTTGAAGCTTAAGTTCGTTAGGTTCACCATAAGTGGCATCACTCCCGCGCAAGCGCGTGTGCGAAGAGCGCAATGTAGTAATTCGTAGGATTGCTTCCAATGGGTACCTAAAAACCTATAAATAGGACTCTATACCCTTACATTTTCATTCAATCCAATTCCATTCCGAATTGAGTCCTCTCTTAGGCATTTATACTTTCCTAAGGGTGGATAACAATAGTGCATTAAAAAGAGAACAGCATTCTTGGTTCGAAATTTTTGGTGAATTGTAGTGCTGCTTTCATCAAAAGAAGACTGTTGTATCCTGAGAGACAATCGTCATACTGACCGTAAGCACCATTGCGGGACAAAATTATCTTAAGGACGAAGTATAACTCTAGCCTCAGTCTAATCAATTAGGTAGCCACCATCTGCACACCCAACAATCTTAAGACAATTTTGTGCTACTACGGAAGTGCTGCTGCAGATGGCTACTATGACAACATCCGTTCAAGCCGAGAGACTGGAGAAATTCTCTGGCACAAACTTCAAGAGGTGGAAACAGAAGATGCTGTTCTACCTCACAACTCTGAATCTGGTCAAGGTACTGAATGAAGATCGCCTGTCCTGAAGGAAGGAGAGACGACAAGCAAGTCATTGCTGCGGTGGAGGCATGGAAGCATTCAGACTTCCTTTGCAAGAACTACATCCTCAATGGTCTGGACAATACCCTGTACAATGTGTACAGTAGTATTGCTACTACCAAGGAGTTATGGGCATCCCTAGACAAAAAGTATAAGACAGAGGATGCTGGACATAAGAAGTTTGTGGTTAGAAGGTTCTTAGACTACAAAATGGTCGACCATAAAACTGTTATGGAGCAAGTCCAAGAGCTCCAGATCATCCTGCATGAGATACATGCAGAGAGAATGTCTCTCAGTAAGTCATTCCAGGTAGCTGCCATCATAGAGAAGCTACCACCATTATGGAAGGACTTCAAGAAGAAACCTAATTGTCCGCCTGAGGATCGAGGAGGACAATAAGAGCCAAGACAAGAAGACAGGAGGACAACCTGCTGAGCCAAAGGCCAACCTCATAGAAGGAAGAAAGAAACGCAAGTTTCCAGGCGAAGGCTTTAAACAGAAGAAGGGCAATCCAAAGAAATATAAGTTTAAGGGAAAGTGCTTTGTCTGTGGAAAGCAAGGACACAAATCCAAGGACTGCCGTTTCAAGGATAGAAAAGAAAGAGGTCAACATTACTGAAACCCTATCCCAAGAGGTATCCGAGATGATGCTGTCAGCTGTTGTATTTGAAGCAAACATGGTTGACAAAGCAAATGAGTGGTACATCGACACTGGAGCTACCAGACATGTCTGCTCTGATAAGAGTATGTTCTCATCATATACTCCTATCAATGGTAGAAATTTGGTCATGGATAACTCCGCTACATCCAAGATAGAAGGACTTGGCCGCATTATTATGAAGATGACATCTGGCAAGGAGCTTCTACTTAATGACGTGCTACATGTCCCTGACATCCGAAAGAATCTTATATCAGGCTCCCTCCTAAGCAAACATGGCTTTAGGATGGTCTTTGAGTCTGATAAATTTGTACTCACTAAGGGAGGATATTTATTGAAAGGGGTTACTTGAATAATGGATTATTCAAGGTTAATGTAATGACTGTACATAGAAACCTTGAAATGAATAAAGCTTCTTCTTCTGCTTATATGGTTGACTCTTCTTGTTTATGGCATGATAGATTAGGACATGTGAATTTTAATTCATTACAAAATTAATGAAATTAGAATTATTACCTAATCATGAAATTGATCCACATTACAAGTGTGAAGTGTGTGTTGAAGCTAAGTTAGCAAAAACACCATTTCATCAGTTGAAAGAAATACTGAACCTCTTGACTTAATTCACAGTGATCTATGTGACTTAAAGTCAGTTCAAACTAGAGGAGGTAAAAAGTATTTTATAACATTTATTGATGATTCAACAAGATACTGCTATGTATATCTACTAAAGTCTAAAGATGAGGCTTTAGAAATGTTTAAATGTTATAAGAATGAAGTTGAAAATCAACTTGGGAAAAAGATTAAGGCCATAAGGAGTGATAGAGGTGGTGAATACGATGCACCTTTTGACAAATTCTGTCAAGAGCATGGCATTATTCATCAAACTACTGCTCCTTATTCACCTCAATCTAATGGAATTGCGGAACGTAAAAACCGCACATTAAAAGAAATGATGAATGCTATGTTGATAAATTCTGGTACACCACAGAATTTATGGGAGAAGCAATTCTCTCAGCAAATCATATTCTTAATAAGATACCTCTTAAGAAGAAGGATGTTACTCCATATGAGTTATGGAAAGGAAAGAAGCCTTCTTACAATTACTTAAGAGTGTGGGGGTGTCTAGCTAAAGTAGCTATTCCGGACCCCAAAAAGGTCAAAATAGGACCTAAAACTGTTGATTGTATATTTATCGGTTATGCACATAATAGTAGTGCATATCGCTTTCTTGTGTATAAATCAGATATATCTGATATACAGAAAAATATAATCATGGAATCAAGGAATGCACATTCTTTGAAGATATTTTCAAGCAAAAGGAAATTAGAAATAAGTTCAAATAAAAGAACTTATGATATACTGCTAGTAGTAGTCATCAGGAAGAATATCCTAAAGATGAACCTAGACGCAGTAAGAGACCAAGAGTTGCAAAGTCTTTTGGTCCTGATTATGTAACTTATATGTTACAAGATGAACCTCAAACATTCAAAGAGGCAATGTCTAATCCAGAAGCACCCTTTTGGAAAGAAGCTGTTAATAGTGAAATTGAGTCCATCATGCATAATCATACCTGGGAGTTGGTAGACTTACCATCTGGTATGAAACCTTTAGGGTGCAAGTGGATTTTTAAGAAAAAGCTAAAGGCTGATGGATCAATTGACAAGTATAAAGCCAGATTAGTGGCTAAGGGCTTCAAACAAAAAGAAGGTATAGACTTCTTTGATACCTATTCACCAGTAAGTAGAATAACATCTATAAGAATGTTAATCGCTTTTGCAGCCATTAACAATCTTGAAATTCATCAAATGGATGTTAAAACTGCTTTTCTAAATGGTGAATTAGATGAAGAAATATACATGGAACAACCTGAGGGATTTATTGTTCCAGGACAAGAAAAGAAGGTGTGTAGACTTGTTAAATCCTTATATGGATTAAAACAAGCACCTAAACAATGGCATATAAAATTTGATAATGTAATGTTATCAAATGGATTCAAAATAAATGAATGTGACAAATGCATATATGCCAAAACCCTGTCTGAAGGGTATGTGATAATCTGCTTATATGTAGATGACCTGTTAATCATTGGTAGTAATACTGAAATGATTAAACAGACAAAGAAAATGTTGATCAAACATTTTGACATGAAAAATATGGGTGTTGCAGATGTTATACTAGGGATTCGAATCACTAGAACATCTGAAGAAATAATATTATCTCAATCTCATTATATTGAGAAAATATTAAATAAGTTTTAAAAGTATGATACTAGCCCGGTGAAAACACCTGTAGATGTTAATCTACATTTGGCTAAGTATACTGGAGAACCCATATCTCAATTGGAATACTCACGTATAATTGGCAGTTTAATGTATGTCATGAATTGTACTCGTCCTGACATAGCATATGCTGTCAATAAGTTGAGTAGATTCACAAGTAATCCAGGTCCAAATCATTGGACAGCTCTAATAAGGGTATTAAGATATCTGTGATATACCCTAAGTTATGGATTACATTATTCAAGATATCCAGCTGTACTAGAAGGATACAGTGATGCAAATTGGATATCTAACACAGAAGATACAAAATCCACAAGTGGATATGTATTCACCTTAGGAGGAGGTGTGTGTCATGGAAATCTTCTAAGCAAACATGTATAGCTCGATCCACTATGGAATCTGAGTTTATTGCTTTAGAAAAGACAGCTGAAGAAGCAGAATGGCTTTGAAACCTTTTAGAAGATATTTCATGTTGGCCAAAGCCTGTGTCTGCAATATGCATACATTGTGATAGTCAATCGGTAATTTGCAGAGCATAGAATAAGATGTATAATAGTAAGTCTAGACATATACGTCGCAGACATAATACCATTAAGCAGTTACTTAAAATTGGTGTAATTTCTATTGACTATATTCAGTCAAAAAAAAACCTAGCGGATCCATTAACAAAGGGGTTACCAAGAGATCAAGTAAACTGTTTATCGAGGGGAATGGGTTTAAAACCTATAACTGAAAAATCTTCATAGTGGATACCCAACCTAGCTGACTGGAGATTCCAAGATCTATGTTCAAAAGGGATGACTAAATTATGAAGAGACTTGAAAGCACTAAGGATGTCCAATCCTACTCATTCCTATGATAATTGGTGCTACCTGCTAAAGGTACTAGGATAAGCATTGCTTTAATGATTCTTATAACATGAACATTCATGTGGGGTATGGCAGGATATTCTTAATAAGAATCACCTATGTGAGTGTGAACTGGGCCAATTCTATGAGAATTTTAAGGTTTAATTCTCTGAAGCACTCATGAAACCAGGAGTTGTTTGGGGCCAAAATGAACAAAACCATGAGAACCAAAAGAATGCTCAGGAAGAAATTGTGTGATTGTTATTGTCTTAGTTTACACAAAACGCTGAAAAGTTTAAGACATCATGTTCACTTTTAGCAAGTAAACTCGATAACAACTCACTAAGGAAGGTTCAAAGCCACAAGCTACCTATCCCGATACAACTTCATCCCATTATACTCTCTTTTATGTCTGCATATTCATTTGCATTAAAATCCTTTTATGTGGGGGTTTGTCTTTGCTGACTTTGATGATCTTTGATCTAAGTCTAATTTCCATTCATATGGGGGATTGTTGGGTAATGGGCCAGAATAGGCCTTGAATACCCTAATAGGCCTTGAAAGCCCATTACCTCCTTATGTGTGGGAATGAGAAATTATGGGGACATTTAGTCCCACATCAAAAAAATCAAAAAAGAAAGGTTCACTTATATGGAAACCACTTCCTTGAAGCTTAAGTTCCTTAGGCTCACCATAAGTGGAGAGCTTGAGGATGATGCTATCGCAAACGTGCGTATGCGAAGGGTGCAATGGACACTTTGTAGGCGCACTTTGCACTTCGCACGTGCGCATCGTATCCGATCGTGGAATTGCCTTATTTGATCGGAGAAACTACCTTTCAGATCATGAAAAGGCTTATCCGATCACATGATCTGAAGATCACGATGTTTAATGGGCATATCAAGGGTGATAAGCCCTTAACCCTCACATCCTTTGATCAAATCCGATCAAAGAATTCAAATTAAATTAAATTTGTAGTGTTGCTTCCAAGGGGCACCTA
Source organism: Calamus simplicifolius (assembly GCA_900491605.1). Lineage (NCBI taxonomy): Eukaryota > Viridiplantae > Streptophyta > Magnoliopsida > Arecales > Arecaceae > Calamus > Calamus simplicifolius. Next base: position 126,904 of record UESW01001976.1, on the reverse strand, counting down.
AAAACCTATAAATAAGACCCTATACCCTTGCATTTTCATTCAATCCAATTCCATTCCGAATTGAGTCCTCTCTTAGGCATTTGCATACTTTCCTAAGGTTAGTATAGCAATAGTGCATTAAAAAGAGAGTAGCATTTTTTGTTCAAAATTTTTAGTGAATTGTAGTGCTGCTTTCATCAAAAGGAGACTGTTGTATCCTGGAAGACAATCGTCATACAGACCGTAAGCACCATTACGGGATGAAATTATCTTAAAAACATAAAGTATAACTCTGGCCTCAGTCTAATCAATTAGGTAGCCACCATTTGTACACCCAACGGACTGAAGCACAAAGGAATGTGACCCGACTGTGGAAGCAGCTCAAGAGATCGATGGGGCGGGAAGCAATGGCTAGAGCAAGGAGCTAGAAGAGGAGATGAAGAGCGTTCTGAGTACTGAAGGTGAAAGATGAGGAGGAGCACGTGAGTTTGGGCAAGCTGGTATTGAAGATTAATAAGACTTTAGCCACCTCAGGCCGCTGGTCGCTGGCATGGCTGCGATTGGTGTCGGTTTGATTGGCTCTCCGGCTCTTGGCCAATTGCCTCCGTTGCTCGGCGTCGTCGGAGGGGCGCTTGCAGCTGTAGTGAATACCCTGGAGCATGGTGGGCAGGTGGGAATGGTGTTTGAGCTGTTCCGCAACCTCGGCGGCTTCTACCGGAGGTTAGAAGAAGAAATCGAGTCAAATTTGGAGGAAAGAGATGTGCAGAAGAGGGAGAATGGGGAGTTGTTTGAGATGAAGATGGCATTGCAGCTAGGAAGGAGCCTCCCTGAGCTCAGAGACCTGGCATCGTATGTGATGACGCCGAGTCACTTTCTTCAAGCGCCGGAGAAATGGACGTCCTCCTTGCCGGACTCCTGTAAGAAAAGTCCCCAAAGACTGGATGCTCTGGTGGGGACCCTCCGATGCTCAAGTTAGTCACTTGGGAACAGACGAGAACTGTCTAGCCGAAGGAAGCTAGACAGTTAGGGATTAACTAGTAGGAAGAAGCTAGAAAAACCAGAGTTCTTCGATCCTTACTTACAGCGAGAGCGTATGCTTTTATACCTGTTCGAAGATACACCCTTCCATTCCAGAAGATTGCTGATTTCAAGGTGCTCCGTTCAATAACGGATAAAAGATGAGGCTGACAGTGACAGATCACACTGTCACCGTGCATGTCGGAGGTGTCCTGCATCACCTATCAGTACGGCCTCACAGGTGTCTGGCGTCTGTGGTTATGCCTGGTGCGCGCCATCGCCAGATGTGACCGCGCACAGTTGCGGGCAGGTGGTGGACCGTACGCTGTAATGGGGTATGGTCATGCACAGTGACAGACACATGAGGGACCATATGCCGTTATGAGGTATGGCTACACCCTGCTACGGATGTGCGGCGAATTACGTGGGCATGCCAGGTGGCCCGGGGGGCCGGATCATGCATCGGGCACTGTTCATGCAGCCTAAGACCGAGGGGGTCTCGGGGGTTGAGATACTGTTCATAAGTTCGGGGAGCTATGGCTTGAGGCCGAGGGTGGAACTCGAGGTCAAGCACTGTTCATGCAGTCCGAGACTGAGGGGGTCTCGGGGGTTGAGATACTGTTCGTAAGGCCCGGGAGCTATAGCTTGAGGCCGAGGGTGGAACTCGAGGCCAAGCACTGTTCATGCAGCCCGAGACCGAGAAGGAGCTTAGGAGGCCGAGAGGGCCTCCGTCAGTCACCGTTATCGTTTATTCTAACGGCGTTGGATCAGCCATATTAGATGCCCCCTCACCCCTGAGACGGAGTGGGCCCTCCCCAGCAAGGCGAAAGGGGTGTCACCTCCCAAGTGACTGATCCCTGTCCTTTGCGAACCGCCCCCGGACACGTGTCTCTGGGTGCTGCAATGACTTTATGCGGGCATCATGGGGGATGTGAAAGGGCGGCCATTACCGTCCACCTGATCTGCAGCGATCGTCCTTGAGGCAAGGTTGATCCTTCAAAGTCCGTGAGGAAAGTAGCGCCATCATTGCCCATCATAATGATGACATCAGCGGCGTCCCATCGTTGGCCGGAAGCAGATTGTATCACGCGCCGAGTGATCATTGAGGCAGCCCAGCCTACGGTGAGAGTCCACGTGGCCGACGAGATAAGGCGGGATAATTCGAAACTCAATAAAACTTGGGTGGGGGGTTGAATCTGGCCACACTACTCCTGCCATCGTTGTCTTCTTCCTCTGATTCCCTGATTTTTCGCCTCCTAGCCTTCCCTGCAACCTGAGAGCCCGCGCACGCCATTTTCTTCCCCATGTCAGCTTTTGATCTCTTCTAGACCCTTTGTTCCTTCTTCCAACAATGAGTTTCCAGTCCTAGACCTCGGAGGACGATTCAGAGGATCGTCCTTCTCCCAAGAGGCTTCATGCTTCTCCTTTTTCTCCCCCTTCTCCTTCACCTCCTTTTGAGTGGTCCTTGATTCAGAGGACCGCGTCCCTTTAGCCCGGCGGCGGGTCGCCGGGGAGGCTCTCACAGAGAGGCGCCTGGCGGCAGCTGGCACGGCCCCATCGAGGAGACGCCAAGCGGAGGCCGGCACCTCCTCGAGGGTGGGGACAGAATCTCCGAAAGGGGTCGCCTCCACGGTGATAGGCCAGGATTTGGCGAACATCCGGGCATGTTACCAAATCCCTCGGGATGTCGGGCTCTATCTCCCGACCCCCGATGATAGAGTGATCTCATCTCGATCGGGCCGAGTGGCCATTTACAAAATTTCCCTGAGGATGAGCCTCCGCTTACCCCTTCCTCCTTTTTTCGTAAACCTCCTTGACTATTACTCCTTGACCCCTTCTCAGTTGGTCCCGAACTCCCTTCGGGTAATTAGTGCCTTCGTCGTCCTCTGCATCATCTCCACATTACCCCATGAGTCTCTCTCTTTCGCTCTTTCTACGTCCTCCAGGCTCAGAAGGGTTGGTGGCTGTTTCAGCCCCGACCCGGCCGAGTCCTTAAGCTTCTTCTTCCTACCTCTATCAAGGGATGGAAATCCCGATTTTTCTTTGCCAATCTTGACCAATTTAAGCCCCGGTGGGGGGACCCTGACCTTCGAGGTAACATGAATTCCACTGTCCATCCCGAGACAAGGAAGCGTTGGGGTAGCTGTTGGCTACCGACATCCCTCAGTACAACCTGCTTCTAACAGAGGAAAACCTCCAGTCGCAGGTCTCATCTCCCACCGCGGTAAGTCTCCCTCATACTTAGTCAAAGTCTTCCTATTTTTTTTTTTTTGCTGACCCCGGCCAATGTTGCACAGCTATGAAGGTCCCGACCCATAGACTCATGAAGGCCACTGCCAAGAGGAGGGCCCAAGAGGGGCCGAGTGAGGGGCAGCAAGCACCAGCCCCGAAATGCCCAACAGTGCAGGTGCCGAGCCACCTGCACCGCAAGAGCCTCTGGCCGTCCCGAGGTCGATCTGACGGCCGACACCCCGCCTAAAAGGGAGCTGGCCATGGAGGAGCCGGTGATAGCGGAGGAGCCGGCCACGGAGGAGCCAGCGATAGCGGAGGAACCCCCACTCCCCGCGGACCAGTCCCCGCTGAGGTAACAAGGAGCTGGGGTGAGGGACCATCGGGGGCTGCAAGTTCGCCCCCGGAGCAGACACCGGCAAGCAGCCCTCCGTGCGCTGAATCCGAAACCGCCGAGGCTACTGGAGGAAATGGAGCCAGGCTGAGCTGCATCGGACTCCATTTTGGACGATGGACGCTGGGCAGAGTGGCTCATCTCATCAATCTTTGTACGCAAGGTTCAGGAAGAACTTAGCCATTTGAAGGCGGCCACGTTCTTCCGAGAGTCCTATGCGGCCCTGGTCAAAGTAAGTAGACTCGCAGCTCCCTGCTTTTAGATTTCCCTTTTATTCTTCTCTCTCTTTTTGACATGAGGCCTGCATGCAGATTGCAAACTCCTTGGCTGCTACAAGGGAGGTCATCCATGGGGGAAAGACCCTCATGCGAGAGGCCCAGAGAGAGGCCGAGGAGGCTCGTGCTTGAGCGGAGGCAGCCAAGAGGGCCTTGGAATCGGCTAGGACTGCCCGGGCCGATGAGATAAAGGCGCCGAGAGTTAGGCGGAAGTTGAGACCAACCGTTTGCGGGTGGCTCTCAGCCAGCTGATGGAGGCCGAAAGCGATGTTGCGGCCAGGGACCTGCATATTTCAGAGTTGGCCGCGACCATCCAGGCGGCCGAGAATCAGGCAGGCGAGGCCGAGGAGAGGGCAAGGAAGGCCAAGGAGAGGGCGAAGGAGGCCGAGGAAAAGGAGAGGAAAGCTGAGGAGGAGAGGGATCGTGCCCTGGAGGCTGAGAGGGCAGCGGTGGCATCTCTAGCTGCAGAGAGGAAAGCTCGAGCTGCCGAGGTGGAGGCAGCTGTTGAGGCTAGGGCTGCCAGGGTTATTGAAGAGTTTAGGGCATCCGAGTGCTTCATAGATGAGCTGGCCGAAGCTTCGGCGGAAGCGTATCTTCAAGGGTTCCAGCGTGGAAAGGAAAAGGTCGCCCGAGACCTGGACTTTCCACAGGCCCTTGAGGTTGAGCCGGAGCGTCTCTCGAGGTTGGTTCGTCTGACGACGAACCTGCGCCGGCTGAACCGTGAGCTTCATGTGTTCTTTTCATTTTTGCAAGTCCGACTTGGTCGGCGTTTTGTAAGTACTTTCGAGTTAATGAAGTACACTCTTTCCTTCAATGAAATTTGTCTTTATCCAATTGTAACTTTTACCCCAAGTCCTTTGGCTACCGACGTGGACCCTTAGGGGCTTCGTCGGTACTGAGGAGTAACCTTTAATTCATCCTCGAATAACCTCGACTTAGCCACATAGGACCGAATCCTAGAGTCGAGGAGTATGGACTCCTGGTGACCGATGGAGCACTGGACTCGGAAGGCTAAGATTGACTTGAGCTTCCAGGGGCTACTTGCATGCCGCTTTGCCAATGGTACACTAGGCTTGCTGCCTGGCTGGCCAGGGCTTTTTGTACTGACCGGGGTCAGGCTTTAGTTGTCGAGAGCCGATGTTACATCGCTCTGCCAGTAGTACACTGGGCTTTGTGCCTGGCTAGCCCAGGGCTTTCTGTGCCGACCGGGGTCGGGCTTTAGTTGTTGAGAGTCGATGGTACATCGCTCTGCCAGTGGTACACTGGGCTTTGTGCTGGCTGGCCCAGGGCTTTCTGTGCCGACCGGGGTTGGGCTTTAGTTATTGAGAGCCAATGGTACATCGCTCTGCCAGTGGTACACTGGGCTTTGTGCTGGCTAGCCCAGGGCTTTCCATGCCGACCGGGGTCGGGCTTTAGTTGTTGAGAGCCGATGGTACATCGCTCTACCAATGGTACACTAGGCTTTGTGCTGGCTGGCCCAGGGCTTTCTGTGCCGACCGGTCGGCTTTAGTTGTTGAGAGCCGATGGTACATCGCTCTGCCAGTGGTACACTGGGCTTTGTGCCTGGCTGGCCCAGGGCTTTCTGTGCCGACCGGGTCGGGCTTTAGTTGTTGAGAGCCGATGGTACATCGCTCTGCCAGTGGTACACTGGGCTTTGTGCCTGGCTGGCCCAGGGCTTTTGTGCCGACCGGGGTCAGGCTTTAGTTGTTGAGAGCCGATGGTACATCGCTCTGCCAGTGGTACACTGGCTTTGTGCCTGGCTGGCCCAGGGCTTTCTGTGCCGACCGAGGTTGGGCTTTAGTTGTTGAGAGCCGATGGTACATCGCTCTGCCAGTAGTACACTGGGCTTTGTGCCTGGCTGGCAGGGCTTTCCGTGCGACCGGGGTCGGGCTTTAGTTGTTGAGAGCCGATGGTACATCGCTCTGCCAGTGGTACACTGGGCTTTGTGCCTAGCTAGCCCAGGGCTTTTGTGCGACCGGGGTCGGGCTTTAGTTGTTAAGAGCCGATGGTACATCGCTCTGCCAGTGGTACACTGGGCTTTGTGCCTGGCTGGCCCAGGGCTTTCTGTGCCGACCGGGGTCAGGCTTTAGTTGTTGAGAGCCGATGATACATCGCTCTGCCAGTAGTACATTGGGCTTTGTACCTGGCTAGCCAGGGCTTTCCGTGCCGACCGGGGTCGGGCTTTAGTTGTTGAGAGCCGATGGTACATCGCTCTGCCAGTGGTACACTTGGCTTTGTGCCTGGCTGGCCCAGGGCTTTCCGTGCCGATCGGGGTCGGGCTTTAGTTGTTGAGAGCCGATGGTACATCGCTCTGCCAGTGGTACACTAGGCTTTGTGCCTGGCTAGCCCAAGGCTTTCTATGCCGACCGGGGTCAGGCTTTAGTTGTTGAGAGCCGATGTACATCGCTCTGCCATTGGTACATTGGGCTTTGTGCCTGGCTAGCCCAGGGCTTTCTATGCTGACGGGGTCGGGCTTTAGTTGTTGAGACCTGATGGTACATCGCTCTGCAGTGGTACACTGGCTTTGTACCTGGCTGGCCCAGGGCTTTTTGTTGAAAAACTGGGATGCTAGAACTCAAGTTCATTGATGTGAAATGAGGGGTGAAAACCAAAAGAATACAAGCATGGTATTTAGTGTAAGAAGGGAATGCACTACTGATAGTACCGACGGAGGTTGTCGGTGTTCCACATCCGGGGAGCGGCCTCCCATCCAGCTCTGCAATCTTGTATGCTCCATGACGGAGTGCTTCGGTGATCCGGTAGGGCCCCTCCCAGTTCGGAGCTAGCTTGCCTCCTTCCGTCGGCTTTGAGACCTCAGCTCGTCGAAGGATCAGGTCTCCCAGCAAAAAGGTCTTGGGCGCACACGGGCATTGTAATATTTGGCAGCTCGTTGTCGGTAGACCGCCATCCGGAGCTGCACCCGGTCTCGCACCTCCTCCACCAGATCAAGGTTAGCTCGCAGCCGGTCTGGGTTATCTTCCTCACTGTATGACTCCACCCACGGGCTCGGGGAGCCTATCTCCACTAGGATGACAGCTTCGGACCCGAAGACCAGACTGAATGGGGTCTCCCCGGTGGGGGCTCGTGGCGTTGTGTGGTAGGCCCATAGCACATTATGGAGCTCCTCCACCCATCGTCCCTTACAATCATCCTAGTCCGGTTCTCAGTCCTTGGAGAATGATGCGATTGGCTACCTTAGCCGCTCCGTTGGTCTGGGGGTATCCGACGGAAGTGAATCTCTGATGGATGCCCAGTTCGGTGCAGAATCCTTGGAAGGGTGTGTTGTCAAACTGCCGGCCATTGTCGGTGACCAGAGTGTGTGGTAGCCCGAACCGACATATGATAGACTTCCAAAAGAAGGATCTCACCTTGCTCTCAGTGATCTTAGCAAGGGCTTCGACCTCAATCCACTTGGTGAAGTGATCGATGGCCACCAGGAGGAACTTGCGCTGTCCGAAAGCTGGGGGAATGGTCCCAAGATGTCCATACCCCACTGGGCGAAGGGCCAAGGCGCCGCCAGGGGGGTCAGCTGAGATGTCGGTTGCCGCTGAATATTGGCATGGCGCTGGCAGCTATCACACTTCTTAACAAGCTCAGCCGTGTCCTCCCTCATGGTCAGCCAGTAGTACCCCTGTCGCAGGGCCTTGTAAGCTAGGGCTCTGCCCCCCAGATGACTCCCGCAGATGCCCTCATGAATTTCCCACAAAATATAGTCAGCTTCGGCTGGTCCGATGCACTTGAGGACCGGGTATGAAAATGATCTTCGATAAAGCTTTCCGTCCATCATCAGGAACTTCGGGGCCCCGTCTGAGCAGTCTGGCCTCAGCGGGGTCTTCTGGGAGAGTGTCGTCGGTCAAATATCGGACATAGGCGTCCATCCAGGAGGGCCCTTACTCAACCGGTAGTGCTTTATCCGCAGCTTCAATGCTTGGGGTCTGCAGGTGCTCCACATATGTTCTTCCTAGGGTTCCGTCGGTCGAGGTGGCCAAACTGGACAGCGCGTCGGCCCTAGCATTCTCCGCTTGGGGAATATAGCTGACGCGGAAGTAAGAGAACCGAGAGGCTTGGGACAGCACCTTGCTCAGGTAATGGGACATGGTCGGGTCTCTGGCTTCGTATTCCCAGCAACCTGCCCAGAAATAAGCTGGGAGTCCATGAAGGCCCTCAGACGCCCTGCACCGAGCTCCTCAGCCTCATTCCCGCCAACAGGGCTTCATACTCCGCTTGGTTATTAGTGGCCGGAAACTGAAACCGAAGGGCATACTCCACCACCTCCCCCTCGGGGCTCGCAAGGATGAGCCCGGCTCCGCTTCCCTGAGAATTTGCTGCTCCATCCACATGCAAGATCCAGTCTTCCTTTTCTGTTTCCTCGGTCGAGGAGGGCTCCATGCGCACCTCCGGACGCGATTCCTCCGAACACTCCTCGGTCCAAGTACACTCGACCAAGAAATCAGCTAACACTTGAGACTTCATGGCAAACCTTGGCCGGATAGATAGGTCGAACTCGCTCAGCTTGATGGCCCACTTGGCTAACCGACCAGAGGTGTCAGGACGGGACAAGATGGTCCGAAGAGGTTGGTCCGTGAGCACCACGATGGGATGAGCTTGGAAGTAGGGTCGGAAGCGTTGGGCAGAGACCACCAGGGCAAAAATGATCTTCTCGGTCCTAGAATATCTGGTCTCGGCATCATGAAGTACCTTGCTGGTGTAGTAGACCGGCCTCTGCACTCCGTCGGCATCCATGCGCACGAGCACAGAACTGACGGCCTCGGGGGAGGCTGCAAGGTACAAGAAGAGCTCCTCTCTGCCCCTTGGCTTGGACAACAGCGGGGGAGTGGATAGAAATTGCTTCAACTCTTCGAAGGCATCCTGACATTCCTTTGTCCACTCGAAGCTGTTGACCTTGCGCAGCGCCTTAAAGAAGGGCAGGCACCTTTCTGCCGATCTTGACATGAAGCGACTCAAGGCCGCCACCCTCCCGATTAGGCGTTGCACCTCCTTCTTATTAGCTGGGGGCCTCATATCCAAGATAGCCCGGATCTTGTCGGGATTGGCTTCGATCCCCGCTGGGTTACCATAAAGCCCAGGAACTTGCCTGCCGCACCCCGAAGGCACACTTGCGGGGGTTCAGCCTCATCCGGTACCGGCGCAGGTTGTTGAAGGTCTCTGCGAGATCGGCGACGTGGTCTGTAGCATTGGTGCTCTTGGTCAGCATATCATCCACATATACCTCCATGTTACGCCCGATCTGGTCCTCAAAGACCTTATTCATCAACCTCTGATAGGTGGCTCCGGCATTCTTCAGCCCAAACGGCATCACCTTGTAGCAGTAAATCCCTTTTTCAGTAATAAGGAAGTAGCTTCTTCATCAGCTGGGTTCATCCTGATTTGGTTGTACCCCGAAAATGCATCCATGAAGCTAAGAGTTTGTTGCCCGGACGTAGCGTCCACTAGCTGGTCGATCCGGGGCAGTGGGAAGCTGTCTTTGGGGCATGCCTTGTTGAGATCAGTGAAGTCCACGCACATCCTCCAGCTCCCGCTGCCTTGCGAACCATCACAACATTCGCTAGCCAGTCGGGGTAGTGCACCTCACGGATGTGACCGGCGGCCAACAGCTTTCGCACCTCCTCGTCCATGGCCTTCTGTCTGTCAAGGGCGAAGCTCCTCTTCTTCTGCCGAATGGGTCGGCACTCCGGCCTGATATTGAGCCGGTGGGTAATCACTTCTTCCGGAATGCCGGGCATATCGGACGCCGACCAGGCGAAGACATCAGCGTTGGCCAGCAAGAAAGCGAGGAGCTGGCCACGGGCTCCTCCGGGAGTAGGGCTCCGATCTGGATCGTCTTTGTTGGGTCCTCTCCAAGAGGGAAAGCAAGCAGACGCTCGGCCGGCTCTCCTCTTCTCTCCAGGTCCCGGGGGTCCAGCGCTTCCGGTGCAGGTGCAGGTATCACCCCCTGTGGACTAGGGGCCATGTGGTAGCAAAGTGGGGGCGGGCTCTGCTCTCCCCGCATCTCCCCCACTCCTTCACTGGTGGGAAACCTTACGAGGAGCCTCTTAGTGGATATGACAGCGTCCAAAAGATTGAGCCCGGGCCTCCCAAGGATTGCATTATAGGCGAGGGGCACTCGGACCACCAGGAAGTTCATGAAGACTGTGCTTTGGCGCGGAGCCATGCCAGCCGTGACAGGAAGAGTGATCTCCCCCTCGACCTTCACGGAATCTCCGGTGAACCCCATCAAAGGCGTGGCGATGGGCCGAAGCAGGTCGGGTGATAGGTTCATGCGAACAAAAGCATCATAATTCAAAACATCCACCGAGCTCCCACTATCAACCAGAATTCTTTTTACAGGATGCTTAGCAATCGTCATGGACACGACGACGCTGTCATCATTTTTATTTACCACCCCCTCTAAGTCCCTTTTAGAAAAAGGGATTACAGAATCTAACTCTTCCTCCCCCCGCGGCCTCTTGGGTGGGCCACCTCCCCCAGAAATCATCGCCACCGTCTTCTCAGTTGGTGCATTGTCGATCACCGGTAGCGGAGGCACCGACGGACCAGGGGCATCCGGGTTATTCCTTCGAACGAACTTCCCAGATGGCCACGCTGGATAAGATCCTCTATCGCCTTCTTCAGCTGGCGACAGTCGTCGGTGTCGTGGCCATGATCCCGGTGATAGCGGCAGTAGAGGTTCTTGTTGCGGGGGATTTTTGGGTTCATCGGAGGTGGGCACTGAAGATAAGACTCACCCTCAATCTCGAGTAAGATGTGCGATATAGGGGCGAGCAGAGGAGTGTAGGGCCGTCTCTCTGCGCAGGAGCTCGAGGACGGTTGTCTGGTCGGCGGGGAGGTTTGGGCTTCCTGGGTCAAACTTCAACAGGCTCAGGGCGGGCCGGCTTCTTGAGGACACTCCCGCTAGCCTCGTGCCGAGAGGAGTCAGCCTCATCGGCGTGGATATACTTCTGGGCCTGGGTCAAAAGTTTGGCGTAAGATACTACAACAGAAACTAAATTTAGCGACGCCAAAATGCGTCACTAATGCGTCGCTAAACTGGCTTTAGCGACGCATTAGCAACGCAATTATCGCATCGTTGCAAGTCTCGTCATAGAATGAATTTTATCGCAATTGCGTCGCAAAATAGCGACTCTCAGTGATGCATTCTATTGCATCGCAATATTGCAACGCAACGACATTGCATCGCAATATTTAATAATAATATTTTAGAAATATTAATGATACAATTTCAGTCGCTAATGCATCGCTAATTAATTTTTTTAAATATAAAATATTAAAAATTAAAATGGTTAAATTTAACATTGCGACATATTCGAATGCGTCGCAATTTTAATTTTAACCTTTTAAATTTTAATATTTTATATTTTTAAAAAAAATTAATTAGCGATGCATTAGCGACTGAAATTGCGTCGCTAATATTTTTAAAATATTATTATTAAATATTGTGACGCAACATCATTGCGTCGCAATATTACGATGCAAGGACGTTGCGTCGCAATATTGCGATGCAAGGACGTTGCGTTGTAATATTTAATAATAATATTTTAGAAATATTAGCGATGTAATTTCAGTCTCTAATGCATCGCTAATTAATTTTTTAAAAAAAATATAAAAATTAAAAATTAAAACGATTAAATTTATAAAAATATTGATCGAAACACTGATATTGATCGAAACACTAATATTGATCGAAACATTCATCATTAAATTTTAAAAATAAGTAATATATTAAAATTTTGAAGTTTCCATGTACAACACAAAAAGTAAAGAAAAAAATACATCAAGAATCTCCACTATCACGATCACGTGGTGGCTGGAAACCCTGCGACATGCGGCTAGCCAAATCCCGCATGTGATGCATCTGCTCTCTTATGTCAGAGAGCTTGTGCTGAAGGACTTCCGTGCACTGGTCAAACTCCTGATCAATCTCCTGCCGAACCTCCTGCCAAACCTCCTCCGTAATAGATCTTCGAATGTCCTCTAAATGCTCGGCAGGAATATTGCTAGAATAGCGCGAACTGGAGGCCTGATAGGAAAAATATGCAGAAGCTCTAGTGCCCAGACCATAGACCCTGCGGTCTCGCGGCTGGGCACCAACAGCCTCCAAAAATACATGTCGACTCTCCTCTGCTGAGAGTTCGATGAGCGGTCCCCCATCAGTGGAGTCGACCTGCGATGCCTGGGACTGAAGCTCCTCGACTCGTGCCTTTGAATTATAAAATCAACAATAAATGAATCAATAAATTTCTTTAAATAAAATTTTAGAAATTAAAGATATACAATATAAAGCTAATTTCTTACCACAACCTTCTGTGATCGTGTATCGACCCAGGAATCGTCCCTTCTAGTGTGTGTCGCCCTGAATAGACGAAACTCATCAGGATCTCCGCCCTCCTGTTCAGACTACAACAACAGAAAGAAAAATTGATATAAATATAAGTATTTGTAAATAACTAAATTAGTAATCAAATTATTTATGTTTTCTTACCATACGGCGTCTGTGCTTTTGAATCAAAATGGACCTGCAGTGTGGCAGGAGAGACCCGTGCCAGGACCGCTCCTCTCGGATCGGCGGTTCGTGCTGGCTGATGCGGACCTCCTGCGCCAGCCATCAGACTGCCACGCCTGCTGCCACTCATGCCAAATACCCTCCGGCACATGCGCAGGATGCTCACCTGATGTCCTCCAATGATGAAGCATGTCGGAGTATTGGCGTGCCGTAAGAGCATTCCATGCTGCCCTAATGGCATCATAGATGGCAGGGTCCCACGTATACTTTTTCTGCATTAAAATAAATAATTAGTTTTAGAATTTATTAATATTAAGAAATTTTATATCAGTGATAAATTGTATTTAATAAGTTTACCTGAAACTCTAAAAGTAAAACTCTCGTGGTTGCAGATACATGGCGCCAATCGTAGCCACTGGGATCAGCACGCCTCTGAAATATGGAGCTGATCTGGCTCGATACATGATGCTGCTCAATAAATCTATCAAAAAAATATATGTTTATAAGTAATTGACTTAAAAACATAAACGATATATTTACAATTAGTATATACTTACAGCCCATGAGCATCCAGTCCAAGTACGGTGCGGCCGATGATGGAAGAACTCTCGGAGGTATGTGCCAATCGGCTGGATGATAATACTAATGCAGGATCACCTCCGATGGCTGGAGAGATTGGAGGCTATGCGATGTGTGAAGATCCGAACTCTCCATCTCCAAAGCTCATGGGATTTGATGCGGCAGGGCTACGTCTCTGCTCACTCTATCTGTCGCCGGTAGATCTACCTCAGCCCGTCATACTGAAAATACTAAAGATTCATGAATGTAATTACGATTAATGATTAAATATATAAAAATATAACATTTATAAAAATAAATTTTATTATGAATTTTATTATTTTACAATAAACATATATTTTATTTTAATAGTATTATTTCATAATAAATATTTGATATTTTAAGAAATATTTAGTAATATTATAAAATATTCTTTTACAGTATATTATGATATTAATAAATATTATTTACAATAAATATTATAATATTATAAATTATTATATTTTTTTTTGTTTAATAGGGTGCCCTGGCCGGGACTGACTGGGGCTGGGGGAGGAGGGGTGGTACCCCCCATCCATTTTTTTTTACGGTGGCCAGGCCACCCTGTTGCCGGCCACGGTCGTGGCCGGCAACGACGGCCACGGCCACGGCCGTGGCCGGGAGGAACTGGGGCGGGAGGGGGGTTACCCTCCTCCCCCGACCAAATTTTTTTTTTTTAACAGGGTGGAGGGGAGAGAGGGAGAGAAGACCTACCTGGAGAAATCGATCGCCGGTGAGCTTGTCGGGAGCCGGAGATCCGCTGGAGGCAGGGAAGACGGAAGAAACACACGCCGGTTTGGGGGGGGGGCTTTGGAGAAATCGGGAGGAGGAAGAAGAAGGGGTGCTTATATTGATTAGGATTAGCGGCGCAACTGTGCGTCGCTAATCCATCCTGTTTAGTCGCTAATTTCCCGCCTACGCGGTGTTTTGGCGGGAAAATTACTACGCATTCGAAATGCATCGCAATATTGCGACGCACGCAGTGCGTCACAATATATTTTAAATTAATAAATATATAATATTAATTATATTAAGTAATTAATACTACGACACATTCGAAATGCGTCGCAATATTGCAATGCATATTTTTGGCATCGCAATATTGCGATGCATATAAATTGCATCGCAATAAATTTTAAAATATTAAATTTATAATATTTATTTTATCACGACATTATTATAGTTTATTATAATTAATATCCATCCGATCGGAGACGATCCGATGGTTGCGATCGATCCGAGCCATGATCCCGATCGGTGATGATCGATTGAACCGTTGCGATACATCCGATCGGTGATGATCGATTGAACCATTGCGATACATTCGATCGGCAATGATCAGATGGTTGCGATTGATCCAAGCCATGATACCGACCAGCGATGATCGATCGAACCGTTGCGATCCATTCGATCGGCGATGATCCGACGGTTGCGATCGATCCAAGCCATGATCCCGACCGGCGATGATCGATCGGACTGTTGCGATCCATCCGATCGGAGACGATCCGATAGTTGCGATCGATCCAAGCCATCATCCTGATCGACGATGATCGATCGGACTGTTCCGATCCATCCGATCGGCGATCAATCCGACGGTTGCGATCGATCCAAGCCATGATTCCGACCGGCGATGATCGATCGAACCGTTGCGATCCATCCGATCGGTGACAATCCGACGGTTGCGATGCATCCGAGCCATGATCCGGATCGCGATGATCAATTGGACCGTAGTGATCCATCCGATCGGCGATGATCCGACGGTTGCGATCGATACAAGCCATGATCATGATCGGCGATGATCAATCGAACCGTTGCGATCCATCCGATCGGAGATGATCCAACGGTTGCGAGCGATCCGAGCCATCATCCTGATCGGTGATGATCGATCAGACCGTTGCGATCCATCCGATCGGCGATGATCTGATGGTTGCGATCGATACAAGCCATGATCCCGATCGGTAATGATCGATAGAACCATTGTGAGCCATCCGATCGGAGATGATTCGACGGTTGTGATCGATCCGAGCCATCATCTTGATCGGCGATGATCGATCAGACCGTTGTGATCCATCCGATCGGCGATGATCGACGGTTGCGATCGATCCAAGCCATGATATCCTGACCGATGATGATCGATCAGACCGATGTGATTCATCCGATTGATGACAATCCGATGGTTGTGATGCATTCGAGCCATGATCTGGATCGACGATGATCGATCGGACCGTTGTGATCCATCCGATTGGCGATGATCCAGCGGTTGCAATTGATTCGAGCCATGATCCGGATCGGTGATGATCGATCGGACCATTGCGATCCATTCGATCGGAGATGATTCGACGGTTGCGATCGATCGGAGCCATGATCCTGATCGGTGATGATCGATTGGACCATTGCGATCCATCCGATCAGCAATGATCCGACGGTTGCGATCTATCCAAGCCATGATACCGATCGGCGATGATCGATCGGACCATTGCGATCCATCCGATCGGCGATGATCCAGCGGTTGTAATCGATCCGAGCCATGATTCGGATCGGCGATAATCGATCGGACCATTGCGATCCATCCGATCGGCGACGATCCGACGATTGCGATCCATCCGAACCATGATCCTAATTTTTTAAAAATTTTTAAATTTTTGCATCGCTAATGCGTCGCTATTTAGCGATGCATTCTAATGCGTCGCTAAATTAATAATTTTTTAAAATTATTTAAAATTAAAAATTAATTTTTTTTTAAATTTTTTGTCAAATGCATCGCTAATGCATCGCTATTTAGCGATGCATTTTTTTGCGTCGCTAATTAATGATTTTTTAAAATTTTTTAAAATTTTGCGTCGTTAATGCGTCGCTTTGTAGCGACGCATTCAATGCGTCGCTAAATTAATGATTTTTTAAATTTATTTAAAATTATAAATTAATTTTTTTAAATTTTTGTCAATTGCATCACTAATGCATCGCTAAATAGTGATGCATATTTTTGCGTTGTTAAATTAACAATTTTTAAAAATTATTTAATATTTTTTTAAAATTTTTAGTTAAATGCATCACTAAATAACGACGCATATTGTTGCATCGCTAAATAATTTTTTAAAATTATTTAAAATTAAAAATAATTTTTTTATTTTTTTATCAAGTGCATCGCTAATGCATCGCTATATAGCGACGCATTTGTTGCATCGCTAAATTAATAATTTTTAAAATTTTTTAAATTTTGTGTCGCTAATACGTCGCTAAATAGCGACGCATCTTCTCTGCATCGCTATTTATTTTGTCGCCGCGGCGTTGCAATTTAGAGACTCAAAAATGCGTCGCTAAAATGGCGTCGCTATTTCAGTATTTTCTTGTAGTGAGAACCGAGCGGCTTCTTGTCAAGGGAGTATGCAAAGCGGGACGGACGGAGCCCTCGCTTCAAGGCCAAAGTGGCCACTGAGTCTTCAAGATTGTAGACTTCCAGGGCTGTCTCCTTGAACCGAGCGAAGTAATCCCGCAAGGACTCGCCGCTCTTCTGCTGGACAGCGAAGAGGCTGTCAGCTACCCTTGGAATCTTCGGTAGGCATCAAAATGGGCTAAGAAGGCCTTCTCCAGCTGACGGAAAGAATCAATACTCCGCGGCGGCAAGCGAGAGTACCAAGCTCGGGCAGCTTTCTTCAGGGTGGCAGGGAAGGCGATACACATGAGCGAATCTGTGGCCCCCTGGACCTGCATGAGAACCTTGTAACTTTCTAGGTGGTCCAGGGGATCCGTGGTCCCGTCATATGGATCCAACTGAGGGAGGCGGAACTGGGTGGAGATGGGCTCTTCCATGATACGGCGGACAGCGGAGGCCGGCTGTCATAGTCCGCCTCTGGCAGGTGGGTGATCCGGCGGCTAAGTTCCTCCAATCGTTGGTTATACTCATCGAGTCGGCGCTCGGCTCGACAGCTATCCTGCCATCGAAGGACCCCTCCCCCGAGGATTCTGAGGACGGGGAAGAGTGACGGCGATGTCAGCGAGGGCGCTCTGCCTCCTTTCCGTGTCGCCGCTTGGGAGAAATGCTGGCGTGACGAGAAGGCGATCGGGGTCTTTTGGAAGCTCCCCGGTGGTGAGGCTTGGGCGAAGCATGGCGGTGGCGAGCCTCCGGGACCGGCGATCTCCTTCGGAGGAATGCTGGCTGGGTTGCACCACCCCCGGAACTGATGGGAATGGCTCCGGCTGCTGCGGGGCCGCCTGCTGGTGCTGCAGACCTTGAACCACCGCCGCCAAGGACTGAACTTGCATGGCTAGGGCGGCAAGCCGGTCTTCTGAAGCTGCCGTGGAGGGGGCAGAGACATCGACCGGGGGAGCGGAAGGTCCAGCCGCCTGAGACGCGGCGGTGCAGGGACATCGGCTTGGGGAGCTGAGGGGCCAACCGCCAGCGGATCTACTACTTGACGCTGCCCCCGGCGCAACTGACAGAGCCCCCTTTCGCACGGGTCGTCACCATAGCTCAAGAGCTTGGGGAGAGAGAGATTGCAGATCGCTGGTTCGATATCTTTCTCTTCCCCCCTTCCTGATGCGCCAATCTGATGACGCCGAGTCACTTTCTTCAAGCGCCGAGGAAACGGACGTCCTCCTCGCCGGACTCTTGCAAGAAAAGTCCCGGAGACCGGATGCTCCGGTGGGGACCCTCCGACGCTCAAGTTAGTCACTCGGGAACAGACGAGAACTATCTAGCCGAAGGAAGCTAGACCGTTAGGGCTTAACTAGTAGGAAGAAGCTAGAAAACCAGAGTTCTTGGATCCTTACTTACAGCAAGAGCGTATGCTTTTATACCTGTTCGAAGATACACCCTTCCATTCCAGAAGATTGCTGATTTCAAGGTGCCCCGTTCAATAAAGGACAAAAGATGAGGCTGACAGTGATAGATCGTACTGTCACCATGCATGTCGGAGGTGTCCTGCATCACCTGTCAGTACGGCCTTCACAGGTGTCTGGCGTCTGTGGTTATGCCTGGTGCGCGCCATCGCCGGATGTGACCGCGCATAGTTGCGGGCAGGTGGTGGACCATACGCTGTAATGGGGTATGGTCATGCACAGTGACAGACACATGGACCATACGCCGTTATGAGGTATGGCCACACCCTGCTACGGATGTGCGGCAGATTACGTGCATGCCAGGTGGCCCGGGGCGGGCCGGATCATGCATCGGGCACTGTTCATGCAGCCCGAGACCGAGGGGGTCTCCTGTTCATAAGGCCCGGGAGCTATGAGGCCCTCGAGGCCAAGCACTGTTCATGCAGCCCGAGACCGAGGGGGTCTCGGGGGTTGAGATACTGTTCATAAGGCCCGGGAGCTATGGCTTGAGGCCGAGGGTGGAACTCGAGGCCAAGCACTGTTCATGCAGTCCGAGACGAGGGGGTCTCGGGGGTTGAGATACTGTTCATAAGGCCCGGGAGCTGTGGCTTGAGGCCGAGGGTGGAACTCGAGGCCAAGCACTGTTCATGCAGCCCGAGACCGAGGGGGTCTCGGGGTTGAGATACTGTTCATAAAGCCCGGGAGCTGTGGCTTGAGGCCGAGGGTGGAACTCGAGGCCAAGCACTGTTCATGCAGCCCGAGACGAGGGGGTCTCGGGGGTTGAGATACTGTTCATAAGGCCCGGAGCTGTGGCTTGAGGCCGAGGGTGGAACTCGAGGCCAAGCACTGTTCATGCAGCCCGAGACCGAGGGGGTCTCGGGGGTTGAGATACTGTTCATAAGGCCCGGGAGCTGTGGCTTGAGGCCGAGGGTGGAACTCGAGGCCAAGCACTGTTCATGCAGCCCGAGACCGAGGGGGTCTCGGGGGTTGAGATACTGTTCATAAGGCCCGGGAGCTGTGGCTTGAGGCCGAGGGTGGAACTCGAGGCCAAGCACTGTTCATGCAGCCCGAGACCGAGGGGGTCTCGGGGGTTGAGATACTGTTCATAAGGCCGGAGCTGTGGCTTGAGGCCGAGGGTGGAACTCGAGGCCAAGCACTGTTCATGCAGCCCAAGACCGAGGGGGTCTCGGGGGTTGAGATACTGTTCATAAGGCCGGGAGCTGTGGCTTGAGGCCGAGGGTGGAACTCGAGGCCAAGCACTGTTCATGCAGCCTGAGACCGAGGGGGTCTCGGGGGTTGAGATACTGTTCATAAGGCCCGGGAGCTGTGGCTTGAGGCCGAGGGTGGAACTCGAGGCCAAGCACTGTTCATGCAGCCCAAGACCGAGGGGGAGCTCAGGAGGTTGAGAGGGCCTCCGTCAGTCGCCGTTATCGTTTATTCTGACGGCGTTGGATCAGCCATATCAGTATGCTTCCCCTTCGTGTAATGATGAAGACATTAAAGAGTTTGCCGGCAAGCTGTTCTGATTTTTCCCAAACTGTTTATACTACTGTACATTTTGTTCTGTAAGATAAAACTTACTTCTGTAGATACGGTAATTTTTAGAGGGGTTGTATATGCTTATATGGTTTCTGAGTTGAAAGGAAATTTGAGCTTATGAGGTGACTTCTTTTTCCTATAAACTTATTTTTTTTCTCCTCAGCATTGTTAGATCTATGTAGCCACAACGTCAACTCGCCTATAATTTATGCATCCATTATGAAATTTATTTATTTGGTGTCTGAATGGTATCGGCCCTGCTAAATGAAAACAGAATTGGCAGCTTTATTTTTTTGACTTGGTTGCATAAGGTACAGTTTACTAGTTACCCTGATTCATTTTAAATGGTTCTTTCCTGGACTTTTTGTCCATGGTCCACTTTCTTGTGTTACTTCTTAATCGATAGTTTTTTAGACTTTGTTGAGTTGAATTGAAGTTGGATTTAAAACTGCAACTTGTCGTGAGGTCAATCAGTAAAATTTTAAGTATTTAAATCTCTTGTTTACCATCATGTTAGATCTCATGAGGTCAAGTTTATTGTCTTAAAGCCCAACTTCTTGTATACATTCAATATTTTAGCCAAAGAAGATGGTTTAACTGGTTGGGTTGTCTCGTCACAAGAATGTCTACAAAGGAAGATATGGTGAAGGTAGAAGGCTCGGGAAAAACAGGACAGAATGAGGAACTTGAAATGAACTTGCTTCTGCTTTAGAAATGCAGACGGGGTTCTCTAGCTTTCGTTGGAAGCTGTTTGATCTTTATCAGCTTGCCCCGAGTTGTTTGTGCTGATACATTTGTTTAAACGTGTGAAATCATACCACTGTCTGATAACTTAAAAGAAATTTTACTTAATTAATTCAACAATTAAACAATGTCCATGAAATACCAATAGTATTTTAATGTTAATGATGGGGTAACTACTAACTGGTTTAATATTCTGATTTATCTTGAAGAGTTAAAATATAGTTAGTTTTTAGAACATCAACAGGAGTGTTAGCATTTAGAAAAAAGAAAAGAAAGAACAAGTAGTTAACCACTTGCATTCCTTCGTATTTAAATTCTCAAATGTTCTGAAAAATTATTCAAGAGTAGCAGCCGCATATTCTATGGGTTAGAAATTCTTTTGGTAAATCAAATAGTGGCCTTTGTCATGCAAGAGTGACACAAGAATATTATACAGATTTCCATCATAGTCCACCTGAGGCACAGAGAAATGATAGATACCAGAGGAATCAATGCATAAAATGCAGCTGAAAGGCATGCATGATGACCATCGCAGGCCAGAAGGAAATAGAACAAGTGAAGATCAAAGCAAATAGCCTGATACTAAAAGCCAAGGTGTATGAATGGATACCCAGTTTTATAAAAGATAAATCTAGCAACAGGGTATGTTGCACTCCACAAAAATGCCATAATACAATAAGTCAACACTGAATAACTCCTGATAGATCGGCACCATCAGGTGCTTGAACATGAATCAAGCACAGCACCCATAGAAACAGCTTTCCTAACCAGAAATTCCTCCATCACTTGCTCAAGGCTCTGAGGTTTAGAAATATTCCCCTGAGGCACGCACAAAAAGACACTCAGATTTATACATCTATCCAATAAACAAATGATGGGAGAATGAAAGCAGTCCAAATAACGTTAAAACCATACCAGCAACAGGCAACAAAGCTATGAAATACAACGCGGAATTGCAGCGGCATATATTGATGATTTATCCATCCTACTACTGGCCAGAACTGCATGGTATGTCAGATAGATATTCAGATTAGATGCTCTGAAATCACCAAGCAGTAAGAAAAAAGCGGATTTTACATACCATCCATGAAGTCAATTGCACTGAGGGATAATCCTTCTTAACTTTGTTCTTAACCTGTGTCCAAGGTCTCCCTAAATTAGAAGAATTTGTATTAGTTGACGGAATAAATGAATATATCATGAGACTAGATGCATCTTTTTTATCACTTCATGCACGCAAGTGATCTGATTATTTCATTGTTGTCTTTCCCTTTTAGAGCTTTAACAGACATATTTATCAAAGTTCAAGGAAATATTAAGCAGTCTTCTCTATTGGCAACTAGGAAGTCAACATCACAGGAGCCATTGAGTTATGATTTCCAGACAAATATTATTTACTAGACACAATGACTTGAGATGCTTATAGTCCAAGGAGAATGGTCCTGCACAATAATGTCAGAGGGTGATGTTGTAGAAATTGTTCTGAAACTCTAGGGCTATCTTTTTGTTATCATTAACATAGAGTGCAAGATATATTTAACTATACAGGGAAAAACAAGATCTGTATCTTCACTAAGCTGGATTGTGGAACTTATTGTGAGCCCTGGATCCTCACATGGTGAGGATCCGTCTTCTTGGACCGAAGGAGGGGGAGGCGCCGCAGTCGTACTGCACGCGGGCGGCTCCCCAGCTCCCCAGTCAAAGAGAGCGGCGCCTCTCTTCTCGCAGGCACGGTGGAGGCCCTCCCCGAGCTACTATAAATGGGGAGGGAGGAGGGAGCCTTCCCCTCCACCCATCTCCATCAACAAGCACAGGTATCTTTCCCCCCCTCCGCCCACTGTTTCAAAGAGAGAAGAGTGACAGAGAGAGGGATTCGGGAGGGATTCCTTCCGTTACCGTGCCCGGCCGCTCGAGGCGGCCGGAGGAGGGGGGAGTGGTGGTGTCCGGCCGCTCGAGGCGGTCGGAGAAGGACGCTGGAGGGCCGCGGGCGGCCTTCCTTCTTTCGAAATCAAGCCGCTCCGCGGCTTGGTTCGGGCCCGGCGGAGTGCCCGCCGGCTCACCGGGCCCGGGCTGCGGTCGGCGGCCTCCATCGGCGCTAGGGCAGCGTCCGGTGGAGGTCCGGCCGGCCATGGTGGCCGGCCGAGCCACCGGCACGGGTGGCAGCCGCGGCGGGTGTCGGGAGAAAGAGAAATAGAGGGAATGGGGGGCGGCCGCGGCGACGGCCGGCTCCAGGCCGGTCGGCGGCGGCCGAGCCTCCCCAGGGAGTAGCCGGCGGCGGCCCTGGCCGCCGGCATTGTCTCCCCTGTTTTGGACGAAAGGGGAGCGGGTCGGCTGGGCCGTTCCCCCCTTTTGGGCCCTATTGGGCCGTTTCGCGAGCCATTTTTGGGCCGCAATTTGAACCCTGTATTGGGCCAAAAATGTAAAAATAAAAATATGCCCCAGATCAGTGTTGATTCTAGTTTCTGGGGATATTTTTATTTTCCCATTTGGACTTATGTAGTGGGAGATATTCAAGCCCCAAGTTAGCCCCGGGATTAAAACTGGGTAGAGCTAAAAGCTATTTTGATATGCTACTTTTGGGGACTAAAAATTGGAAAATTGATGCTGTAGGTACCCAGGTGCTTAAATAGCTGAATTACATCTTTGGATTAGCGCCAGGAGGTAAGTAAGTCATTTATCATAATTTTCATAAATTATTAAAATATGAAAATTATGTATTTAAATGTTATATTGTTATATATTGCATTATTTGAAAAATAAGAAAATGGATTGGTATTATTATTTGCAAATGAGCCTTTGCTATGATTAGTTTATTATTTATTAATTTGTAAATAATTAGGTATCTATGTGGACAACTGATCAATTGGCATGACTTTGAAATTGTTAAAGGTTTTATAAATATACATGTGTATGTGACATGTTTTTATGAAAAGTATATGGATTGCATTTTTTCAACGATACATGCTATTTAGCAAATGATACTTTGTGTATATGATGATATGTCCCACTATGGTCCGCTATGATATGGTATGATGTGATATGTTGCATGACTCACTTGGCACCGGGACCCAACTCCATAGGGAGTATATGGAGCACACACACCCAGGAGGTGTGCTGTGACAGGATATGGCAATATTATGCCACATGGCATCGGGACCCATCTCCATAGGGGGTATATGGAGAACACACTCTTGGGGTGTGTTGTAGCCGGATATGGCAGATGTGAGTGCATGACACTGGTTCCAGGACCCTGACTCCTAGGGGATATTTAGGAGGATACACCTGAGGGGGTGTTACACCCGAGGGGGGTGTTCTGTGTACATAGTGTGTGGCCGTGGGACATTGGTATAAAAATGCATTTTTTTACATGCTATTTACAGTGGTACAGTGGTTTTATCCTGAAATTGTATATTCTTGATATACTATATATGGCAATTGCTTCCAAAATTTATTTTGAGCATATGATGCATGTTTTGATAACATGGTAAAATGTATCTGAAATATGGAAGCTTGGCAGATGTTTATTGTGGAAAAATTTAGTTTATAAAAGCATGAAGTGATTATATTACATTATAGTTGGCTTACTTATTGAGTGTGAGCTCATTTAAATCTCACAATGTTTTTCAGAGCCACAGAACTGAAGATGGGGATATGGGGTAGTTGGAGCAGCTATCAGAGTGACTTAGATCCAGTACTTTGTTGTAACCCCATTGAATTATGTATTTTGGCATGTAGCCTAAAAAATATGATTATGGTTTGTATTAAGAACCATTTAAATTGGACGAAATATAATTATTACCCCTTCTTGTATTAAATGTTATATTTTGGGACGCCTTGCATGCCCGGCATGCGGCGGGTTGCCACCTCTAGATCCAATATAGGGTCTGGGGCGTGACAGCTTATGTGGTATCAGAGCCTAGGTTTAACCTTAGGGACAAACACCAGATGACACTAGGCAGAACATTAGGATTACATTGGAAGGGTGATAACTTTATTAAAAATTTCAAGTAATATATTTTGAAAGCCTGAATTTTGTGGTTTACAAGGTTATTGACTGGAACCTAACTCTGGCAGGAGTTAAGAATGCCACGTCGCACTAGGAGTCTGCGGCCCATTGGGAACTCCCAGGCTGGTGACTCGGGCCAGCAGGGAGGCCAGCAAGCTTCCGGAGGCTCTGGTTCCGTTAATTTAGCTGACAATGATCAACCACAATTTCAGGCCCAGTTGCTTCAGGCTCTGGCGGGAATGTCGCAGGCTATGCAAGCCATGCAGCAACAGATTCAGCAAATCCAGCCTGCTCGACCTGCCTCTCCCGCTCCGCAGCCTGCTCAGTCGGCTCCATCCCAGCCCTGGCGGGGAGGGGGCCGGAGCTTTGCTGAGTTCAAGAGCTTGGCCCCTGCTCCCTTTTGTGGATCCACTAACCCTGCCGATGCTGAAAAATGGATGAGGGAGATGGAGAAAGCCTTTGCAGCTCATGGTAGCCAAGAGGAGGAGCGAATCAGATTCGCTACCTACCTCCTTCAGGGGGAGGCATATGATTGGTGGCTGCTTGTGGAGCAGCGAATGGATGGACGGGCTATTTTCTGGGGAGAGTTTAAGGAAGTCTTCTATGACAAATACTTCCCCAATAGTGTGCAGAGGCAGATGCAGTCGGAGTTTGTCAAACTGGAGCAAGGAAACCTCTCTGTGGCAATATGAAGCCGAGTTTACCCGGTTGCTCGGTTTGCTCCAGACATAGCCGCCACTGAGAGAGCCAAGATCATCAAGTTCACCGAGGGACTGAGGCCTAGACTGATGCAAGCAGTCAATGCCTTTGAACTCTCCACATTCAGTGCTGTGGTGAACAAGGCCCTGGTGATTGAGAGAGATATGGGTGTGGTCCATAAGCAGTGGGAGCAGCAACAGAGGAAGAAGAAGGGGCCTCCTTCTGGCCAGTCTTCAGGTCAGGCCAAGAAGAAAGGTCCTTATCAGGCCCCTCAGGACCGAAGAGTACGGAAACTCGTTGCCCTCAATGCGGAAACTCCCACCCAGGCAAGTGGTGCCGGCTTCATATGTGGGCAGGTGGGTCACAAGATGGCCACTTGTCCCCTTCGGAGGGATCAGCAGCCTCCTGCGGATCAGGGCAGAGGCCAGCAGCAGCAGCCTAGGACCCAGGGAAGAGTCTTTACTCTCACACAACAGGATGCTGCCGCTTCCAACTCCGTTGTGACAGGTACGCCTGTTACTTAAGTACTCGTTTAAGATTGTTTCATTCATATGCAATGGATGCATTGATCATGAATGAAAAAAGTATTGTTAAACCTCATGACATCTAAGACAAACTAAATTTGTGACCAGGTATATTAAAGTAGGCAATGCTTATGCTCAATTCTTAGTAGATCCGGGTGCCACGCATTCATTTGTATCTAGCACATCTCGCCAAGGATGAATCTTTGACACCCGTTCCCCTAGAGCAGGAGTTGTGCATTGCTCTCCCAAATGGTGATGTTATGAGGGTAGACTCAGTATGCAGATCTTGCCTGATTAACATGGGGGATAGGAGATTGAAGGCCGATCTAATCGTCCTCCCACTAAAATCATTCGATGTTATCCTTGGGATGGACTGGTTGGCCTCCTATCATGCTTCAGTAGACTGTTTCAGGAAGATGGTGATCTTCAAAATTCCTAATCAATCTGAATTCAGTTTTACTGGAAGTCAGGAGCATCTGGCCTCGGTGTTCGTGTCAGCACTACAGGCCGCAAAGTATTTGAAGAAGGGTAGCCAAGGGTTTCTTGCTGTGGTCAAAGATCTTCAGCATGATGAGGTCAAGTTGGAGGATATTCCAGTGGCTCGGGAATTTCCTGATGTATTCCCAGATGATTTGACCGAATTACCCCCAGATCGGGAGGTTGAGTTCACTATTGATTTGGCCCCTGGCACTGGACCTATATCCAAGGCCCCGTACCGTATGGCCCCAGCTGAGCTAAAAGAGTTGAAGAGCCAATTGCAGGAGCTCCTTGACCGGGGATTCATCAGACCTAGTGTATCTCCTTGGGGTGCTCCAGTATTATTTGTCAAAAAGAAAGATGGAAGTCTTCGGCTCTGCATTGATTACCGAGAAATCAATAGGGTAACAGTGCGGAACAAGTATCCTCTGCCAAGGATTGATGATCTATTTGATCAACTCCAAGGAGCTCGGGTATTCTCGAAGATTGATCTTCGGTCAGGATACCATCAACTCAAGGTCAAGGCTGGGGATGTGCTTAAGACAGCATTCAGGACTAGGTATGGCCACTACGAGTTCTTGGTGATGCCGTTTGGGTTGACTAATGCCCCGGTAGCATTCATGGACTTGATGAACAGAATCTTTAAGCCATACTTGGACCAGTTTGTGGTGGTGTTCATTGATGACATCCTGGTGTATTCTAAAAGCCAGGAGGAGCATGTGGACCACCTGAAGATTGTTCTGCAAACTCTTCGGGAGAAAAATCTTTATGCCAAGTTGCAGAAGTGTGACTTCTGGTTGAGCCAAGTATCATTCTTGGGTCATATAATATCTAAAGATGGCATATCTGTGGATCCAAAGAAGATTGAGGCAGTTGTTAACTGGTGTAGGCCTTCCAATGTGTCTGAAATAAGAAGTTTCGTGGGGCTGGCTGGATATTATCGCAGATTTGTGGAAGGCTTCTCTCGCATTGCTCTACCCCTGACTCGCTTGACCCAAAAACAAGCGAAGTTTGATTGGACTGAGGAGTGTGAGAGAAGTTTTCAGGAGCTGAAGCAACGCCTAGTATCAGCCCCCGTCCTTACCCTTCCGTCAGGATCTGGAAGGATTCACCCTATTCACGGATGCTTCTCGGAAGGGATTGGGATGTGTTCTGATGCAAAATGAGAAGGTGATAGCCTATGCCGAAATTTTTATAAGGAGGGGAGAATGTGAGCCCTGGATCCTCACATGGTGAGGATCCGTCTTCTTGGACCGAAGGAGGGGGAGGCGCCGCAGTCGTACCGCACGCGGGCTCCCCAGCTCCCTAATCAAAGAAGGCGGCGCCTCTCTTCTCGCAGGCACGGTGGAGGCCCTCCCCAAGCTACTATAAATGGGGAGGGAGGAGGGAGCCTTCCCCTCCACCCATCTCCATCAACAAGCACAGGTATCTTTCCCCCCCTCCGCCCACTGTTTCAAAGAGAGAAGAGTGACAGAGAGAGGGATTTGGGAGGGATTCCTCGTTATCGTGCCCGGCCGCTCGAGGCGGCCGCAGGAGGGGGGAGTGGTGGTGTCCGGCCGCTCGAGGTGGCCGGAGAAGGACGCTGGAGGGCCGCCGAGCGGCCCTCCCTTCTTCGAAATCAAGCCGCTCTGCGGCTTGGTTCGGGCCCGGCGGAGTGCCCGCCGGCTCGCCGAGCCCGGGCTGCTGTCGGCGGCCTCCACCGGCACTGGGGCAGCGTCCGGTGGAGGTCCGGCCGGCCATGGTGGCCGGTCGAGCCACCGGCACGGGTGGCAGCCGCGGCGGGTGTCGGGAGAAAGAGAAATAGAGGGAGAAATAGAGGGAATGGGAGGCGGCCGCGGCAACGGCCGGCTCCGGGCCGGTCGGCGGCGGCCTAGCCTCCCCGGGGAGTAGCCGGCGGTGGCCCTGGCCGCCGGCATTGTCTCCCCTATTTCGGACGAAACAGGGAGGCGGGGGGTTGAAAGGGGGAGCGGGCCGGCTGGGTCGTTCCCCCCTTTTGGGCCATATTGGGCCGTTTCGCGAGCCATTTTTGGGCTGCAATTTGAACCCTGTATTGGGCCAAAAATGAAAAATAAAAATATGCCCCGGATCAGTGTTGATTTAAGTATCTGGGGATATTTTTATTTTCCCATTTGGACTTATGTAGTGGGAGATATTCAAGCCCCAAGTTGGCCCGGAATTAAAACTGGGTAGAGCTAAAAGCTATTTTGATATGCTACTTTTGAGGACTAAAAATTGGAAAATTGATGCTGTAGGTACCCAGGTGCTTAAATAGCTGAATTACATCTTTGGATTAGCGCCAGGAGGTAAGTAAGTCATTTATCATAATTTTCATAAATTATTAAAATATGAAAATTATGTATTTAAATGTTATATTGTTATATATTGCATTATTTGAAAATAAGAAAATGGATTGGTATTATTATTTGCAAATGAGCCTTTGCTATGATTAGTTTATTATTTATTATATTTTGTAAATAATTGGGTATCTATGTGGACAACTGATCAATTGGCATGACTTTGAAATTGTTAAAGGTTTTATAAATATACATGTGTATGTGACATGTTTTATGAAAAGCATATGGATTGCATTTTTGCAACGATACATGCTATTTAGCAAATGATACTTTGTGTATATGATGATATGTCCCACTATGGTCCACTATGATATGGTATGATGTGATATGTTGCATGACTCACTTGTCACCGGGACCCAACTCCATATGGGGGTATATGGAGCACACACACCCAGGAGGTGTACTGTGACAGGATATGGCAATATTATGCCACATGGCACCGGGACCCATCTCCATAGGGAGGTATATGGAAAACACACTCTTGGGATGTGTTGTAGCCGGATATGGCAGGATGTGAGTGCATGACACTGGTTCCAGAACCCTGACTCCTAAGGGATATTTAGGAAGGATACACCCGAGGGGGGTGTTACATCCGAGGGGGGTGTTCTGTGTACATAGTGTGTGGTCGTAGGACATTGGTATAAAATGCATTTTTTATATGCTATTTACAGTGGTACAGTGGTTTTATCCTGAAATTGTATATTCTTGATATACTATATATGGCAATTGCTTTCAAAATTTATTTTGAGCATATGATGCATGTTTTGATAACATGGTAAAATGTATCTGAAATATGAAAGCTTAGCAGATGTTTATTGTGGAAAAATTTAATTTATAAAAGCATAAAGTGATTATATTACATTATAGTTGGCTTACTTATTGAGTGTGAGCTTATTTAAATCTCACAATGTTTTTCAGAGCCACAGAACTGAAGATGGGGATATGGGGTAGTTGGAGCAGCTATCAGAGTGACTTAGATCCAGTACTTTGTTGTAACCCCATTGAATTATGTATTTTGGCATGTAGCCTAAAACATATGATTATGGTTTGTATTAAAACCATTTAAATTGGACGAAATATAATTATTACCCCTTCTTGTATTAAATGTTATATTTCGGGACGCCTTGCATGCCCGACATGCGACGGGTTGCCACCTCTAGATCCAATATAGGGTCTGGGGCGTGACACTTATGCTGTTACAAGACACCTCCAGTAAGGTTTTGCAAAAGAGCATCATTATGTTGGAGATTGACAAGGATCCTTAATATGAAGTGAGCTGGCAGAAGTGTGAGAAATTTTGGATTGTTCTAGCAAGCAAGAAGTTCATATATACCCAACTATTACTGGCTCAGAGATGGCTGAGCAGAACAGAATGAGTAGTTCATGCACTAGAAATTGTGCTAGGCTGCTAGCTAGCTATGGATGTTTCATCTACCAGAAACAAAGGTTAATAAATATTCAACAGGATCAAATTTGCATATTTGAATTGACAGTTTTAATTTAAAGCCAAGTCATCGAGCATGGCAGGGTGCATGCAGCCTAGGAAGCAGCTGTTTGTGGAGTCTGACTCTGATTTGCAGGCATTTGAACAAATCCCCAGAGGATTTCTGCATAAGTTTGACTCACACCTACACTTTGCTTTGTTCCTTAAACATCCGCAGGTCATGCACAACTGACAGAAAACCAATAGAGCCATTAACCTCTTAGCCAATTCTAAAAATGCGATGCTATGTCTGTGGTGCTTCATGTGATTATCACAAACCATAATTGGGTCTTAACTAAAAGTAGTATTTTGATATGTTTTCTTTGGGGTTGTAAATAATAGGTTAATTCATGGTTGGAAATCAAAAATTATTGTTCAAGTAATTTCCAAGTTAGATATGAGCAAACTAGTATCATTTATTATGTGAAAGAGAATGAAGACAAAAAATTATGAAACTAGTATTTCTTTAAGCCTTCATAGCTAAAAAAGCCTTCATAACAAAATGGTACCAATATACCAAATGTGCCAAGATTGCTGCATAACAGATTGATGAAAATATAATATAACAAAGTAGCTGATAGAGTTCAACATGGTGATAATAAGTTATATACGTATGACTAGATGGTCTCGTGGCGCCAGTCACATTATTTGCAGAAACCTAAATAAAGATGTCTACCTGAGTTGAAGCTTGAAAGAGAGGACAGAAAAGTTTCCTTGGCATGATGCCATATGCATTCATATCGAGCATGTAGCAAAGCCAGTAAAATCAATAAGCACCAAATTATGCAAATATCTTATCTTTTATCTGGAAACGGCGCAAATACCTTCTTAAGATGCCATTAGATTGTGAGAGAATGGAACTTACTTTCAACAATCAATCCATAATAGCAAAGGAAGAGCAAATTGTTCCAAGGAGAAGATGTCATCTGCTCTAACAGGACCTGAAAAGTGCATCACTAGAAGATGTGAGGAAGTAACTCAATCAGCTCATATATTTAGTTTCAAGACCAGCATTGGGGTTGCCAAATCTAAGCATTGGTTGCTGTCATATAAGGTGCTTTGCTTCTATCAATTGGTGTGTGCTCATGAATCCTCCCCTTGTGAATCTCTATGAGCTGGTTGGTTGCATCTCTTTGTGAACTGTCATATTTATTTTCTGATGAAGAGACACCAGCTTTCTTATATCTTTTCTCACTGATTTTAGTGAATCTTACTAATATCGCCTTCTAGAAACCGGCAACACCCCCTCCCCTCTCTAGCCCAATAAGAATGGAAAAATTTTATAGTATGGGAAGTAGGTAAGCATAACATTTCTTTACCTTCTTCGCTACAGTCTTATTATCTTTCTTTCCCTTGAAAATGATATCCAACAGCTTATGCAGGAAGTGCCCAAATGGTCCCCGATAGGCGAATCCAAAGAGCTGAAAGCCATCAATGTTG
Source organism: Calamus simplicifolius (assembly GCA_900491605.1). Lineage (NCBI taxonomy): Eukaryota > Viridiplantae > Streptophyta > Magnoliopsida > Arecales > Arecaceae > Calamus > Calamus simplicifolius. The sequence continues at coordinate 95,808 of UESW01001976.1, read as the reverse complement.
GGGATACGTAACTGAAATTAATTAGTAACTGCCAATACATGCATGAGCATATCCTTGTGATGTAAATAAACTCTGAATGCATATCTTCTACATTTATCAGTACAAATGTGGAAGCAGGAGATCATACCTTTGAGTATCAAAACATAAAACATCTTCATCATGGATTTATAATAAAATGCAATAATATCTCTCAAGAGCCCATATATGAAAGACCTGTATTGCTTACAATATGATGTTAAGGGTGGGAAGGTAATTTTATATAACCAGTACAGGTAATCAAAATCATGTAGCTTAAAAAATCTGATGATAACTCAGATACCATGATGTCATGAAGTACACTAGCTTGTGCACATAAACAAAATTCACTTAAGCATGACTGGTTAACAGGAGTATGTGCTCACAAATTGCCCACATAGGTAAAGCGCAATTCATACTACATGCCACCAAAGTGATTGATACTTTCCTATTTCACTGATATACTGCTCCCAGTGAGTGTATAACAGAATGTTGGTCTTCTGTAAGTATGTGTATGAAAAACAGAAATCACAATCACTTGGATGAGGCAGTGCCTCATGCTTTCAATTGCTATAACATGTGAACTAACTCAACCTTCTCATATTATGGCCGCAAATTTTCCTTCCAGACGTGATCATCTCGATCTTGTCAAAGTTTCTTCTGTGCCAACTATGTAATGGAAACCCTACTAGATGACATTTTCAGATGGTTATTTATTCCATCACAATCGGCTTGACTCTATTTGGTGTAACAATAGATCTGATTAAAGTCAAAGATCAAGTACAAAAACGAAGATGCGTATGCGCTTATGTCTTGGATCCATAAGCTAGCGAACATAATCAACCTAACATCACCTCGGCTTCAACAAAATGGAATTCCAAATCCTAGCCAACTAACAGGTTCCTTGTAACGCTTCACAGAAAGGCATCACCTTCCAGAACAAAACTCGACAGCAGCAACATCATGAGAGAATCTTTGCCAGCGCAATTACTCCTGATAAATTAAAATAGAAGATCAAAAAAGCAGAAAGATCAAAGGTGTACCACTTTAAGAAGAAGCCGCCTCAATTGAATCCTCTGAATGCCCGAGAGCTTCTGCGCCACGGAATCGCTGACCCCCGCNAAAGATATGTTCTTGGTGTATGGCGGATTGGAAGATGATCTAGTTGTAAGTGGTTACACAGATGCAAGCTTTCAATCTGACAAAGATGATTTTCGATCGCAGTCAGGATATGTGTTTTGTTTAAATGGTGGTGCTGTTAGCTGGAAGAGTTCGAAGCAAAGCACTGTTGCTGATTCTACAACTGAAGCTGAATACATAGCAGCATCTGATGCAGCAAAAGAAGCAGTTTGGATCAAGAAGTTCATTACTGACCTTGGAGTGGTCCTAGCATCACAAATCCTGTTGATGTTTATTGTGACAATATGGTGCTATGCACAAGCAAAAGAACCTAGGTCACATCAGCGATCCAAACACATTTTAGGCGTTATCATCTCATTCGAGAAATTATTGAGAGAGGTGACGTAAAAATATGCAGATTTCAAAGATGATAATGTTGCTGATCCATTGACTAAGCCTCTACCACAAGCAAAGCATGATCGTCATGCTAGGTTCATAGGTATTAGATACATTGATGAGTGGGCCTAGTGCAAGTGGGAGATTGTTAGTAATAGTGCCCTAGGCCTATTGTATGGACATGGTATTTTGAATATTTATGAACATTTACTATTATCATAATTTGCATGTTTATTATATAATAATGTCCTTGAATAATATTATGAATTATTCTAAATGTCCCTAATCGGTTATTGTTGTGGGAATAACAATAAATTAAGATTAGTATGAAATTTGATTGATATTCATGGGATGAATATGTGTATGAGATACAAATCAAATTTATATGTATTTGTTGAGAACAAATATTGGACAAGACCCGCCTTGAGATTAATACATGGATCAAAGTCATAAGTTAATCTCTAGTAGTTGTGTCATTAAATCCTTAGACCTGAGATTGCCATAGTTCTCAACATGAGGAATATTATGTTTTGACATAATCAAACGTTGTCTTTAACCGGATGATTATAAAGATTATGATTGAACATAATAAGAATCATGTAGTGAGATGTGAGTGATTAAGATGGAATTTGTCCCTCTTATTATAAGAGAGATATCTCTGGGCCCCTCGATGATTGAGACTGAAATGCATGGCCATGCTCAAATGAATTGATGGAGATCAATATCATTTGTTTAGTCAGTCTAATTGGGTTTCGAGAAATTAAAGATAGAGAGATATAAGGTTGACTTTATCCATGCCTTATATTCTATCAAGATATCATGTGACAAAAGGATTATGTTAATAGCTACTTTAAGGTTGTCTCGGAACATGAGCTTTTCATTTAACTTGGGTAGTCATAATGTCTTGCTAGAGGCCGCTTATGACTTGTAGGTTCAAAATGTGATTTAGGCCTACTGCCAACGTTAATTGAACCTATAGGGTCGCACACTAAGAACGGACAATAATGGTTACGATTTGTTACTCTCTATATAATTTAAAATGATGAGATTATTTTAAATTACAAATAATAATTAGTTGTCATTTAGATTCGAGTTTAATTTTGAGAAAATTTAAATTCGTAATTTAAATTGTGACAAGTAATTAAATTGTTACATTTTCTTATTGGATAAGGAAATAATCCATAAAGTTTTTTTTGGTTAAAAATATATATTCCTTATTTTGTAAGGAAAGGATTTAAATTGTTATTATTTAAAAGGAGTTTTAAATAAATATCAATTAAAATCTTAGTTAACCAAAATTCCTAGCAGGCTTGTATATATGTTCGATATATACGTTTTAGAGTTTTGAAAGGTTGGGGCATTTGAAAGGTCACGTCGATTGGGGCATTTGAAAGGTCACGTCGATTGGGGCTTTTGAAGCGTCATATCTTTTGCCTTAAAGATGAAAAATAGAGAGTTGAAAAATGGGTTCATTTTTGTGAAAAATGGAATGGTTGAACTAGCATTCAAAACCATTTTGGTGTCCGTTCGTGTGTGGATACTTGTAGAGGGTGATCGTCTTTCTGAAAGGCAGCACCTTTGAAGATCCGAGAAAACCCAACACAAGAACAGAAGGATTACATACTGATTAAAAGGTAATAACAAAAGGTAAAGGTATTTTTGTTTATCCTTCTTTCGGTTTTTATGAAACGCATGTGATTCTTGGTGGGTTATAAATTTATTTTGTTTCCGCTGCAATTTTATTCCAATTAGATTGGGATTTTTCATTCCGTAACCCAACAGTGGTATCAGAGCCTCTTGCGTTTTCATAAAAATCGAAACTGCCATGTTTGATTGTATGTATGAGATGTATATGATCTTGGCATGGTTTGCGTTCTTGTATATATATATGATATTAGTGTTTGCACGAACGACATAGATAATAGGTTTTCTAAGGTGTTAATTGATGAATCTGTTTCCTGTAAGGATTCGTTAATATGATTAAAAATCCGAATGGGATATTGCAATTAAAGTGTTTAATATCTTGATATATGATTTCGGTGATGTCTTAATTAGATTAATACATGAACTGAATTCACATATCAATAAGGATTTATCAATTGCTGTTTATGGTGGTGCGGATGTGAGCCTTAAATTTATTGATGAGATCAATAAAATCAAATTTTAGGATGAAACTTTATTGTATCTCCAAATTTTAGGAACCGCAGTACTACCTAATCAGAGCGCCTTGTAAATTTAATTGGTTTTAAAAACATGCCTATTTTCTTTAATGCAATATGTATATGCTATATGATAACATGATATATTTTGCATGGTGTGTTGCTTTGCTTTGTATGGTGCATGGTATGGCCTTGTGACCAATATGATTGGCAGGTTTTTATTATTCTTTTACAAGGGTTGTAATTATCATATATATGGCCTGCGTGCTATTTTGTTTCATTATAATTTTTCTTTTACTTTTAGTAGTATTTGTTTATTTATTGTAATAAAGCAAGAAGACAAAGCAAACCATTTAAAATCCTGCAATCCAACCATGGTGATAGAGGAGCTAGGTGTCTATGCACATGATGATGGTCAAGTAGACATTATGGTGTTGCTCATTATTACCTAGGATTGACCATTGATCTTCATATTGGCTTATGAAGATCAATCTTGATAAGGTCATACTATGACATGTTTATTATATACATGTATGAGATGCTATGTATGATGTTTCATAAGTATGTGATGCTATGTATGATATCAATGAGTATGTGATACTAAATGCATGATGAGATCTGTTAATCTATCTAGATCCCTCACATAAAATCTTAAGTTGACATGCCATCCATATTTGAACACTTGTCAAGGCTTTTATCACCTTAATGTGGGTTCTACCAAAGTAGAAGTACATTGGGTTACATTAGTGAGGCAAGATGGGTAATGGTGCTACCCATATGTTTAAAAATGGTTTAACTTAATTAGGTTATCAAAACGGTTTTGGGCCTAATGGCATGAGATGGGATTTAAACATGCCGAGACATATGATGTCATAATCCCATAAATTTCTAAGAGTTGCATGAGTTGCAATTGGTAAGAGTTACCTACCTAAAAAACTTAATTTTAAGCGTCATGCCAAAGCTGACTTAAAGTTGAGTATAAATATGGATCTTAGCTCACTAAATTAATATGATTTTATCATTGAGGGTTGTTAATTTAGTGGGAGTTTTTCATAATCAAAATACTTAACGAACTTTGCATTTATTGTAGATGGCCAACAATGATAACAATTCTACTATGTCACTGCGATCAATCCTTGCGAAGGACAAACTTACTGGGACTAATTTCCTTGACTGGTTTCGAAATTTGAGAATTGTTCTCAAACAAGAAAGGAAGCTTTATGTCCTGGATCAACCTCACCCTGAAGAACCAGCCGATAATGCTTCTAGAGCTGAAAAGAATGCTTATGAGAAGCATCATAATGACTCTATTGATGTTGCATGCTTGATGCTAGCTACCATGAGTTCTGAACTTCAGAAAGATTTGGAAAACATGGAAACTTATGATATGATTGTCAATCTAAAGGAAATGTTCCAGCAACAAGCAAGGCAAGAAAGGTATGATACTACCAAGGCATTGCACTCTTGTAAAATGGCTGAGGGTGCTTCAGTTAGCGCTCATGTGTTGAAAATGAAAGGCTATATTGAGCACCTTGATAGGCTTGGATTTCCAATGAGCCAAGAGTTGGCAACAGATTTGATCCTAAATTCACTTCCTGATAGTTATGATCAGTTTATCATGAACTATAACATGAATGAAATGGACAAATCAATTTCTGAGCTGCATACGATGCTTAAAACTGCTGAACAGAATATTAAGTCCAAGCCTGGCCATATTCTGATGGTTCAAAAGGGAAAGGGCCTTATGAAGAAAAGAAAAGGAAAGGGTAAGGGAAGGGCTGGAAAGTCCAATGCTCAACCCAAGCCCAATCCTAAACCCAAGGCTAAAGCCCCAAAGGAGGGTGTCTGTTTCTTTTGCAATGAACCTGGTCATTGGAAGAGAAACTGCAAGCTGTATTTGGAGGATCTAAAGAAGAAGAAGAAGACTGGTGAGACCGGTTCTTCAGGTATTTATGTTATAGAGATTAATTTCTCTCCTTCTAGTTCCTGGGTATTAGATACTGGATGTGGATCTCACATTTGCACAAATGTGCAGGGGCTCAAAAGGAGTAGACAACTGAAGAAGGGCGAAGTTGATCTTCGAGTAGGCAATGGAGCAAAAGTTGCTGCTTTAGCTGTAGGAAGTTATGAACTTTCTTTGCCCAGTGGGCTTTTGTTAGTTTTGAACAATTGCTATTATGTTCCTACAATGTGTAGGAATATTATTTCAGTTTCTTGTTTGGATAATGATGGTTTTTCTTTTATTATTGAGAATAATAATTGCTCCATTTATCATAAAGACATGTTCTATGCAAATGCCGAATTACTAGATGGTCTTTATGTTTTGAATCTTCAAAAATCCAACAATTCTTCTGTCTATAACATAACTACTAAGAAAGTTAAGTCCAATGACTTAAATTCAACCTATCTTTGGCATTGTCGCCTTGGCCATATAAATGAGAAACGCATATCAAAACTCCATCAAGATGGACTTTTGAACTCATTTGATTTTGAATCATATGATACATGTGAATCTTGTCTATTGGGTAAGATGACAAAGGATCCCTTTACTGGACACAGTGAAAGGGCCAATGAATTATTGGGCCTAATACATACAGATGTATGTGGACCATTAAGTTCAGAAGCCATAGGAGGTTACAAGTACTTCATTACATTTACTGATGACTTCAGTAGATATGGTTATGTCTACTTGATGAGACACAAATCTGAATCATTTGAAATGTTTAAATCTTTTCAATATGAAGTACAAAACCAACTTGGCAAGACAATCAAGGCACTTCGATCTGATCGAGGTGGAGAATATTTGAGCCAAGATTTTTATGACCATCTTAGAAGTTGTGGAATCATTCCACAGCTAACTCCTCCTGGAACACCGCAATGGAATGGTGTGTCTGAAAGAAGGAATCGAACCTTATTAGATATGGTTCGATCTATGATGAGTCTAACAGATCTTCCACTTACCTTTTGGGGTTATGCACTTGCCACAGCTGCGTTCACACTAAATCGAGTTCCAACCAAAGCGGTTGAAAAGACGCCATATGAGATGTGGAATGGTAAAAAGCCCAGTTTGTCTTTTCTTAAGATTTGGGGTTGTGAAGCTTATGTAAAACGTCAAGTTTCAAATAAGCTGGAACCCAAGTCTGATAAATTTTTTTGTGGGATATCCTAAAGAGACTAAAGGATACTACTTTTACAATCCCATTGAGAACAAAGTGTTTGTTGCTCGGAATGGTGTCTTTCTAGAAAGGGAATTTATTTCTAAAGGAACCAGTGGGAGCAAGGTACAAATCGAAGAGATTCGAGAACCACAAGATAACATTGAACCGCCTGTGGATGCTCAAAGTCAACAAACCACTGTTGACACACCACTGTAGCACAAAAGTTACGTAGATCTGATAGGATACGTCATGAGCCCGAGAGATATGGATTTCTTGTGACTGATAATCATGATGTATTGTTAGTGGATCAAAATGAACCTACTACCTATCAAGAGGCTATGTTAGATCCAGACTCTGAGAAATGGTTAGAGGCCATGAAGTCTGAAATCCAATCCATGTATGATAATCAGGTATGGACCTTGATTGAGCCACCTGAAGGTACAAAGACTATTGGGTGCAAATGGGTTTTCAAAAAGAAAACTGACATGGATGGTAAAGTGCATACTTACAAAGCAAGGCTAGTTGCAAAAGGTTTCAAACAAACTCATGGTATAGACTATGATGAAACTTTTTCACCTGTAGCCATGCTTAAGTCTATTAGAATTCTTATTGCCATTGCTGCATATTATGACTATGAGATTTGGCAAATGGATGTTAAAACAGCGTTTCTTAATGGAAACTTACTTGAGGATGTGTACATGACACAACCTGAGGGTTTTGTACAACCTGAGAATTCTAGTAAAGTATGCAAGCTTCAAAGATCCATTTATGGTTTGAAGCAGGCTTCTCGGAGTTGGAATCTTCGTTTTGATGAATCAGTCAAAGAGTTTGGATTTATCAAAAATGAAGATGAACCTTGTGTTTACAAGAAAGTTAGTGGGAGCGCCATTGTATTTCTGGTCCTATATGTTGATGACATTTTACTCATTGGGAATGATATCCCTACCTTGCAGAGTGTCAAGTCTTGGTTAGGGAAATGTTTCTCAATGAAAGACTTAGGTGAAGCTGCCTATATCCTAGGGATAAAGATCTATAGAGATAGATCTAAGAGGCTGATTGGTCTAAGTCAAAGTACTTACATAGACAAAGTACTGAAAAGGTTCAGTATGCAAGATTCCAAGAGAGGATACTTGCCTATGTCTCATGGTATTACACTTAGCAAATCTCAGTGTCCTAACACAAAAGATGAGCGAGAGCGCATGAGTAAGATTCCTTATGCTTCAGCAATAGGATCTATCATGTATGCTATGTTGTGCACTAGACCAGATGTCTCTTATGCTTTAAGCATAACGAGTAGATACCAGTCAGATCCCGGTGAGAGTCACTGGACGGCGGTCAAGAACATTCTTAAGTATCTGAGAAGATCTAAAGATATGTTCTTGGTGTATGGCGGATTGGAAGATGATCTAGTTGTAAGTGGTTACACAGATGCAAGCTTTCAATCTGACAAAGATGATTTCGATCGCAGTCAGGATATGTGTTTTGTTTAAATGGTGGTGCTGTTAGCTGGAAGAGTTCGAAGCAAAGCACTGTTGCTGATTCTACAACTGAAGCTGAATACATAGCAGCATCTGATGCAGCAAAGGAAGCAGTTTGGATCAAGAAGTTCATTACTGACCTTGGAGTGGTTCCTAGCATCACAAATCCTGTTGATGTTTATTGTGACAATAATGGTGCTATCGCACAAGCAAAAGAACCTAGGTCACATCAGCGATCCAAACACATTCTTAGGCGTTATCATCTCATTCGAGAAATCATTGAGAGAGGTGACGTAAAAATATGCAGAGTTCCAACAGATGACAATGTTGCTGATCCATTGACTAAGCCTCTACCACAAGCAAAGCATGATCGTCATGCTAGGTTCATAGGTATTAGATACATTGATGAGTGGGCCTAGTGCAAGTGGGAGATTGTTAGTAATAGTGCCCTAGGCCTATTGTATGGACATGGTATTTTGAATATTTATGAACATTTACTATTATCATAATTTGCATGTTTATTATATAATAATGTCCTTGAATAATATTATGAATTATTCTAAATGTCCCTAATCGGTTATTGTTGTGGGAATAACAATAAATTAAGATTAGTATGAAATTTGATTGATATTCATGGGATGAATATGTGTATGAGATACAAATCAAATTTATATGTATTTGTTGAGAACAAATATTGGACAAGACCCGCCTTGAGATTAATACATGGATCAAAGTCATAAGTTAATCTCTAGTAGTTGTGTCATTAAATCCTTAGACCTGAGATTGCCATAGTTCTCAACATGAGGAATATTATGTTTTGACATAATCAAACGTTGTCTTTAACCGGATGATTATAAAGATTATGATTGAACATAATAAGAATCATGTAGTGAGATGTGAGTGATTAAGATGGAATTTGTCCCTCTTATTATAAGAGAGATATCTCTGGGCCCCTCGATGATTGAGACTGAGAATGCATGGCCATGCTCAAATGAATTGATGGAGATCAATATCATTTGTTTAGTCAGTCTAATTGGGTTTCGAGAAATTAAAGATAGAGAGATATAAGGTTGACTTTATCCATGCCTTATATTCTATCAAGATATCATGTGACAAAAGGATTATGTTAATAGCTACTTTAAGGTTGTCTCGGAACATGAGCTTTTCATTTAACTTGGGTAGTCATAATGTCTTGCTAGAGGCCGCTTATGACTTGTAGGTTCAAAATGTGATTTAGGCCTACTGCCAACGTTAATTGAACCTATAGGGTCGCACACTAAGAACGGACAATAATGGTTACGATTTGTTACTCTCTATATAATTTAAAATGATGAGATTATTTTAAATTACAAATAATAATTAGTTGTCATTTAGATTCGAGTTTAATTTTGAGAAAATTTAAAAATTTAAATTGTGACAAGTAATTAAATTGTTACATTTTCTTATTGGATAAGGAAATAATCCATAAAGTTTTTTTTGGTTAAAAATATATATTCCTTATTTTGTAAGGAAAGGATTTAAATTGTTATTATTTAAAAGGAGTTTTAAATAAATATCAATTAAAATCTTAGTTAACCAAAATTCCTAGCATTGGGGCATTTGAAAGGTCACGTCGATTGGGGCATTTGAAAGGTCACGTCGATTGGGGCTTTTGAAGCGTCATATCTTTTGCCTTAAAGATGAAAAAAGAGAGTTGAAAAATGGGTTCATTTTTGTGAAAAATGGAATGGTTGAACTAGCATTCAAAACCATTTTGGTGTCCGTTCGTGTGTGGATACTTGTAGAGGGTGATCGTCTTTCTGAAAGGCAGCACCTTTGAAGATCCGAGAAAACCCAACACAAGAACAGAAGGATTACATACTGATTGATAAAAGGTAATAACAAAAGGTAATATTTTTGTTTATCCTTCTTTCGGTTTTTATGAAACGCATGTGATTCTTGGTGGGTTATAAATTTATTTTGTTTCCGCTGCAATTTTATTCAATTAAATTGGGATTTTTCATTCTGTAACCCAACAGGAATAACTGAAGTAAAAAATCTACAGACCTCATACCAGGTTTGGCATCTATGGCAGATGCAATAGATGTTTTCACTCCCTGGGCTTAGATGTCACTTGAGTTCCTGTAATAGTGGTTTTATTAGGCTATTCTTTCCAGCCCTCTCTTGTTTTTGAGAAGTGTAACTTCTAATCTTTTCAGATGGGAACTACTAGAACATCCAAATTATCACTGATTTGCACTTGCAGAAACGTAGATGAATCTACATCCCCCATGCTCTTGAAAGCCCATCCATGTAATAACATGTTGGAAAACACTTTGTACACCGCCCCCGGTGCAGCAAGGCCTACGTGGGCTGCACCGCCTCTTCTGATTGGTCCACGTGGCTCCTACATGGATGACCTGCCGGGCGGTATGACTCTGCTTTGATGTTACGTTCTGAACGTGACGGCCATTTAAAGCAGTTCGCCTTTTTATAGAAATTAGCGTGCGGACGAAAATGCCCTTTTCCTCCATCCTAGCGCCATTTTACGTTGTATTTCATCTATGCAAGAAGAACTCTCCTTCTTCCCCTCCCTCGCTCTGAGAGTCCGGATGCTAAGGAATCAGTCCGGATGCCAAAACCTCACGTAGATGTTCGCTTCTCTCTCTGAATTCGGCCAGGTCTGTAAGATGGGTTATATTTGAGAGAGAGAGGCGAACGTCTACATGAGGTTTTGGGACCTTTGGGAAAAATCATTGGATAACTTTATATTTGAAGACTCCAGTAGCCAGGTTTTTCAGCCTCGAAGCTGAAATATTTCATGTCGACCAGAGTTTCAGAGCGAGGGTTCGTGCTCAACTGAATTTCATCTGTGCAAGAAGAACTCTCTTTCTTCCCCCCCTCGCTCTGAGAGTCCGGATGCTGCCCTTTCCCTCCATCCTAGCGCCAATTTATGTTGGATTTCATCTCTGCAATAAGAACTCTTTCTTCCCCTCCCTCGCTGAGAGTCCGAATGCTAAGGAATCACCGCGACACCCTACTTCAAAATCGGCCAAAATCCTTCGCGACACCTAGCTTTAGGGCGACGACACCCGTGCTTACAAATGACCACATAGAGAGTTCCCAGCGATACCCTAGTCGAATTCGGCCATAAATCCTTCGCGACACCCCAGTCGAAATATCACGACACCCTATCTTTAAGGCAACGATACCCGTCATTAGAACTGACCACGGAGAGAATCCCCGCGACACCCTAGTTCTAATTCGGTCGAAAATCAATCGCGACACCCCAGTTGAAATTTCACGACACCCTAGCTCTAAGGAGACGACACCCGTGCTTACAAATGACCACGGAGATAATCCCAGCGACATCCTAGTTCGAATTCGACCGTAAAACCTTCGCGACACCCCAATTGAAATCCCACGACACCCTAGCTTTAGGGCGACGACACCCGTGCTTACAAATGACCACATAGAGAGTTCCCGGCGACACCCTAGTCGAATTCGGCCGTAAATCCTTCGCGACACCCCAGTCAAAATATCACGACACCCTAGCTTTAAGGCAACGACACCCGTCATTAGAACTGACCACGGAGAGAATCCCCGTGACACCCTAGTTCTAATTTGGCCGAAAAATCAATTGCGACACCCCAGTTGAAATTTCACGACACCCTAGCTCTAAGGAGATGACACCCGTGCTTACAAATGACCACGGAGATAATCCCAGCGACACCCTAGTTTGAATTCAGCCATAAAACCTTCGCGACACCCCAGTTGAAATCCCACAACCCTAGCTTTAGGGCGACGACACCTGTGCTTACAAATGACCACATAGAGAATTTCCGGCGACACCCTAGTCGAATTCGGCCATAAATCCTTCGCGATACCCCAGTCGAAATATCACGACACCCTAGCTTTAAGGCACGACACCCATCGTTAGAACTGACCACGGAGAGAATCCCCGCGACACCCTAGTTCAACATCGGCCGTAAATCCATCGCGACACCCAGTTTAAATCTCACGACACCCTAGCTCTAAGGTGACGACACCCATTCTTGAACAAGGCAGGAATTTGACGTCACCCTAGTACTAATTCGATGACACCCTAGTAACTCAGCCATGCCATCTTTTCGAGAAAAGTTCCAAAACGTGAGCAGTTCCTATGGGTTTACGGGTCTCTGTGATTTGATCATGGTGATCTGGTTGTCCTTTCGTATTTCTCTGAGGTCGGCATAAACCCTAGAAAAAGCACTCATTCGTATGTTGCTCGAGAAGCCATCCTCTTGCTCGAGAAGCCAGTGGTCTCCTTTTTCCTCCTAAATTTGTCCCATAGTTCATTCTTCCGTATACTTCATTCATGGAGATGAGTGCTTTCGTATGTGAACGAAGACCACGAACAAAGAAGAAGCAGACGGAGAAAATGGCAGAACAATGCAAGGACATGGTTCTTCGTTCGAATGAGGATGCGGCTCCTCCAGGTATGTTTATCATTATATTAAATATTATGTCATCCTCTCTTAAAATTTCATGACAAGTATGTGTTCTGTCTTACCCCCTATTTTAGTTGATAATAAAATTGTTCTAGTCCCCCCAGTGAAGGCTTCCCAGCTGTTTAAGAATAGCTGCAGGCTGGCCGTATACGTTCAGAAGGTTTGGAGGATGGGATTCTCTAGACAGCATACAAACTGATTCGAAGGACCCCATTTGGTGCCTTCGTCAACATGCAGACGTTCACAGTCGACGGGCAACTGCTAGCAGACATCATAAGATGTCACAATGAAGGCGACGAGTTCATGTTTTGCGGAAAGCCAGTTCTATTCAGTGCCAACGAAGTCGCACTCATTCTGGGACTTCCAGCTCATGGGAAGAAGATCGACACGTCCAGCCAAATGTTCAACGGAAGGTTGTTCAGACGGTTTGGCCAGGGGTTTAGATCTTCGCCAAGAAGGTTTGGAGAAGTTGATATTTCAACTCCGATCATTTAAAGTACAGGAGGATGTCGAGGACACCATCTGACTTTGGATCGCATACATGTTGGCCATATTTTTGGCTCCAAAGTCTAATCAGAGATGTCCACGGTATCTCATCCAGCACTTGGATGACTTAAGTCAACTGGGTAGCATCGACTGAGCTTCGGCACTGAAGGAGTTGATTGTTCTGGCTCTCCCAGAAATAGCTGCTTGCTTGCGTTCCGAGGAGCCGGTGCACTCAAAGAATGCAAAAAAAGTTAGGAGGCAGCCTACCCTGTTCGGATGCTCGGCAGCACTGGTGGTAAGGATTATTGGGACATATAATTAGTGTTGTGAGTAAATTTTTTTTGTAATATTACATTATTTAATATACAAAAAAATATCATGTTTAAGCGTGGTTCCTCGAGCATACATTAATGCGAGAACCAGCATACCCTGATAAACGGCCCCGGCTATTGAAGTGGTATGACCACCAAATGAAGATCCAATCGGTTCGGGTTGCCGACTTGCAGCCTCACGACTTGGTAAGCTAGTTCATTGCTCCATTGCTCTGATCATTTTTTTTAACTTAATGCAGCAATATGTTAACTTAATATTAATTTGATATCATCTTGCGTTGCAGATAGAGGGAGCTACTGTACCATTGCCAGAAGACCGCTGGCTTCTCCCTCAGCAGAATGTAGCATCCCCCCCTCAACCAACAGATACCTGCGCCCCTCAACCAACGGATAGCTGCGCAGGATGTGCCGAGTTGAGGATTGAATTGGAGTGCGTTAAGGATCAACTCGACAATGTCAGGCACAGGCTGTCCATTGCTGAGAGCCTCCTTAGTTCACTGGTCAGAAAGAAAAGTAATGCAATAAATGAGGAGGACAAGGGAGACGAGAAAACAGAGAAGGTGCATTCCCTGGAGTTGGTCCTCCGCGAGCCTGGGAATGGAAATAGTGAGGAGAAGAAGATGGAGGAGGACCATTCAATCGAGTATCCAATTGAGACAGGGAATGCAAAGCAAAGGAGAAGAGATTGGAGGGGGATTCATTGGCTGATAAAACAGAGCATGGGAATGAAAATAAAGATGAGTCCATATCTGATAATAAACTTGGCACCCCTGCGCCAAAGGATGATAATATGGACTTAGAAATAATTGGAGTGCCTTCACTTGTTAGGAGGGTTAAAAAAGAGCCGAGGAAGCGTAAGGCATCCACGGTCGTCAGAGAATGTTATGAGACAACCCGTCCTAAAAAGTCGGCGAAGACAGTGGGCATGTCAAAGCCCAACACAACGGTCGAAGATGACCAAATGATTATTCAAAATTTTTGAGCGAGCGACTAACCGACGAGATCGTCTACACAAATATGTTTTCTGGCATTGTAACAAGAAAAAATCTTCAAGATCTCATTAACAATGAAATGATAATAGATGATATAAGTATATCAAAAACCTGTTCTAGTTGTTGATTTTAGAATTATATTAATCGGTTTACATTGCATTGGCAGATAATTGATTCCGGCCAGGAGTTTCTGATGCGCAACTGGACAGAGCATCTTGACCGATACCATAAGTGCATATTTGCATCAGTTTTTGTATCCGCTCTGTGTCTGACTTCCTCATCACCTGCTCATGAACTTGCTGGAACATCAGGGGCCGTGATATTTGACAATGTATCGGATGAAGATAAGGCCAAATTCCGGTTTCTGTTCACCATAATAAACTCTGATAACTTGCACTGGCATTTGGTTGCTGTCGACATGGAAAGAAAGGTGTTCATGCACCTGAATTCAATGAAACGCAACCCGAAGTACAAGGCCAATGCAAGGAAATGGCATACAATTCTAGGCCACATATTCCATATCTACTGCGATAAGAAGGAAGCGATGACTTGGCCGATGGAAGATATTTCGGATTGCCCAAGCCAACCGACCGGATCGCTGGATTACGGCCTATACTGTCTGAGATACATGGAATGTCTTGCTCGACGGGATAATCCTGATATGAAGATGGATTTCACGGATGAGGAAGTCAGAGATTACCGGCGACACTTAGCTACGACGATATTGAGAGAGGGCTTGAACGAGAAGATTAGCGACATTGTAGAAAAATATTCTTAATTTTTTATTCTTCTTTGTATGAAATTGAATGTAATTTATTCATGTTAACACTAATTATTATTTAATGCAAATGCACAAGAATAATCATTGCGAGGAGGGGTGTCGTTGATGTACTCATATGTTTGCCTTCGTATGTTTTCGCCTTTCGGGTGTCGCCGTGCAAGAGCTAGGGTGTCGTTACCCTTGAGCTGAGGTGTCGTCGCGCTAAAATCCCGGTGTCGGTTCGCGAGTACTGGGATGTCGTAGGTTTCTACCTTTCGGGTGTCGCCGTGCAAGAGCTAGGGTGTCGTTACCCTTGAGCTGGGGTGTCATCGCGCTAAAATCCTCGGGGTCGGTTCGCGAGTACTGGGATGTCGTAGGTTTCTGCCTTTCGGGTGTCGCCGCGCAAGAGCTAGGGTGTCGTTACCCTTGAGCTGGGGTGTCGTTGCGCTAAAATCCTCGGGGTCGGTTCGCGAGTACTAGGATATCGTAGGTTTCCGCCTTTCGGGTGTCGCCGCGCAAGAGCTAGTGTGTCGTTACCCTTGAGCTGGGGTGTCGTCGCGCTAAAATCCTCGGGGTCGGTTCGCGAGTACTGGGATGTCGTAGGTTTCCGCCTTTCGGGTGTCGCCGCGCAAGAGCTAGGGTGTCGTTACCCTTGAGCTAGGGTGTCGTCGCGCTAAAATCCTCGGGGTCGGTTCGCAAGTACTGAAATCCAATTTTCCCTGGGGTGTCGCGGGGATTCTCTTCGTGGTCAGTTCTAAGCAGGGTGTCGTAGCATTGATGCTAGGGTGTCGTGAGGTTTCAAGTTGGGTGTCGCGAAGGAGTTTCGGCCGAATTCGACAAGGGGTGTCGCGGGCCTTCTCGCCGTGGTCAGTTCTAAGCACGGGTGTCGTCGCCTTAAAGCTAGGGTGTCGTGAGATTTCAACAGGGGTGTCTCGAAGGAGTTTCGGCCAAAATCCAATTATCCCTGGGGTGTCACGGGGATTCTCTCCATGATCAGTTCTAAGCACGGGTGTCGTAGCATTGATGCTAGGGTGTCGTGAGGTTTCAAGTGGGGTATCACGAAGGTGTTTTGGCCGAAATCCAAATCATCCTTGGGTGTCGTGAATTTTCTCTTGGGACGAGGTAAAACTTACTACGGTTGGCTTCCCGAAACTCTCTTCTGTTCCCCATCCCTCGAAATTCAACGAGGGGGGGGCGCACCGATTCGATTCCTATGAACCGCCCACTGAGATGGTGGCGCATGGCAATCGAAACACCCGCCAGGAGTACCTTAAATATGGATGGGGGAATGCCATCGTTAATCATGTTTTCAGCTTTTTTGATACTGAGATGGCTTCCAGAGGCGAGAGGAGATCTACTGAAACCATGGCAGCCGCCGCGCAACGGTTACCATTGATGCGGAGGTCTATGCGGAGTCACTCGCAATCAGCGAGCAACTCAACAAGGTGGTCGAGCAATCCCTGACCGTTTCAACGAGAGAGATCGAGGTCCTGCATCGGGCCAACAGCCAGCTGGAGGGGCAAGTAGCGTCCTTCCAGTGCCAGATCGCCGACGCAGCGACCGAAAGAGACAAGCCCTAGTGAGGGGTTCATGTACTTTTTTTCTTTTCTTTTTTTATGAATAAAAATAAATTTTAGTAACTTGGGTGTCGTGGGCCTTCTCGCCATGGTCAGTTCTAAGCACGGGTGTCGTCAGATGAGAGCTAGGGTGTCGTCAATTTTCAACTGGGGTGTCGCGAACGACGACAGCACCGACTCAGGCTGTTAACGACACCCCAGTTCTCATCTTACGACACCCTAGCTTTTAGGCAACGATACCGATGACGTGACTGTTAAAGCAGGGTGTCGCGGGGATTGTTCTCCATACGGGGTGTCGCAGGCCTGCTCTCCAGCGTTGTTTATAAGCACGACACACCCTTTATAGCATTTAAAGACACCCCATAGAACAAGCTACGACATCCCGGAAAGCAACATACGAAGATCGCAAAGGTTATAAGCATGGGTGTCGTAGCGTTGTAACTACGGTGTCGCGAGGCTTTCTCCAGCTTTCGTTTGGAGCACGGGTGTCCTAGGCTTGTAACTACGGTGTCTTAACAGTATATCAGGGGTGTCATAGCTTTAACGATGATGCTAGAGCTATATGGACAGGAAATAACAGGGAATATAGGCCGAACCACTCTGACGACACCCCAGTTCATGAGGTATAACATCCTAGTTAAAAGAGTATGACATTCGTGCTTACAAAACAGTAAACTCTAAACAGTTATGACTCCCAGAATGTCATAACTATTTTGTTCTAAGGAAGTTACCCGCGCATTAAACGGTTTGGTCACGCATTAACTAACTCTAACCAGAAAAAAATGGTTGGTGTAATAAAGAAGCTTTAGAAAGAAGTGGGAAGAAAGACTTTTTACTTTGTGCTGCGGATGACATTTCTTCCAGAAGTTTTTGTTCACAGACTCCAGTAGCCAGGTTTTCCAGCCTCCAAGCTGAAATATTTTCTTTCGACCGGGAAGAAGGAGAGTTCTTCTTGCACAGATGAAATACAATGTGTAAAATGGCGCTAGGATGGAGGGAAAGGGCATTTTCGTCCGCACGCTAATTTTAAAAAAAAGCGAACTGCTTTAAATGGCCGTCACGTTCAGAACGTAACATCAAAGCAGAGCCATACCGTCCGGCAGGTCATCCACGTAGGAGCCACGTGGACCAATCAGAAGAGGCGGTGCAGCCCACGTAGGCCTTGCTGCACCGGGGGCGGTGTACAAGTGTTTCCTAACATGTTATGTGTTAGCTTAAATGGTGATTCATCCTTGCTGATAAAATTCCATTCAGATAAATTCTCTTTAGTGATGGCATTTGTTTATCAAGTTGTTGAAGTATTTTCCTGGCCGTCTCGCTGGACTAGGGAGGAATATGAATGACACTTGCTAAAGGAATTCTATCATATCCACTTTCTGCATTCTGTAAGTTTGTTGTATCATGTTTGGTTCATCCAAATGGATAGACTTTTGAATGGAAGGAGTAAATTTCTTATTGGCATCTTTACTGAGAGGGGATGAGGGAGTCAAAAGAAGATTTCCAGGAAGTGATGAGTGTATGTTTCTCGATGGAGACATTAAATTAGATTTCTGACGAATCCTGCTTTAGGGCCTAAAGATCCTGCATCACCATCTACAACTGCACTCCCCCATTTAAGTGCCTGCCCAATGGTATCAACAAAAAAGGTCTGATAGTCAAACAAGGAAGACACCAACCAAGAAAACCAGTGAGAAGAAAGGAAAAGTGTTTTTGAACAACAGGTGAAAACAAAACCTTTAGATGACATAGGTGTAAATGTTGGAAAATATTCATGTGGACCAACATATGTAAATGTGTATATTTAATTATCATAATGTTAGTCCAATAATAGGTGATCTAATAAAGTTAATTGGACATTAAGGATTAATTTTTTTATATATGTGTAGATAACCCTAATTTTATGATGGGCTGAATAGAAACATGATTACATAAAGTCAAATGGTTATGGTCCCTGGTTTGAACACGATTTATAGAAAATGTCTCTTCCGAAAGGTCATGGGTATCTTTTCAGTAAAGAGATGCTTATTCAAAAAAAAAATTGAAAGGTCACGTCTCTTCGGAAAGGTCCTTACGAAAGGATAAGTTTTCCTATTTAAGCATTTCTGATAACTCCCATCTTTATCAGAAAGAAAAATCTTCTGCGATTGTGTTGACAAATCGGAAGCACCGTCTCCAACCAAAATTAGCCAAGCATTCGGTTATAGTACTCTTCATTTTTAATAATGACAGAACAAGGTACAAATTCCGCACTTTCTCAATTATATATTGTGTTTTGATATTATTGACATAAGGATTCTTGGGCATTGGATTCGTATTCGATTTTTCACGAATTCTATCAAGTGGTATCAGAGCCACCTTATGTTGTAATATCAAAATTATTTTTTATTTTCTTGTTCATGCCTATCTAAATGAATGAATATATGGTCGAATCCATCCTGTTGTTTTATCTTGTTATACTTTGAATGATTCGGCAAGGTGTCATTAAGTCAATAATTGGATAAGATAGACATCATTGATTCATACTATTTGAATCTGTTATGGATAAATGAGGAATTGGATAAGATAAACATCATTGATTCATACTATTTGAATTTGTTAAGGATAAATGAGGAATGATACTGCCATTAATCTTCTTATCAAGAAAAAACGACAAAAAAAAAAGGGCTTGGCCAACATACCGTTTTAAATTCCTTGCTCTATTTATTCTCGGCCTTAAATTCTTGCTGCCGAGCGTTGGAGGAAAACTTTCTAAATGCATTTAATAAAGGCAATGGAAACGGAGTTTACTTGGAATAAATCAGCTACTATTTTCTTAGAATCCCATGGAGTACGTTCTCATATAAAGGAGCAGGGGAATCTTTTATACAGTTGGGAATAATGGGAAGAAAGTTCCATTTGAATAGCCATTTGTAATGAAACAAATACAAAAAGCTCTCAAAGGGAGCCCTTTTGGTGTCAGGAGCGTGGAAAGATAGGACGGCCCTTCAGCCACTATTATTTATTATTTAATGACCCTGCCCTTTCTGTCAATTCCTGCCATTCAGAAAATAATTCAAAAAAAAACATTGAGTTTAATTAAAGTATATCAATTTTTAGAATAGATTGACTGAAGCATCATCTCGCCAAAGTGAGCTCTCATGTGTAGGTTAATTTATTTGAAAAAAATTGAGTAGGTAGTATGTATGTAATTTATGCATTTTCTTAACCGGTCCCAAAGGAATGTGGGAATTTGGCCAAATTGCATGCATACCTGTGGTAATGAATATGTGATAGTTATAGGGATTATCCATGTGGGCAATAGGTCGGTCCCAAAGGAAGACTATTGCTTGACCGGACTTACTATTAGTATTCGATTACTACACCAAGTTATCGCTTACAAGTTAATATTGGTGTCCAAAGACTAGATATTAATATTGTGTAGATTTCTTGTGATGGGATTTAAATTAAATTCAATGTTTTATTTTGGTATGATGTGAGTATAATTTTTTTTTGTGTTTTGTTCTTTGTTCAGCTACATTATCTGCTTCTAATATATCTGCTAGCATTAATTCGATTCCTATGCTTAATGGAACCAACTTCAAGGATTGGAAAGAAAATGTCATGATTGTTCTTGGATGTATGGACTTGGACCTTGCATTAAGAACTGAACGCCCTGCTTCTCTTACGGAAACTAGTACTGCTGAAATCAAGCGGGAATATGAGAAATGGGAGCGTTCAAATCGCATGAGTCTAATGATTATCAAAAGAGGCATTCCAGAAGCTTTTCGAGGCACTATGGCCGATATTGATACAGCTAAAGGTTTCCTTGATGAGATTGAAAAACGTTTTGCTAAAAACGATAAGGCGGAAACGAGCACGCTTTTGGCAAGCTTAGTTTCCATGAAGGTATACAAGCAAAGGAAACATTCGGGAGTACATTATGGAATTGTCTCACATTGCTTCTAAGCTTAAGGCACTAAAGTTAGAGCTTTCAGAGGACTTGCTCGTTCATTTGGTGCTAATTTCTCTTCCAGCACACTTCAGTCAATTCAAGGTCAGTTACAACTGCCAAAAGGAGAAATGGTCTCTCAATGAGCTCATTTCATTTTGTGTACAAGAGGAGGAGAGATTGAAGCATGAGAAAATCGAGAGTGCTCATTTGGCCACTTCCTCTAAGAGCAAGAAAAGAAAGAAGGATAAAAAGGCTGCTGAAGGTCCTTCATAAAAGAAGCAGAAGAAATCTGAGGATGGTTGTTTCTTCTGTAAGAAATCTAGACACATAAAGAAGGATTGTACCAAATACAATGCATGGCGTATAAAGAAAGGTACTTTTCGTACTATGGTTTGTTCTGAAATTAATTTAACTTCTGTACCTAGAAACACTTGGTGGTTAGATTTGGTGCTACTATTCACATAAGTGTTTCTATGCAGGGTTGCCTGAACTACCGAAAGCCAATTGATGCTGAAAGATTCATCTATGTGGGCAATGGAGAATCGGTAGAGGTGGAGGCTATAGGGTCCTTTAGGTTATTACTTAAGACAGGACATTATTTAGAATTGAGAAACACATTTGTTGTACCGTCATTTAGACAAAATTTAATTTCTATTTCTACATTGGACAAATATGGATACTTTTGTTCTTTTGGAAATAATAAAGTTAGTGTTTCTTTAAATTCTACTGTTATTGGTACTGGTTCCTTGTCTTACTACGATAACCTTTATATACTTGACACTATTACTCCATTTAATGAAACTTTGCATGTTTCTTTTAGAGGTACAAAACGTAAATTAGTTAATGAATATTCTGCTTCCTTATGGCACAAGCGATTAGGTCACATCTCTAAAACGAGAATAGAAAGGCTTGTGTAGAAGGAATTATAGATTCTATTGATTTCACATACTTCAATATTTGTGTAAATTGCATTAAAGGGAAATAAACCAACAAAAGGAGATTACTAGCCAATAGAACTTCGGATGTCTTAGATCTCATCCACACAGACATATGCGGACCATTCCCTACAGCTGCTTGGAATGATCAAACATATTTCATATCGTTTATAGACGATTACTCAAGATTTGGCTATTTGTATCTCATTAAAGATAAGTCCAGTGCATTGGATATGTTCAAAACTTTTAAAGCTAAAGTTGAAAATCAACTTAACAAGAAAATTAAAGCCATTAGATCTGACCGTGGTGAAGAATTCTATGGCAGATATGATGGATCAGGTAAACAATGTCCAGGACCATTTGCCAAATACCTAAAGGAATGCGGTATAGTCCCTTAATACACCATGCCAGGCTCTCCAAACATGAATGGTGTTGCTGAGAGACGAAACCGGACTCTTAAAGATATGGTAAGGAGTATGATAAGTCATTCAACCTTACCAGAGTCACTTTGGGGAGAGGCACTTAAGACTGCAGCTATATTCTCAACAGAGTACCAACTAAAGCAGCCATTAAGACCCCTTATGAGATTTGGACGGGTAAGAAACCAAGTTTAAAGCATTTGCATATTTAGGGATGTCCAGCTGAAGCAAGGCCTTATAGGCCAAGTGAAAAGAAAATGGATTCCAGAACCGTAAGTTGCTACTTTATAGGTTACTCTGAACGATCTAGGGGTTTTAAGTTTTATAATCCCACTACCAAAGCAATTTTCAAATCGGGAATAGCAACGTTCTTTGAGGATATAGAGTTTGAGGGAAGAAATCAGGTTAGAGACATTATCTTTGAAGAAGAATCGATTCCGATTCCTACCATTACTTATAACAATGATCAGGATCATGTTATAATTCCTGTCATTGATCAAAGAGTAATTCTGGAACTTCAAGATGATGCAGAAAATCTTCCCAATCAGATTGAAGAAATTGTTCCTAATGAACAATCTCAAGAACAAACTCAACAGCCTCAAGAACAAGTGCCATTAAGGAGATCCACGAGAGATAAGAGAAAGGCAATTTCGGATGATTTTATAGTCTTTCTCCAAGAACATGAGGATATTTTTACTTGACAGAAGATGATCCTATCAACTTCCGACAAGCTATGGAAAGTTCTAACTCTCAAGAATGGATCAATGCTATGAAAGATGAGATGAAGTCCATGAAAGACAATGACGTTTGGGATCTCGTTTCATTGCCTGACGGAAAGAAACCCATTGGTTGCAAATGGATATTTAAAACCAAGAGGGATTCGAATGGCAATGTAGAGAGGTATAAAACTCGTCTTGTTGCAAAGGGCTTTACTCAAAGGGAAGGTATTGATTTCAAAGAGACTTTCTCTCCAGTTTCAACGAAAGACTCTTTTAGGGTCATCATGGCATTAGTGGCACATTTCAACCTTGAGTTGCATCAGATGGATGTAAAGACAGCGTTTCTCAATGGTGACATTGATGAAACAATTTATATGAAGCAACCAAAGAATTTTGTGTCTGGTGATCCAAAGAAAATGGTTTGCAAACTTAAGAAATCCATCTACGGGCTCAAGCAAGCATCCCGACAATGGTATTACAAATTTCACCAAGTAGTACTCTCATTCGGTTTTGAGATGAATGTGGTTGATGATTGTATATACCATAAGTTCAATGGGAGTAAATTTATTTTCTTAGTACTGTATGTCGATGACATTTTACTTGCGAGTAACGATATAGGCTTATTACATGAAACCAAGAGATTTCTGTCAAACAAATTTGAGATGAAAGATCTTGGTGAAGCATCTTTTGTGTTAGGTATACAGATACATCGAGATCGTTCTCGAGGTGTCCTTGGGTTATCACAAAAGAACTATATCGATAAAGTTCTCAAAAGATTCGGCATGCAAAATAGTAAACCTTTGGAAACCCCGGTAGCTAAAGGAGAAAGTTTAGTCTCAATCAGTGTCCTAAGAATGACCTTGAAGTTCAGGAAATGAAGAAATATCCCTATGCGTCAGCATTAGGAAGTTTGATGTATGCTCAAGTTTGCACTCGTCCCGATTTGGCTTTTATTGTTGGGATGTTAGGCAGATATATGAGTAACCCTAGAATGGATCATTGGAAAGCAGCCAAGAGGGTTATGCGCTACTTACAGAAAACAAAGAACTACATGCTCACATATAGAAGGTCGGATAGTTTAGAGATCATCGGGTACTCCGACTCAGATTTTGCTGGATGCCAAGACAGCAAACGATCCACTTCAGGCTATATATATATGTTGGCTGGAGGGGCTATTTCCTGGAGAAGTGCTAAGCAGACACTCATAGCCTCTTCAACCATGGCAGCAGAGTTTATAGCTTGTTATGAGGCATCCAACCATGGGATATGGCTGCAAAACTTTGTCACGGGGCTGCGTATAGTTGAAAGTATTGAAAGGCCACTCAGGATATATTGTGACAATAACTCAGCAGTAATGTATTCCAACAACAATAGAAGTTCGTCTAAGTCAAAGCACATAGACATTAAATTTCTTGTTGTAAAAGAAAGAGTTCAGAGTAAACAAATATGTATAGAACATATAGGTACAGATTTTATGTTGGCCGACCCACTAACTAAAGGACTTACACCCAAGGTCTTTCATAAGCATATTAATCAAATGGGTGTTGTATTATTTAATGATATTTTAGTTTAGTGGGAGTCTGTATTTTATATGACAGTTTCTGCATAAATAAAGATTTCAGTATTTTATTTACTTTGATTCATATGGAATAAAGTTTGATCTCGCTAAAGAAAAGGATCAGTTGAAAATAGGCATGTTCAGATCACATTACATGTAATTTTCATGCTACACAACCATATTTGATCTATGTCGTTTGATTGTATTAGTGTATGTGACCATTGATGGTCCAGCTACTACCAATGTGAGCGAAGGCTGCTTTGATCCTACACTAGTGCAGTCAATGGACCAGATTGTTTGAAATCCTTAAGTTATGATAATAAAGGTTTTGAGTACTCATAAGGTAGTGCACATTTATCTGGTTACATATGAGGTCCAAGTGGGAGATTGTTGGAAAATACTCATGTGGACCAACATATGTAAATGTGTATATTTAATTATCATAATGTTAGTCCAATAATAGGTGATCTAATAAAGTTAATTGGACATTAAGGATTAATTTTTGATATGGAACACAATGTGTAGATACCCGTAACATGTCTCTAATTTTATGATGGGCTGAATAGAAATATGATTACATAAAGTCAAATGGTTATGGTCCCTGGTTTGAACACGATTTATAGGAAACGTCTCTTCCGAAAGGTCATGGGTATCTTTTCAGTAAAGAGATGCTTATTCAAAAATTGGAAAGATCACGTCTCTTCGGAAAGGTCCCTACGAAAGGATAAGTTTTCCTATTTAAGCATTTCTGATAACTCCCATCTTTATCAGAAAGAAAAATCTTCTGCGATTGTGTTGACAAACCGGAAGCACCGTCTCCAACCAAAATCAGCCGAGCATTCGGTTACAGTACTCTTCATTTTTAATAATGGCAGAACAAGGTACGAATTCCGCACTTTCTCAATTATATATTGTGTTTTGATATTATTGACATAAGGATTCTTGGGCATTGGATTCGTATTCGGTTTTTTCACGAATTCTATCACAGTAATCCTACCATCCTATAAATGTAAGATCTGGGTTTCAGTCTCAAGAGGTGCTTCCTCAATTTTCACCCCAAGTAAATATAACAGGTGGTATTCCCAAATTAAGGAAGCTATTCCCCAAAAGTTGAATGAAATTAAGGAAGCGAAGCTATTCCCCAAATTTGAAATAGACTAATTTTGTGTCACCCTAGTCCCATGTGACATTTTTTGATTTGTTAAGTCTAGATTTTGGCCACGATGATTTGCTTCCATTACTAACAAAGCACATGGTAGGTTGACAGCAAAGGCTTGATTGTAGTTTCCATTGTTGTTGTTGCAGTGGTTGTCGCTGTACTTTACGAACATAAAAACAAAGATAAAGAAATAACTGAATGCTAATATAATGGATTGCATTGGAAAAAAATGAAGCAAAAATTTGCAATGGCTAACAAATGAAAAATTCATATCAGAAAAGGCATTATATTGCCAATACAGTGGCAATATAATGAAAAATTATATCACAATTATATCATAACATGGTATGTGCTATGGCAGTGGCAGGTGTGCATGCAATCCATCCAAATGCCAGCTCATTATATTGCCAATAGACTTTAGGATTATCCAATTATATCACAAGGGTTGTTTCAGATGATTACAGGTTTATAACGGAAACATAGGATGCAGTCCCATAATGCGATATATTAGCATGCATTGATGCATGACAGAGAGATGCGAACCGATATAAGCTATGCACATTATCATAGAATTACACACCCTTGCACCATGACAGCGACCTGCCCATGATGTACCCACCATACACAGTATAGAATATCAGATTTTAATCCTTACCTTTGTTAAGTTCTTATGAATGAATATTCATCTCTTGGCTAGAGAATTTGATTTATATAAGTCGCCATATTTTTCACTTTCAATTAGATTTTATTTTTAAAACCTATTTTAGATTTTGAAATAATAAATCATGAATACATAGCTTACTTTATCAACAAATCAAGATACATGCTAAGCACTTGTATGGTCGTTGGTTATTTTTACGTATGTGCTCTGTGAGTACTTGTATTTAGTACAATAACTAAATATCATCCATTGTCATCATTAAAATAGAATCCTTTGAAAACTTAAAACCAATTTTATGCCATGAACAGGAAAGCATATTATGTTGAACGGGAGAAAATAATTTCATTAAAAGCATAGTAGTTTATCCTATAACCTGAAAATGACAAGTGTACTTAGCTAGCACAACCCATCCTCGGCATAAGAAAAGTCATAAAAAGTTTTAATCATTGCCAATAATAACTCAAGAAATCATGACTAATATTTGGTATAAATATCTTGATTTAACTTCCATCAAGTGACAAAGCAAAAATAATCTAATTAATATTTATTTCTTATAAAGACATGAAGAGCAAACAGCAGAAAACCTTCTAAGTTGGTTACTTCTTGACATATGTACAATAAAAAATTTTTAACAATCACAATACTTGGACAATACCACTGAGTACTTAGCTAATTGGTCAGGGCATAAGAACCATACTCCCTTGAGATGAAGAAAGAGTAAACAATTCTGAACTATGGTTGTAGTTACATAGTCAAAAGGATAGAAATTTGAATTTATTTAAGTAAAAAGAGAAACAATATAACAATTACATCAAAGATCGATGTTAAGTAAGAAAATATATAATGGACATAGTTTCACCGCTCATACCATAAGCACACGACTCATAGAAAGACAGCTACAATACCAAGTGCTGAGCTATTGAACTTGATAACATCATCATTGCAAAAATGAAGATTCAGGAATGGTTATGCATTCAATAGTGTCATAGAATCTCTGATAATAGCTAATAGATACTCAAAAATAAAATCAAGAAACCATTGGTATCGGCCTCAATTAAATATTTCATTATAATCGATCGGCAATAAATATTATATGGTTAATATCCTAGCAGAATTCATTTTATGAAAAGAAAGCCCTAAGACAACAATATTTGGCAATTTTGTCAATCACTCTTCAAGGATCATACATGAGCACTCAAAAAAAAAAAGAATGAAATTATCCATTACAACTCAACTAATAAATATCTATAAAATCAACCTAGAATCAAAGCCAACAACTTTTAATCATCACTATAATGAAGTAAAACATTGAGAGAGAGGGTTCCATATTAAACAACAAAATTTAAAAATATATGTAGATAAATAAATATACATAGATACATATTATAATTTATTTAATTGCACTTACAGGAGAAGGCATTTCAGTAACTTCTTGTCTGGATTAATGGTTTTCCTTTGCACATACAACAAAGTTGTAAACATATTGAAGCTTAGAGAGAAAATTTAGATGCTTCATCAATGAAACAATAGATAGCTGAATGGAGAAAACAAAAGAAATATGACCAACTCACCACATGAACACCACTTTGAAAAAGTAATAGTCATAAAGAATATGAAGAAGACTGATTAATATTAAAAAGGCATGATGATGTCAATCAAATCACAAAATATAAAAAAGGCCAATATATGATGGTTTCAACTGATATTCTCCAAAAATACAATTGGACTGACGAACTCAAAGCATAGATAAAAGGCAATGGTGGTATGTGGGCGGTCAAAGGACCTCATAGCACATATGAAATTTTGTGAATAATCGATCCTTTGGCTTCTGAAATTGAAAACTCTACCCACCAAGACCTCGAAAGGCCAACAACCGAACAAGAAATACACAGCAGGGACAAAAAATTCAACCTAAATGATGCTTGCCGAAGACGGAGGAGAAAAGGTGGGAGGCACCCCAAGCGATGATTCGGGAGGCAGGATCAATGAGTTTGGACACCAGTCGCTTCCCCCTTTCTCCACCGAAGCCAGGTGGCAGCCTCGGAGGAGGCCACGAGCCACGTCCGAGGGCCAGTCGTAAGGCATCCCGGGGGCCTATCGGGAGGAGCGCTTCGGAAACTGTCTCTTGGCGCCGCCCTCGTACACCGCCGTCACCATGGGAGGAATCGAAGGCGGAAGAGAAAAAAATATGGAGATGGAGATGAGAGCTCACGAGAAGGAGGAGGTTGAATAAAAACACCCGACCTTTAGCGCCTGCGACGCCTCAAGGCCGTATAAATATTAAGGGGAACCGAGGGTTTGGAAGCGAGGCTGTATAAGGTAATCCGGTACCTACGTTGATTAATAGATTACCATTCAAAAAATTTACTAAACATGGTATACCATACATGGTATACGGTTGATCGCCCACTTATACCAAAAAAAAATGGTATACGGTAATCTAATCCCTACTGTTGCACACCATTAATGAAATAGATTATTCGGTTTCTTAATCTAGTGCATTAAAAGTATATCTAATTATTAAAAAATAATAAAATAAGTACAAAATATCATAACAAAGCTATATATATATATATATATATATATATAGGCTAGAATATAAATATCAACTCAAACTATATTCTGATTCTCAAACTTTTAATTGTTACAATTGGTTTCTTTTATTTTAAAAATATTATATATTTTTAAAATTAATAAAATAATTGATCCAAACAAAAATATGTAGCTTGCTTTTATTATTTTTTTAATTTTAAATAATTCATATTATGAAATCTTAGAAAGATGGCATTCTACAAACATGAAGGGCTAAATTGCATCCAGTTAAAAGCCAAAAATTATATCCAGTTAAAAGCCAAAAATAAATCTTGAGTGAAAAATCTAAGGGCTAACAATATATTTTTTAATTTTTTTATGATAACAAAGTTATAAAAAAAATTTATTTTTTATTAACTAGATGCATGATGGCAAGCATAGGTTCAAATAAATCGAGTAATAGATTAGAAGATGATTTTGATCTTAACAAAACTCTTTATGCATCATGCGCAATATAAAGATGAATACATCGTGTACAGTGATTGAACTGTGCATCCAAATGATATATACGATGTAAAAAAAAATAAAAATATTTTAATGCATATAAAATTATTGTGCATGATGCACAAAAACTTTTTTATCGATTTCAATATCTTCCTCTCGCTTATTGAAAAAGTCTTGCTTGCACCCATATGCAGTGATTGATGCACGGCATGTTCATCTGCAAAATATATATATATATATTTTATCTTTGACACGCGCGGTGCAATTCCTGCCAAGACTTTTCCCTCTCTTATTAATCTCAATGGGCCGAGGATCAGGAGGGAATCGCCAATCCGCCTTCCATTCGACGGTGGCCTCCTCCCCACTCTTGAACGCAGCGGGCGAGAAGCTAGAAGCTAGTTAGATGGCGAATCCTACTTCCAGGCTCTCCATCCCTCATTCCATCCGATGCCTTATCTCTTCTCCTCTCCACCACCGACCGAAGCCCTCTGCCTCTCCAAAGAAGCGGCCATGGCTTTTCTCCGCGCTTCGTCAGGTCAGGTATAATCTCACTCCAATTCCACGATCTCGCTGGTTTCTTTAGAGTTTGCTCTCAGGAATTTGCGCTCCGGGTTTCAAGACAGAGACTTTGTTGGAGTAAGTCTATCTTGTTGCTCCTCTGAATCGAGATGCGGCTTCTTAGTTTTCAGACAATCCTTCCATTTTCAGTACATGTTTTCCATCAGTGATCTTGAATTAGTTCAGTTCGTTCAGAGCTATGCTCTTTCTTGTTCATAATTCGTGTTAATGGTAGTTAGGATCAGGAAAAAAATTAAACTTTTAGCATCAGCATGTAATATATGTGGTCTACTATATTCATTCCTATTGATAAAGTAAAAATTGTGTAAACTGCAGCATATCAGTGTGGAAAAGTTGGTACCTTTGACGCTGACAGGTTGTGTTATTTGTGATTCAAAAGTTCCTAGCAATCTTACATCGAAAGAAAAAAAGTTCTTAGCAATCTGGGTTAGATGGAAGCTAGCAAAGTTGAACTGTTGGATTTTTATTGCAATCAATGACTGAATAGTAAATATCAATGTGTAATTGATGAGGTCCAAAAGAGCCTGGGCTGGCACAGCCCACAAGGGCCTGGGCTAGGCCTGACACGGCTTGTCCCCTTAAATAAATGAAAATATTTTTTTATTTATAAAATATTTTTTTAATAAATTAAAAAAATTGAAACTAAAAATTTATTAATATAAAGCCACCTTAATGGTGGAGGGTTTGGCATAGACCTTTACTAGTTTATTAATTTAAGTAAAAATGATACATGAAGGGAGGGTGGTGCGGGCATTAGGATTAGACAGAAGTTACTGAGCTCATCATGGACAAGAGGAATGAAATTTCTATTCTATTCTATTCTATTCTATTCTATTTGGACAGAGAGAGAGAGGGAGAGTTAGAGGGAGAGAAGAATTAGAAAAGAACAAGGGATGAATGAAACAGAGAGAGAGAGAGAGAGAGAGAGAGAGAGAGAGACGCCGAGGGGTTTCATTTGGGCTTTTCCACACTAACCAAGGGCCCACACCTTGCTTCAAAAATGAAAAACTCCTTTTGCGCCACGCGCAGTGTAGGAGTGTGTGCACCATGCGCGATGATTAACAGCATGCACATATGATCAAGCATGCAATGCGATAAAGGATAAAACTATCCTCGAACATGCCTGATCATATGCGCATGCACACAATGCACGCACTGCAAACATTACACAAAGTCCTTTCCTCCAGAAATAGACCAACGCCTTCATGCCATGGCTGAAGAAAAGTCTGGGCTGTGAGGCCCAGGAATCAGAGATTGCATAATATGATATTAAATAATACAACTTCAACAGTTGGGTGATCTCAAGAGAAGATGATAAAAAGAAAATCAAGAGCAATGTGAATTGACTGTTTTGTAGGATTTAGATTATTTATAAGACAGAACATATTTGGACAACCATCAACTCTGGTTTTTAGTAAATAGCTACTAGTTTGATGATGAATGGCTGTTATTAGCCCTTTCTTAGCAGCTGTTCCAAAGAGAGCATCACCATGCTGCAGCCCAACTATCCAACGCCATAACAATTTTATTATGCAAAACGGATAAATGTGGAGATTAGGGATGAAAAATAGTTAAATTAGAATAATTTTGCAAATATTTAGCTCCAATTTTTTTGGACAAAATAAGGACTTAACAAAATGAAAATCAACATCATTGGTGATGTTAAATTAACTAGAAACCAACAATCATAATTTTTTGAGATCTCTTATCTTTATTTCAAACGAAAATAAAATCATATCAATGATATCATTTTTTATGTTTATTTATAATTATAAATATCTAAATTAATTAAAGTTTTACACATACATACATGCATGTATAAAGAGATAAATTTAATTACATTCGAATGTAGCCTAGTTTGAAATCCCGTTACCTTCACATCTTAAATACACATGGTTCTAAAGCCAGTTTATCTTTTTTACTTTTTCTATACTTACGATTTATGAACTATGCGAATGCAAGGTCATGAAAGTAACCAGATTTATGTTTTAGTATAGCCAAATTTATTTCTTTCTATACATATGTATGTATGTATATGTATGTATGTATGTATATATGTATATGTATTTATGTGTGTATATGTATGTATGTATATTTTATGAATACATACATGCATGCATTCATGTATATGTATTATTTAAAATATTTAGATTAAAAGTAAAATAATATGGTTTGTATTTCATTTATGCCTACTGGCTATTTCTACAATTCAATTTTTCTAAGTTTGATGATACAGGGATTTTAAAAATATATTTTGAGAGTGAGTCTTTAATGATAAAGTGGGTCAATTATGATGTAAGCAAAACAGAAATTCTGCCTTTGCACGTAGAAAGAGGAATGTATAAGATATATATATATATATATATATATATATATATATTTTTTTTTTTTTTTTTTTTTGCACGTAAAGATAAGTTTGTACCTCTAATTATTCCTTTTTCAATTCCTCAGTAAGACTCTTATACTAACCATTATTAGTATATATTTATACATTAGATTATGATTAAAGATGTTGATTTTTATTTTAAGTAATATTAAAGTGATGAAAATAAATATTTAAAAAATAATAATTATATTTTACTCATTTGAGATACCGTTCCATTTCATTCAATGCATTTATAGTTTTGAAAGTAATACCTAATTCATTTGAGATAAACTTCATTCAAGACTGCTAGATGTCATAACCTACTTGAAGGTTTAAAATCTAGCGGCATGACTTATATTTATCTTTTTTCTCTCTCTCTTTAAATTTGAAGAGTAGAACCTTTTTTTTAGGGTGAGAAAGAGCTATTTCAACCACTTTTAAATCGATTTTTCTTTATATTTCAATAAATCAAGGCCTCTCTCATGTAGCCGATAGATCTAATAGAATACTTTGCAGTTTTTGTTTCAAATGAACATATTTTATTATTTTTTATAAATTACTTATAATTTTTATAAATATAGATTTTTAAGATTTAATAAAACTTAAAATTCAAATCCAACAAACATATAAAGTTAAAAATTAAATTTTCGATCTATACATCAAATGCTAATGTATCTTGTGAAAATAGACTTCAAAAAATGCAAAAAATTAATATTTTTTTAAAAAAATCCTTGAATCTTCTGAGTTAAATAAATTATCAAGCAGGTAATAAGATTTAATAGACTTAAATAAAATTTATTTAAATGTATTAAGTATTATTTTTTATAATATATGGATCGAATAAGTGAAGTTGGATTATAAGTCAGGCATGTAAAATAAAAAAAAACAAAAAAAAAAGACATTTTAACCTAATTGTACAATATATCCTACTCTCTCTCTCTCTCTCTTTATTGAAGGAAATCAAATGGTCCCAAATAGAGGCGCGCTGGAGTAGTCACAGGCTATGAACAGCTCCAACGGTCAAATCTGCCTAAAAGGACGAGGCGCGCCAGCGAGAGCGGCCTCGCAGCGGTAAAAAACGGGCTTGAGATCGCTCACAACCATGCATAGAAATTTCTATGCGGGCGAAGAGTGCATGATTGGTCCGGACGATAAATACTTACGATCACCCAAGCAAAGCTACAAGAAATATTTTATACAAGTTTTGTGGAATTGGTGAGCGGTCAGGCGACCTTTTTCTTAGAAAATTTAAAATCTATTGTAGGTTAGATGTAGAATTCGGCTATTCCAAAGCCGCCTCCAGCCGTCCGCCGTGATTATTCTGTTCTCGTCCCACTCCTTTGGGCGGCGAAGTTCTTTCTTTGATGGCCGGCGATGATTAACTTCTGGGCGGCGAAGTTCTATTTTCTTTCTTGATTTTATGGCCGATCCTCGCGATGATTATTCTGTTCTCGTCCCACTCCTCTGGATGGCCGATCCTGGATGATTCTCCTTCTCTCGTTCTATGGATTTTATGTGGTTGAACCCGTGCTTCCTCAGAAAATGAATTTTGATAAATTTAAGAAGCGCTATAGCCTATGGGCGACGCTTGCAATTGCAAAAAGTCTATCCCACGACTTAAAATCAATATAAGGAAAATAAACGTCAACCAACCCAACAACACAAGATAAAGTTTCAACCATTGGCCAACAACGATTGAAAACCAACAAATATGGGGCAGACGTTCCTTGCCTTTCGGCTGTTCCAAACCACCAAACATTCCACAATATTCTGTTCAATCTCCATTTACTTATTGCCGCCCATGAACCGTGACAAGCAGTCGAATAGGTAGGTAGGCAATGGAAAATATTAGAGATGCTTCAGAAATATATACTGAAATGGAAGCGTTGTTGGCATGCACAAAAAAACATCATGAAAGATGACCCGCTAACTTTAAAAAAGACCAGCTTCCACCGAATATACAGTGAGATGGATGCCATGGCGACTTGACTTGAAAAGGACACAAATCATGGCCGCTTTATCTAACGACCAAGGACAGCGCATCTTCCTTATTATTACTTGGTAATCATAAATAATGAAACGATTTACAAGTGTCATCACTACGAATGAATGGAATACAAGAATCTCACCCACCACTTCTCTCCACTTTTGTCCTTTATATACCCCCCGGCCTCATCATCTCAATTATAAATATATAGATATATATATATATATTGTTAACATATCTACAGTCCAGTAAACCCATTCTCCACGTCAAGAGTAGGCTGGCTGCTACAAAACCATATCCATAGGGTAAGTACATCTCAAATGTCGTACCGTTCACGTTATCGACCATTCAACTGGCCTGTGGGCATTCACCAAATCGCTGTGAGTCTGTCCGTGATCTGACCCCCCGCCCGTTGTGAGAGTCTGTCTGTCATACTCTGACCACTCCTCCTCCTCTCAGACTTGAAGCGAGACCCTCGTCTTGATGGGCTTTAACTTCACACCCATGCTCTCAGGCGAAAGCAGCTCGGGGGAGATGCATGATGGACTGAGCGGACTCCGTGGACTGCAGTTCAGCTGGCATGGCCTGTATAGCCCATACCCCATGAGGAAGTACTCCATCGGTATCAGCATGGCATGGGGCTGTTCTTCCGTCACAACTGACCCACACCCCTGCACCTGCATTTGTGTTTCCAGGAAACCCCAGACCCCACGGGGTGCCAGTTGTTGAGCAACAGATCTCATGATATCATGAATCATGTGACAATCTTCTTCGATAAATAAAAAGTATTGTACATATATATATATATTGTACTGAATATAAGAAGAATACCTCAACCAAGGCGCTGTATCTTCTGTCCAGCTTCGTAGTCATGTGAAGGGCCTCAGAATGGAAGGGAGAGTTCTCACCCACAAAAATTAGTGTCCTGCACTGTAGCTTCTTCAATGATTCTGTTAGGTCATGTCTCCTGTTGTTTTCATTGGCAGGGGAAGCAAAAAAGCGTGTCAGGATAGCAGCCACACATCTCTAAGATAACACATAGATGGAGCAAAGAGAGTAAGCACTGTACCATTTATCGATTGAAGAAATCTCCAGACGTTTGTGCTCTGCCTTTCATCCAGCAACTGCAAAAGATAAATAGAGACCATTGTTAGAGGGGAAAAAAAAAAGATTATAATGTATAAATTTTAAAATCTTCGGAGATAGAATGCAGAACTACAGTGCGTCGTAGAGTACTAACACTTCTACATGCTTGAACAATATCAGACTCGGGAACCTGCGAACTGCCACGAACATCCTGCCAATGAAAATTAATGAGATAAAGAATAAACCCCACAACCAAGGTAAATATGCAAAAGAGTGAGGCAACGATGGTACACCTTGCTAAAGTATCGTTGAAGCAAGCATTCCTTGATTAAGCCACACATCCCATAAAAATATAGCAGATTCGATAAAACCTGTTGATTTCAGTTTATTCAGCAACAAAACATCACAATTCATTGCAACAAAAAATAAAGAAAAAAAAAATATGACTATGAAATGTTACCTTATTATACAACCATTCCGTCCATGTGGGAGCCTTGCATAGAGGTGAGATAAGCATCAAACCAAGAACTCGCTCCCTATACTTTGTCTGCAACCAGATTGTAGAAGAATAGCTCAATAAATATTTAGAAAAACAGTAATCTGAAAGGACGTCTGATTTGCAGAAAACACTTACAGCAAAAAGGGTAAGAATGTAAGCACCAGCTGTGACCCCCAAACACATCACTGAACCTAACCTGGAACGAACAAAATTTGAGATAGAATGTCTGAAAAAACCAAATGCATCCAGAGCAGATGCTTTCTCCATTCATGATTCCACCAGTTATAACTGCAAGCTACACTTCAATAAATTAAAAAGGAAATAGAATAGTGCATTACCCAAAGTAATCCAGAACTTCTGCCACCTGATCTGCTAACTGATCAACAGAAGGCACTGGAACATCAGAAGAAATTGGAGCAGCTCCCAACTACAAGAGTCAAAGGAAATGACCAAGGAAATCAGATGACATTGTTGAAAAGAGATAAGACACATGTTACTCATAAATTCCATACATACATAATGAAATGGACGCTGAAACTAAATTACCGACCTCATGACCTGGAGGGCTTATATGATATATGCAGAAATTGTGAAGCAGCAGTGAAGAAGCATCAGGACAAAAAAATAATCCTTGAAAGCAGGACATATCTGATCAAATCAACAAGAGAATAGTTAAGTGCACAAAAGTCTTTGTTTGACGGAGAGAGACAGAATATTATCTTCACCTTCTCCAAACATCAATTCCCCCTATCCATTCACTTATCAAGAAACCAAACTGAACTAAATGTGCCAGGTGAAAACAGAATAAAAATGATAAGTAATAGGTCACTACTACGTCCAGCATGCACTCCTTTGTGCACTGACAACAGCAGCACAACATTGTCAGTAGTAAGGGCGGGCATGCCCTTCACCCTGCAAGATGCCAGTCCAGCAATTCCCCCCAGCTGAGCACACATTGGCATCCAATCAAAGCCAATCACATAAAAAAAATAACAATAGATGGGCATGCACAACTGAAAGGTCATCTACTGTAATACTTTAAGCCTATCTGCTGGCCCAATTAATCCATTAATGGACCAAAATTACCCTAAAAGTTCAAGTGAAAGAAAGTTAATTGATAACAAATAAACTTGAGTTATAAGTACTTCAATTCTTTCTCATCTAATATAGGACTATTTTTGGTGACGTTATAACTAAGAGGTCATCTATGCTTATGATCAATAAATTATATAGCAAGAAAAGGAAGATTGTTATCATTAAAGTCAAGCTGTGGAAAAGATATATTAGTACGTACAACAAACAACCAAAGAAGCTCTTGTTGGACCTTAAAATAATATTCAATAAACTCCATGTTCAATGGAAAATAATTTAATCAGATGGAAGAAAAAAAAAAGCAGGCATGCTAACACATTTGTGGCATCCTCATACTTACGATTTAAAGCCACATCTGGATAAGTAACTAGTGCAGGCTTTTCATGATCTCCAAACACAGCAACTGATATTGGACCATGGCTTGTTTGTATATGATGTTCCTGAGAGCAGCCAGGATAAGCATACAACCATTGAGCAACCATGGAAAGAAAACAGAACTGCTGATCAAAAACAAACCAACATGGTTCAAGATAAGCATAAAATCCATTGATATAAATATGATTTCACAAAATTTAATGTGGCATTAACACAAAATTATTTTAAACTATTTGTTCACAGCAACAGAGGTGAAGCATGTGGTAGCACCAAATTTTATGCACAATAAATCTGCTCTCTATCACAGACGAAAATAGATCCATCAAACTGCTATGTAGAAGAAGTAGAAAGGTGGAGAAACATGGATCTTTAGTTCAGATATGATGTTTAGAGTGTGAAACCATGAGAAGCATTCAGATTTAGCAAAAGAGATGGCACCTGCTAAGATGATCAGGGATGAATTTCTTTTCCCATTTATTATAATAGTGGTTCAGAAGCTTTTTGAAGGTTTGGCATTTCAGATAATTCTGAGGGTATTGAAGAAAAATAATATTCAATAGATATATATATATATATATATATATATTTTTGTATTTTTCTTTTAAAGACTGAAAAAACAAGTACAGCAAATACAGAAGTGATAAACAAGAAAAGCAGGTCCTTCATATAAGACACAATTGATAACATATGGGCAAGGAAAAACCATTATAAGCCTGGAAGTTGAAAGCGCATACAGCATTAAGTATTTCTGAAGTCAAAAGGGATTTGTTAAGTAAAAAAAGGAAAATACAGAAATGCAACAGGAGAAATATCAAGTAGTTAACTACTCCAAATGTGAAGGATGAGGGAAAAAGGACGAATATGAAAATGTCATTACCTGTAATTCCAAGAAAATAACAGAAACAACTCAGAAAATAAGAGAACCATAGTAGATAATTATCGATATATCAAAACAAGAACAAATTGTAAGAAAATGCAGTAACATTCAATTCAAACAATAAACTTCAGATAAATTTCCAGTAACTTAATAGAGACATCAATGCAAATAAACAATATAAGATAAGGAGGTTAGTTAAACCTACACAGATTACCTAAAATATCAACGAGATTCAATCACAATAAACTGGAGAGCAAAATCTTGTTAAGGCCCAGATTAATTTGCTCACAAATCTATCGAACTCTTCTAGTTTTTGGTATATTCGCTTCCTTCTCAACTCATTTATTATTCATTTTTTCTACAATTATCAACTTTTATCTAAAGATTTATAATTGCAGTCATATGTTCTCTAGCTCTTAAGGTGTCGATGTCAAGTCCCAAATTGA
This sequence comes from Calamus simplicifolius, assembly GCA_900491605.1. Taxonomy (NCBI): domain Eukaryota; kingdom Viridiplantae; phylum Streptophyta; class Magnoliopsida; order Arecales; family Arecaceae; genus Calamus; species Calamus simplicifolius. The sequence goes on along the minus strand of UESW01001976.1, from coordinate 57,143 downwards.
TTTTTTGTATGATAAATCACAACACCAATGGTAGATTGAAAGAACCTCAACTTGTATCATGTCATCGCAATTTGAATTTCAAGCAGAAAGTCATATCCTGCTGTCGTTTGAAGTAAAGAATAATTCTATTGTCATGCAATGGCTGTGATTCAAGTACTCGAGAGTTTCACCATGAACATCGCGTCGTCCAACAAATTATCTGATTTTTCTATTAAATTAAAAACATAGAACAAGCTAAGAGCCATTCCTCGTGTAATAACCAAGGGAAAACAAGATCTACCATTAAAAGAGTCCAAACTTTTATATATGAACTCACCTATTTCGTCATCTCCTCAAAAAATCAGACATCTAGCAAAGGGGTTTTCTAAAACTGACAGCATTTCTCACCATATATTTATAAAAAACAGAACCCTCGTTTCATCCAATAAAAGAAAAAGGTTAAAATCCATCTAGATGCAAGCAGTTGTACATGATAAGGTCATCTTCAAAGAAATCTTTACCGTAAAAGATATTTAAAAAAAAAAAACTCCGAAACAATACAAGCAGGGAAGAGAAATACGAACATTGACACAGATTTTTAAGAAACCATCAAGAAATTTATGGAAGAAAAGATCAAGAGAATAACAACATCATCTGGGTTGCGAGGAGATTAAAGAATGAAGAACTACATTAGTAGCTCCGGTACCAAAAACACGGATATTAAAATTAAAAAGAAAGAAAGAAAAAGAACCAACGAAACCAATTACAATCGTTGTAAACCACTTCACAGCGCACCATTGCTACCCGCAAAATAAAATAAAAATAAACAAAGGCTTTAGAGTTCGCATTCCATCTGCAAAGGAAATCAACACCGACACCACGAAGAACAAGCACAAAACCGCATACTTTCCCTTCAAACAATAAATCATCACCAAAAGAAAAAGGCGAAGAAACATGAAGATTAAAATGCAGAACAACATCTGACCCAAGATTTAAAACAAATATCGACCAACAAACCCTAACCTTTCCGCCAAACGATATCCTCTCCACGTCCACGGACACCGAGCTGCTCGATTCTCCCATTACTCCACCAGGCCCAAAGATTCTCTCTCTCTCTCTCTCTCTCCACCAGCTTTTCGAAGAAGCCCTCCCTATCCTCGCTCTCTTATAACCAAGCGTCTCCCTCTCGGCCGAACCCTCTAATTAACCCCGGTTAACCCCACCGACGCTATCTTTCTCCCTTCCCCTTCCTTTTTACCCTCTTCCACGCACTGCTTCGGCTCTTTCCCCAGCAGGCCCCCGGGGGAATCCCTCCCACGCCCCCGGTGACGGTAACCGCGATTTACCATACCGACAGGCTTTCGAAGCTAATTTACGATGGCGACCCACCACCCCAAAACCGATATAGCGACGCGTCCCCGCTATCCCAACCCGAGCCGGTTCGGGCCGTTCAGCGGGCGCGCCGTTTCGACCTGCCAACCAGATCATCCGCCATCGGCCCGCCGGTTCGACCCGCCACTGCCGGTCTCGTTAAATAAACCGGGACGCGTGGCACGTTGACTCTGCTTGGTACAACGTGGCGACCGCGGAAGAGCCGACAGAGGACCACGCTGGGGGCCACGGAGTGCACCAGATGGAGGGACCGGGTGGGTCCTTGGTTCAGTGATCATGCCAACCGTGCCGTTGGGAGTGAAATCATAAAATTACCAGGGTGCGTAATTTGATCGCGGTAAGCCTCGTCTCCGTCAAGAATTTTACCGGCGGTAAGATTGACAGAATTTTGGGCCTTCTAAACCACGTACTTTCACGGTAGAACAGCACACGTTTTTGTCAAGCAAAATGGATTGGGGGCTAACGACCGCAAATCAAATCATTGAGCCAACGTTAAAGTAAAGACGAGTACGAAGGCAAAGCAAAGCAAAGAAAAACAACTTTTTTCGATGCGAAGAGGAGGAGAAACTCGTGACGTTATCTACTGCAGACACCATCACTTGGAAAAGAAAAGAACTTTGATAGTGCATCCTTGCAAGACATAATCCTCGTGATCACTGACCCTATTTTTTTTTTTTTTTTACTCTCCTTTAAATCATCATCTTGGATGGTGCCACCGTTGTTACCATTTAAGAATGCTAGATCCTCGTGCATCTTGAACCGATTCTCTATAATCTTTATCAATCGTCATCATCATTAGAGGACCAAATATGATCTCATTTTGAGTCGTTTATGCCCATCTTCATCATTGATCCTCCAATGCTTGGAACGTGTCAGCATATCCTTGGTCGGCATGGATGTTCCATAGGAGACCTGCCATCCTAAAAAAAAAAAAAGGGAAAAATGACATGCTGGGAAACTATGGAAACTTTTAAATTTTAAAAAGGTGAATAAGTTTAAACTTTACCGAGATGTTGTAAGATATATTTGGTTGGGAAGTTGAATGTCAGGCAGTCATTAGGGTCAGCTATCTAAGATAACTATATATTTTTTTATCAGCTGAACCCGTCAACCAGCCTAAATGGGGACCTAACCGCCCAACCATGCATGGAATGCGTCGTCATACAAGGGAGTTTTCTTGGTTGGTCCGAGGCTCTGCTCTGCTCTGCTTCATATATGGCATTGATGATGAAGATGGCCCCCTAAATCCATCCATTTTGATGCGATGAGCGCGTGTGAACGGTGAGCGAGGCGGAACCGGAACCAGAACCAGAACCAGAGCGGCAGCGCCGCGACGTGCCCAAAATTTGCGCAAAAGTTTTGCGTGGGCGCTTGGAAGATCGAGTGCTGTGCCGTGGATCCGTGTCGGTGTTGGGCTTGACAGGCAAGCGGCCGCGCGTTGAATTCGGCTACGATCCAAAGAGAGGGGTGGGCCCGCCCACTCATCGGCTGATCCAATATCGGAGGACAATTAATTAAAAATAAAAAAAAAGAAGTTGATGGAACTTGTGTGTGACGTGTCATCTGCACGCCTCCGGATTTCATGACTTTCTTCTTCCTCTACTTTTGGTTCTTCTTCGTCTGGTCTAGAGTGGTGCTGTGAGAGACGAACGGACCGAACCCAAGAATACGTCTTTAAAATAATAATTACAAAAAATACTGAGATGGGTTAGTGGGTCCTGAACCGACCCCCCTTTTTTTTTTAACTACTCCTGAGTCCTGACTCCTGTACCTGCGCTATATATATATATATATATATATATGACTTTTTTATCATTCTTCTAGCTATATGAGAATGGTGCCTTAATTTATAAACAATTTACAAACTAAATCCTACACAAGTATTGATGTAATAATATTTATAAAATATAATAAATTAAATGCTATTAAGTATTGTTGCCGTCAAGTTGCATTCTTCGAACGTCGAAAAAAATCGAAGAGCCTCCTTCTTAATGGAGTTCCTATAAGAAAGTCTTGGGGATCGATTACACCATCAAAACCCTTCTGATACTCAAGTAAATAATTTGAAAACAATAAAAAAAAAGCTAATAAAAATAGCTAGAGAGTTGAATTTAGATCCTTTCCTTCGTTGTGAGTGAAGGTATTTATACCTGTTTGAAGATCCCTCTTTTCCACTTTTGGAAGGTGATTGATTTCGAAACATTGTCTTTTGGTAGTGGATAGGCAGCAAGGCTGATAAAGATGGGTCGCAACCAATACTGAGCATATAGAGGTGTCTCGTTCTGCCAACCCCCTATCAGGCACAACGCCACAGATGCAGGTGGGCCTAATCACGTCGCAGATGATTAGTGAGTCATATGGTAGCTATGGATGATTAGTGGGCCATGTGACAGTATCAGACAGCTTGAGATAGTGGGAATCTGAAGTCTAAGGCCAAAAAGACCTATAGTCCGAGATCGAGAGGACCTGGGGTCGGTCTCGGAGTCCAAGATTGGGGTTCGTCAATTGCTTCTCCCATCAACCTTAACACAACTCGACGAGACACATCAGGTATAATTTCTTTTTTAAGGCTGTCAACTTGCATTTGATTTTTATTTACAGCCATTGAAAAAAAAAAGATTATGTTAAAATCTATTAATAGTTTGATATAAAAAATTAATAATTTTTAGTTTAAAAAATATTTTCAAAAGAAAAAAAATATTGGTTAAAAAATTAATAGTTTCGTATAAATAAATTGAATCAAAAAAATGTTCTTCATCGAAAAATAAAGAGTCAATTAAAATAAAATAATAGTTGGATATAAAACTTGCTTAAAAATAATGTTTCATATAAAAATAATCCATTAAAAAATCAATTGTTTGATGTAAAAATAATAATTGAAAAAAAAAATATTTCTTATTAAAAAATAATTAGCTAAAATATTAATAATTTGATCAACTAAAAAAATTATCCAGTTAAAAACTTGTTTTATCAATTAAAAAGAAAAAAAAAGAAAAAAGAATTGATTTATAAAAAATAATGATTTGTTGTAATAAAAAAAACTTCTGACTAAATAAAATGTTTCTCATGGAATAAAAGAAAAGAATAGACTGAAAAATTGATAATTTCATTTAAAAAGTACCAAAAAATTAGTAGTTTGAAGTAAAAAAGGGATTTTATCTTTAAAAATATTCTTCAGGATAAAAAAGAAAAGAATCAGTTAAAGAAAATTAATAGTCTGATTTGAAAAGTTTTTGACTTAAAAAAAATATTTTTTATTAAAAAATAGCTAGCTAAAAAAACAATTGTTTATATAAAAATCATGACAAAAAAATAATGTCCACTATGAAAAATAGGAAAAAGAATTGTCTAAAAATAATAGTTGTTAAAAAATAATATTTCATTAAAAAATAATTTTTAAAAATATTCTTCATTGAAAAAGAAAATAAAAATTAGCTAAAAAAATTAACTATTTGATTAGCTAAAAATATTTAACTGACTAAAAAAATAATAGTTTGATCTGCCAAAAAATAATACCAAAAAAAAAAAAAAGAACATGCTAATAGTTATGTTATAAAAAATTTCCGGTTGAAAAAAAAAAAAATCTCATGAAAAAAAGAAAAACCAGCAAAAAAACTTAAATAGTTTAATATAAAAAATAGTTCTAATTGAAAAAAATATATTTTTATAGGAAAAAATTAACTAAAAATAATTAAAACTTTGATCAGCTTAAAAAAAAATTAATCCGGCTAAACATAGAGGAGACATATGTCATTAATTACCACCTCTCCATAATGCCTTTGGAGAGATGGAACGGAGGAAATTTATTCATAAATTTGTCTTATTCATTGAATGCAGTGCTAAACGTATCATAGTGAACATGAAGCAGAGAGCACTCCATGCGTCAACATGGAGTTGAAGCTGGGGGTTAATTTCATCTCTCAACTTCGGCTTTTATGTATATTAATATAGTAATAGGTTAGACGTAACTTTCATGATTAGTAGAAACATCCCATCGGCCTCTTACTTAATGCTTGTTTTATTAATCGTGTCAACATTAGCTCCATTAAAACTTATCAACTATATTAGAATTTTGACGCAAGAGACAGGAACTTGAGGGTACTTTCACGGCTACTTAATAAACAAACTAGCATGGCAAGTTAGTAAGTCTTTTTAAAAAAATTAAATAAAAAAGGTCATTATCAAATTGAATTAGTCGTTTGATGTTTTTTGTTTTCCATAAGCACGGTTAATTACCACCAGTCAATGATCATCTTAGTTCATTCAAGACATGACAATCAATAATTAATGATAAATATGATGGGGTCAACGTTGCTAACTAATCCCAATTTGTACCAAGTCAATCATCCATCCTAAATCCCTTGCAGCTTGCTTGGTATTTTTCTTTAAAAAAAAAATCCTAAGACTAATTTTTCTAAAATAAAATACAGGAAAAATAAATTTTGCCACATTTGCTAAACAGAAAATTTATATGAAAAAATATTTTTAAAAATATTTTTCTATATTTGCTTGGAGTGGTTTTTTATGAAAAATATTAATTTAATATAATAATATCTCTGGAATAAAGGTGGCATAAGCGGATATGAGTCATTAGATAGATATGGAAGCAAACAAAACAAAAAAAAAAGACATTGAATGATAGTTTAGATTTTATCGGTGCCAACAATTTTTTTGTGCGGAAGAAAAAGGGTTGAGAAAATAAATATAGCAAGAAAAGCAATGTTTTGAAAATCAGATGGACAACAAATTGGCTTAATTTGGGTCACAGATCAATCAATTGGATCGAATGAACCGATTTGATCAAACCAGATAATATTATAATTAAATTTTAATTTAATAACATAAAATAATAAAATATAATATAATTTAAATAAAAAATTAAAAAATCTAAAAATCAAATTGGATCGGTTGTGGTCAGTTCAATGGGTTTTTTTTCGGTTTTTATCGGATCATATAAAAGTTAACTTTAATAATAAAATCAGATCGGACTGATAATCGATTTTTGGTTGGATCGGTCGGTTCGGTCCGATTTTCAAAACATTAAAGAAAAGTAATTTATTTTCTACTAAAAAGAGAAAAAATAAGTGAATATCACAAAAATTTCTCTTTCCTTTCCAACCAATTATGAAAAAGTAAGGTTGAAAAATTTTTACATCCTTATTTGTCTCCAATTAAACGATTAACGATCCCTTGGTGTTTACTAGTTATATTTTATTATTATTTTACTTACTCCTTTTCGTGTGATCATTTATAATATTTATTTATAGAAAAAAAAAGTGACAAGAAAGTAGAGTGTGCATGAGTTTGATTGATTTAGCGACGTTTGTAGAACCAAATTAATTTGAATTGGTTTCTTCAAATCAAAACTAAAACCCAACCAATTGTTCCAAGAAATCGATCCGATTAATTTCGACTCAGTTTATTAGTTTGCTACTTGTTTTAAATGATGATCTTTCTATAGTAAACATTATGTTATCAAATAGCAGCTTGGTTATTTGTAATAAAAAATATAACTCTCACACGATTTAATTATACACGCATACCTATAGTACTTTAAATTTAATTATACTACAAATAAAAATATACATAATATACACACATAATTCTATTCAGTTTTATATTAAAAAAAAAAGTTAAATGACACAAAATCAACCTTTTTTCATGTCAAAAATTTTCTAAAAAATACTAAATCGAGAGAATAAAAAATAATTCAAATATAAATGAACCAGTTTACAATTTAATTAGTTTTTTTGACACATTCTTGCTTGAAAGTGTTGCCCTGCTTATTTGAATTACAACAGCATTGCTTATCCATATTATATTTAATGAGAGTGATTTATATTATTTTAGATTTTTGTATGTTAAAATCCGTGATTAAAAAACTTTTAGAATGATTAAGAAGTTAAATACTCTTCCGCCTTTCGTGTAGCCTCTCCAAACCAATAGACTCCATTCTCTCCGGAAAGGCGGAAGAAAAAAAAAAAAGAAGAAGAAAAAAAGAAATCTCTCACACCTATCTACATCCTCGATTTGGACTCTCTTTTATAATTTGAAAAACCCAAAAAAAAAAAAAAACAAGAAAGGTGAAATTAAGAGGACAATTAATGTCTTGTAAACTCTATATAATCCACCAACAATTGAATTCTATAAGTTATCAACATTAATTTATAGTCGTAGAATCAAAGGTAACTACTGTTTAGATTGATTAGTAACATACATTGAATTTAAAACATTATAACTCTGATAAATGAGTTACACTTTAAAGAATTTATATAAAGAAATTTTTGTTTAACCGAAGATAAGTCCACGAAAAACTATATCATTATACAGCATAAAGTATCTCTAATAATATATTGAGTGTTAGAATATAATTAGGTATTCTAAGGGTGATGCGGACATGTCACCTGTGATGGGCGTGCTGAGATTTATTGTGGGCCTCCAAATGGATAAAAAAATCGTCTTCCTCCTTTAAAAACATGCAAGAAGTCCTCATGCCGGTATTTCCGGGTGCCTCCAAATGGGATAAAAAAGTCATCTTCCTCCTTTGGAAACTTGCAAGAAGTCCTCAGGCCGGTATTTCCGGCGAAGACCCTCAAGTTAGTGAACTTGTTGAACAGCAGGGTAGTGTCTATTTTTTTTTAGAGAAAGAGATCCCTTTTTTAGTTGAGCTCGGGGTCCTTTTATCCCTGTCTTGGAGGTTCCTTCTTTCGTTCTGTTTTGAACCTTCGAATCTTCCTTGTTAGGATAAGCTCTTTCGAACGTCAAGTGGGTAAGCCGTTGCTGGATGGGGCCGCTTGTGGCGGTAACTGCTGGGCATGCTAGTACTTGCTCATGATTTCGATGAGTGAGATATACGGTAACAGATTTGTTACCTGAAGTGGGTCATAGTATATGCAGGAAAGTAAGGCACCAAGTTAGAGCCGAGGCCGAAGGCAGGGTTCGAAACCGTCGTTGGAGGTCGGAGCCAAAGGTCGAAGCCGTCGCTGGGGGCCGGAGCCAAAGGCTGGAACCGTTGCTGGGGGCCGGAGCCAAAGGTCGGAACTATCGCTGGAGGCCGGAGCCAAAGGCCGGAGCTAAAGTTTCACCACATTATCTTCAAAAATTATGAAGGAGGTTATAACACCACCCAGAGGAGGTGGTCAGCCGTATTAAGTTTTTTTTTTGTTTTTCTAATATTTATGTACATTTATATAAATTTCCTACAATTATTGGACTGCAAATCATAATATGGAGACGGCGTTTCAAACTTGTTCTCTCTGGTCATTTTCTTTTAAAGCTGGATTCATATACATCACTTTCAATTTAATCATTCACATGGGAGGAGGCTGAGGAGCTGAAGAAGATCCAGCCAGCTTCTCAGCCTACTGAGAACCCCACCGTGCAGTATAGAAAGGAAAAACCAAAGGCTAAGGCTTCGGACACGTCGTTCATCACAGGAAAACAAGTCTGGAAGCTACTGTGGACCGCCAGCTTCCCTAGAACAAAGCCAGGTGGATGCCATGCTTCTTTCTTGAGAAAATATAAACAAATAGGGGAGGTTGAGAAGAGTTCCCAGCAAAGAAGAGTCAGCATTGTACCATGCATCCTACCTCTGGTACAATGTTTAAGGAAAAGTCCTTGTACATAACCCCCCCAACTTTTCCCAATGTTCAATGTTGAGTAAAACCAGTACTTTTCTCATGATATTTATTGGAGCATACAAAGTCTTTTCCCAATGTTCAATGATGAGTAAAACCAGTACTTTTCTAATGATATTTTACTTTTTTTATCATGCGTGTATAAGAGAGAGAAAAAGGTTAGATTTAAAATATATATATATATATATATATCCTTCATTCTTGAACTCATATGAGTTATATAGTTATTTATTTATTTAAATAAATAAATTATATAGATCAAAAATAAAAAAATGATCGAATTTATACTAAGTTATATTCAAATATAATTAAATTTAAAATTTAATCAATTTTTTTATCCTTAGATCCACACCATATATGTATATGTATTTATATATATAAGATATGTTTAGCTACATAACAATGTATTTAAGCTTAAATCTAGTCATACCAATGTATTTAAGCTTAAATTAGTCATTTCCACATTTGGATTCATATGGTTCATCAATTGTAAAGATAATAATAATAATAATAAAATAAAGTAGTTTTTAGAATTCGTATGAATATAAGAACGAAAAAAAATTAAATCTTAATTTATTCGAATGTATCCAAATTTATTTTTATATATCTTTAGAATAAATCCGAACCATTCATTCTCACCACACATACCCTTTACCTTTATACAATACCTTTATGTCCTTACGGTATGTTGTCATTATCTATAATATCAAGCATAATAAAATTTATGATATATTTATATGAAGATATTGCATATTATCATGAATCCAAAAAAAGTGATTTCTACAGCTAGAGTGTTTTATTTCATTGTTTTCATGAACATTTTTTTTTAAAAAAAATATCTATATTTTAATCTAAAAATATGAATTAATTAAACTTTTTAAAAATTTAAAAATAAATAAAATATAATAGATGTATCTTATTAATCTTACGCCACTTTTACTCTGCATGGCAAAAGTGGCACATTAAAAATGAAAATTATTATAGCTTTAAATTTTGAATTTAATAATATAATATTTGCAAAATAAATCTATATATATATATATATTTATCCTTAAAATTTAAATGCATCCGTTAAGATATATATATATATATATATAAACAAAGTTGATGATATAAGTGGAAGCGAAGGCGACTTTTTTTTTTGTGACTAATTACCACTCCATTTCCACTCGTTTTTTTCGTTTTGTGAGGTCGGTCAACTGACTAAAAACTCTCCCACCTACCCGTTGAAAAAGTTACGTAAGTATACAGCTTTCAATCATCGACAAAATTCACAGTTGTTAGAAGTGCGATGGACATCTCAACAAACATCTAGAAGAAGACAACGAAAATTCTCTCGTCTCTCCGATCGTCATGCAATTTATTATGACTCCAACCCGGAAGCCGCGGAAGAGCATTTCACTAAACCTAACATGTTTTGAGCCTGTCAAGAAAGAGTGAGGTCATTTTTTAAGAATAAATTCTAAAATAAAAAAATATTAAATTAGATTCATATGATTTAAAATATTATATTTAACTATCATAAACTTTAACTTTTACCAAATTACGTTCATATAATTTAGCATATTGCATTTAACTATCATATATTTTAAACTTCATTGTACTCATATAAAAGTTTAATAAGCATATTTCAGATCATATATATATATATAATTTAATAGTATTTAAATATATAATAATTGAAGTATAATTAAAAACATATACTAGATAACTGTAATATTTCAAACTGCATAAGTTTAATTTGATTTATTTATATATTTTTTATTTTAAATTCTAATAGTAGCTATAGAAAATCACCCTAAAATAAAGGTAAATCCTAAAGGTGATCACCATTCTATAAATCAGAGCTTAACAACCCAACAACCTTTCAACTTGATCCAATCATACCTAACTCAGCCTTGCTTTAACCCAATCACAATTCTATATTCAAGAAGACAATTAATTGAATAATTTAAAGATATCTACCATCATATAATTATTCCTATAATCCTGCCTAGAAGATTCCACTCAAATTTGTTGTCCAACTCACCTTATCCATCAATGAACAACTTGTGTGGTCCATTAAGTTTAAAAAATATTGATTAATGGTCGTATAACGCCTCAAGTTTATTTACTAGTCTAATTAATTCTGATAGCAGGCCAAAATCATGTGATTCAAAAACTCAAGTTGAAAAGTTAATTAGTAGCAGATGAACTTGAATTATAAGCACATAACATTTTTTTTCTATTCAATAAGAAATTATTTTTAAAGTATTACAATCTTCACCATCATTCTAGTAGCCTTTTTTTTTTTCCATGCCCTTTAACTTTCATACATTTGGATCGATATTGATATCATTTGCAATACTCTAAGCTTATTTGTTAGCTCAATTAACTTCGATAGTTAATCAAAATCAAGTAACTTAAAAACTTGATAATAGATAAATTTAAGTTATAAGTATATAATATTTTTTTAATTTAGTATAAAATTATTTTTAAAGTATTACAAGCGATGCACTAATTTGTAATGCTAAGGAATTTACTTGTAATTGGTCAATCATGATTGCAGCACATGGGGATAAAAGTTATGTACTTTGAAATATAGATTGCTTTTTTTTTTTTTGATAAAAGTTTAACTATCTCAACATATATTTACTGTATATATCCTGAAGTCTAGAGGAGCATGCTTTTAAGCTTTGCACATGCCTGCTATATTTGAAATGCTGAAACTTGCACTGGCATTGAGTACTATTATGTATGTAATGCATGCGCATGAAAAGCATGCTAAGTTACATGCGATGCACATTCATCAATGTCAGTCAATATGACAAATAAATACAACGTGCTATCTTACCACACTCTACCTAAAAAGGCACAATAATAATAATAAAATCAGGGAAGTCAGACCTGTACCGGTTTGATCTTGACCTATGGACCGAGGGTAGGGTATGGGTCCAAAGTTGGATCCATCTGGCTTTCTTTTCCAGCTCTGCCTCTGGCTACTAAAATTTTGTTTGGTCAAAACCTAGCTACTTTGTTTTGAACCAATCCATGGAGGTGGCTTAGTGGTTTTACCTGCATGGGTAAAACCGACTGATCGATGGATGGAACAATGAGCCAAAGTTCTTACTGGTTTGGTTCTTTAATTTGACCAGTTATATTTGATTTATTCAAAATTAGATTGTTGGTGAATTTTTATGTTGACTTAGTTACCTGGCATGAATAGGTAAAATCAGGTCAATTTTTTCATACTTTTTAAAATTATTTTTTTGATAATATAATCTAAATTTTTCTTCCCCTTTTCTCTGCTTAACTTTTTCTTTTTTTTTTGATATCTCTCTTTTTCTAATTGGACTAAAGAATTTTAAATATTATATATATTTTAGAAATTTAAAATTAATTTCAAATGTTAGTATAAATATTATATTTTATTATAATTTAAATAAATCAACTATAAGTATAAGATTATATTTTTTTATTATACATTATATTTTAATATTACTTATATTTTAATTATTCATATGGTGTGATCATTAATCCACTAGTTGGATTATTGTGCTATTGACCTAATTTCTTTATGGAATTAAGATTTGATTTGATTTGATTATGATAATTATGATTTTATCTTTGTATGTCTATAGTTTCTTTACAAAAAAAATATCAAACTTTTAAAATAGAGATAATTATAATTTAAACTTTGAAGGTTTTTTAACTTAAACCCTGAAATTAGTAAAATATCAAAACGAACCATGAGACTTTTAGATGTTACACTTAAACCTTTTGTCCATCCAAAGTTAGATGGTGTTACTTTATTAGCACTTGCCTATTTTAGCTTATCGCTACATTCATCCATTTTCCAAATGAGTAGTTGGTGCTTACATTCATTGAGTTTTTCATCAAAGTACCGGCTCCCCTTCCCTCTAAGACAACCAACAGTAATTCTGCGCATATGTGGTAATCGGATAGGATTTTATTAGCCTTTATGTAGTGATAAGAGGTAGGAAACTCCAACAAATTATCACAAATGGTAGATACTCGAAAATGCATCCTATTTAAATCCTTTTATCTTTGCTCAAAAGTATGTACACATTATCATAATTATTATTTCAACATTTTATATCATTCTACTCATATAAATTTTTTTTTTCGTGACATCCTCAAACAGTTCATAAGATCACATTCATAATCGATAACACGATTATCAATACATATATTATACTCATAATTCCCTCTAAAATATAAGTTTTTCATTCATATCATAATAAGTCTGATACATTATCATATCTCATATACACGTATATATACCTACGAAGGTTACCTCATATAACTCAATATACAAAGCTATCATTTATCCTCTTGCCTCCAAGCAAGCTTCATCAGCTAAAGATCCAATTCTCACTATAAGAAATAACATAATAATGACAAAAAATTTCATCACTATTCCATCACAAACTAGATTTAGTGATGGATTAGTGTGAAAATCTTATCGTCACAATTTTTGCCATCGCTAATTTTAATGACGGAAAGAGCGTTCATCACATAATAATAGCGACGAATTTGTGATGAAATATTTTATCAAAAATTTATGAAAGAACACATTTTTGCCACTAAATAATAGTTGTGGAAAGAGGCTATGTTCGTTACTAAATTGTGACTAATTAGTGACGAATATTATTCCATCACTATTATGTCACAAAAATTTTCATCACTATTCCATTATAATTTAGTGACAAAAATTTAGTCACTAAAACTTCCGTCATTAGTTCGTCACAAATATTTCGTCAAAGTTTAGTGATAGATTTTTGATGGAATGCGTGTCACTAATAGTTCCATCACTATGCCATCATAATTGGTTGACGGATTAGTGATGAAAGAATCTATTAGTCATCCATCATTGTTCCATTACTAATAATAACAAATATTTTGTCACTAATCCATCACTATTATTTATATCAAAAATCCATCACTAATCCATCATTAACCCAATAAAATTTCATTAAATTTTTACTCATATAAATTTAAAATTATTTTTAAATTATAATATATTTAATGCATTCTAATAAAATTTATAGATAAAAATTTAAATCAAGAATGAGAAATGCATTTCATAAAATAAGATAAATATATCTGCATACATCAACACTACTAATGTTTTATACATCAGATATCAAACTATTAAGTTTAACATGCAGAAGATTCTGATCCATGGAACTCTTGCACAAACTTCATATGCTTCATCAAGTGCCTCATCTACTCCAGATGAGGCGTCATGATGATCAAGTGGACCTAGTTCCATCAAAGATTATGCCAAGAAAAGTACTCAATGTCACAGAATCATCAGCCCTTTGTAGACCCTCTTTACCCAAGTATATAACAGGATCACAACACTGCCATTTCTGCCATCTCTCAACCACCGAATTAGCACCATAGACTTCATTGATTTCTCCATCAGCATGGATTCAGACATGAATAGACTGGCCCCAGAGGCAGCTTTAGAAACAATGGATCTCCTCTCACATGCATGCTGCAGCTCTGCCACGCATGTATTCTAACCAACATTGCAGGATATATCCATCATGAATTTCAACAAGAAACCAGAAATAACACTCGAGCATGATCAGACTACTCCCCCGTCAGTGAGTATATGATGTGCCTTTGCTTTAATCTGTCCTATCAAGCAAGAAAAAGAAAGGTTATGTGATTTTTTTGAGCATAGAAGCATATAAGAGCACTGATTTTATCAACAACAATCGCAGAAGGGTGATAGCAGCTTAAAAGCAGACGATACTCATGTTCCACAATGAAAGTTCAATGATCTGAAGGTAATTAAACCTTTCTACAGTATCAGTAATAGAAGTGAATTCAATCTCCAAGTTCATGTCAAAGTTTGTAGACTTTTCTTTTCCATTAGTCATGGATATGGCTGCAGAAGGCAATCCATCCAGAACTGGACTATGATTTGTGCATAAGAAGAAAGAATTAGAACTAATCAGGGGCTGGATTCTTTTTTCCAGGAAATATATAGATTCTGAAAGTACAGATACCAAGAGGATTGCATATTGCACTAAAATAATTTTTACTTCATGTCTCTTATCTTTTTCCTCCCTGTTATAGCATAGCATGTAGCTTGAAGAAATGAAATCCATAACAAAGGATTGCAAGTGAAAAATAATAGGTGAAAAAACCAACCCTAGTCAAACCCAGAACACCAATGCTCCATCAAGAATTCTTACAGTTGTGCATATTTCTTCTTAGAAAACATCAACTGACAGGTCTTAGATGTCTAATGGCCCTAAGCCAGGAACAATTATCCCAATGTAAATTGTTTGAAAAGTGGAGGATGAAATATATTCATAGTTAGACACCTACCATTCTTTTCTCTCCGAACAGCACAAGGAATCACAATAGAACAGAATACCATCTACTTCTCATCACATTTGGTTTTTTGCCTAACTGCGTCAATATTCATCCATATTTTTCAGCACAATTAAGCACCCTTGCCAAATAAAAAAAGGCAGCAGACTATCAGATGAATAAGATGCAATGCATGTTTTTAAATCATCCCCCCTACCCCACCCCACCCCCGTGCAAAAAAAAAAAAAAAAAAAGCAGATGTAATAGAAGCAATCACATCGCCGTTACCTTACCTTCATCAGAGGGAGAAAACCCAGCCATAATCAAATGAGACAACTGTGGAACTCACTGATGCACTACCTATTATGAAAAATTACTAACCTGGAGATCATTTGAAACTAGAAATTTCACAAAAAGATGCAAATCTGATATAATGGAAAGGAACCCTCCCCAAATTCACTGACAAAAAAGGTTTTTTGTTTCCACTTTGTCATGTGGTATTATACAGTTCTTAATCTAATAATAACTTTTTTATAATGGAAGTTATCAAGTAAAAAATCCCAAAAAGCTAAATCAGCCATTTTGGAGATAGGTGCCAATCTAGCTAAGCCTAACTAGCAACCTCATGACAGATGAATATATGTTCAACATTACGTCAGTTCGCAACAACCCACTTAGAAGCCCAAAATTGCAAAAAATATAAATATATAACAACATATTTCAAAATTTCAATATCAGGAACTTGTATTATTTCGCCAAGCTTCGAGCAATGAAAAATAGTTCGCTATAGTTTTATGATTACACAAACAAATACAACCAACTTCATAACTATTTTCCCAAGAAAAAAACAAAAAAGAAAAATGAGGTGGGTATTATACCTGAGTTATCACATTTGGGAGCATGAACAGAGGAAACCTTAACACTGAAAACAATGAAAGTGATGTAAATGCCCCTCCAAGTAACGAGTACATCTCAAATGATACAATCGTAACAACTACTGGTATGCTGTTCAGGATAAAACTATTGAACTGCAAAACATGGCAATAAGTCATAAAGGGCATGGTAACCATGTTATTTCAAAATAAACAAAGAAAAAGAAATAAGGTATAAGATCAACATTGCCCAGATTTGATTTTGCCATTCCATTACTGATATTTAAAAAAGAATGTCATTGGGCTTACTGCAATAGCTGAGCCCTACGAAACCAAGAAAGCTCATCATTGCGAATGCTCTGCACTTTTGACTGGAAACTTTGCTTCCATGCATAACATCTGCCCCATAAAAAAATTACGAGCAACCACTCACTCCTAAATTAAATTTAAACAAAAGCAGAGCAGGATATTACATTCAAATAGCAGCATACTTTATAGTATCCATAGCAGCCAATATCTCATTCATAAGACCAATGCGCTTGTCAGTACGCTGCAAGCCCTCCTTAGTCCTTAGTCAGTATCTGCATTTTGCTTATCCCAAATGTCTGATGCCATAAGAGGAACCAAAAACCGGAAATTGAGAATATAGTTTAGGTTGCATAAAAATATGAAGGATTGAAACAATATAGTATCTGTGCTTTTCAATTCTGTGTAATCTATCTGATGGGAAAAAATAAAAATAAAATATAAAATATAAAAAAAAGCAACAGTCCAGTCTAGATGGGAAGCAAAACAGGCCTGACCAACCCTTATTCAGGTCAATACAAACAGCTTGGGCACGGTTCAGCTGACCTTAATAATACCAACCCCTTTATACTGGCCAGTCCACCTGGCATTTTGATCCATGCTTCATGAATGCCTAACACTAACTCCAAATTCATTTGATCTATGAGAGTCCTGATAAATAAAATGAGGGCCTATAAATCGCAGCAATTAGTGAGATCAAGTAAAATCTTGTAGTCAATTAGAAATTCCCAACCTAACTTCAAGCCAATGATGCAAGAAACCAGCTGTCTGGGTTTGCAGAGTCTCATTCTAGAGGAAAATCGATCGAACAACACCCTGAATCAACCAAAATGATCCAAGATCAAGTGGTCTACTCATCGTATTAGCTTTGGTTTGCACCCAAACATCCCAGTTCAAGGGCAGAAGAGAGGGGTACAGCTTGATGTTGGGAATCCCTCACATGTAAATGACGTGGATTCCATTAAGCATTTTAGAAAGTCAAAGTCTGACTACTTGGGAATATGAAGAGTTGCAGATAGAGAGGAAGTTGAAGAGTCCAAGTGAAAAAAGAACACTTGAGAAGAACAGAAACAGAAGGAAGAGTTTTCTACAAAAAAATTCAGCAGCCTGTGACAGAGTTCAAAATTCTGTTTGGAGGACCTATACTACTCCAAAATTGTTGAAATTTCGATATGTTATTACCAAAGACATCCTCTATCTGCTGGTAAAATTTTTTCTCGTTTGAAGCTCGGGAAGGTCAGTTATTTTATGTTGATTTCACCACTGATTTTGATGAATCTGTCAGTTGCTAGTGCTTTTGATTCCACCTTATTTTGGTGAGATTCTAAGTGTTCCAAGAGTTGTTTCTCTTGATGATTTATTCCTCTAGTAAATCTAGAGATGACCTTGTATACCCATTATTGATATAGTGAAAGATTACTTGACGTTTGATCTGTAGACGTAGGCAACACTTGCCGAACCATGTAAAATCTGTGTGCATCTTTGTTTGTTCTTTTACTTGCTGGCATTTATATTACTTGTGTTTCTTATTACTTATAACTCTAATGGAGAGGATTGAGGGTTTGCTCTATAGAACCATTCACAACAAGTGGTATCAGAGCTTCAGGTTATCATTGGTTGGCATTTTATTTCCTTTGTTTGAGTCATGGAAAACACAAGTAGGATGATCAGCCTTAATGGACAAAATTAGGCTATATGAAAAGCAAAGATGAAGGATCTTTTGATTTATAAAGACCTCTTTGAAGCCGCAGAAGGTGAGAAATCTAAGCCACAAGGGATGAGCAATAATGATTGGAAGATGAATCGAAAAGCTATTGTGACCATTCAACAATGATTGGATGATAACGTTTTTCATCATGTTGCAAAGGACACTTCAGCTGAGGAGTTATGGCATGAACTAGAGGCTCTATATGAAAGAAAATCTGCTGTGAATAAGGCTTTCTTATTTAGACAGCTTGTAGACTTGAAGTATCGAGATGGTAACTCTATGGCAGAACATTTAAATGAGATGAGTGGTCTTATTAATCAGCTAGTCGATATGGAGTTGAAGTTGAATGATGAACTTCAAGCCTTACTTTTATTGAGTTCATTGCCTAAGAGTTGGGAGACCTTGGTAGCGTCTCTTAGCAATTCTTGTATTAAAGAAAAACTCTCAATGAACAACGTAAAGAGCAATTTACTTAATGAATAAACAAGAAGAAAAGCTACCAACTTTCAGCCAGAAGCTTTAGTCACCGAAAGAAGGGGCAAAAGCAAAAGTAAAGGCCCTCATCATAATCACTATAAATCCAGAGGAAGATCCAAGTCTAGAAAGTCATTCACTTGCTACCATTGTGGCAAAGAAGGCCACATAAAGAAAAATTGTAGATTCTTGAAGAGAGAACAAAAGAATCAAAATGGCAAAGAGAAGAAAGATGACAAGAGTACAACAGCAACCATTTCTGAGGATTTGATTATATTTTCAGCATGTGAAGATGCTTGTAATAGCATGACAAGTTTGTATTCAGATTGGGTTATTGACACTGGAGCCTCATTCCATGCAACTTTGATAAGAGAAGCATTTAAGTCAAGTGATTTTGAAATTGTAAAATGGGAAATGATAATGTTTCAAAGATTGTTGGAATAGGTGATATATCTTTGGAAACACAAGCTGGTTGCAGATTAACTCTCAAGAATGTTAGACATGTTCCTAACCTTCGCTTGAATCTAATTTTTATGGAAAAATTAGATGAAGATGGCTTCTCAAGCACTTTAATCAATGATACTTGGAATCTTACTAAAGGTTCTCTTGTGGTAGCAAAGGGAAAGAAATGCTGCACTATATACAAGTCATTGATGCAATTGTGCAAGGAAGAAATGAATTCAGTTGAGAAAGAGCTCTCCATCAATCTGTGGCACATGAGACTTGGACACATGAGCCAAAGAGGAATGGAAGTTTTGGTCAAGAAGAACCTGCTCCCAAAGTATAAAGGTATGCCTTTAGATACATATGTTCATTGCATAGTTGGCAAAGCACATAGAGTTTCATTTCAGAGATCTTTACCTCATAAAAAATCTCATGTGTTGGAACTAATACATTCTGATGTTTGTGGCCCAATGAAAACAAAATCACATGGAGGGGTTGTGTATTTTGTGACTTTATAGATGATGCATCAAGAAAGGTTTGAGCTTATGCTATCAAGTCCAAAGACAAAGTTCATGAAGTGTTTTAGCAATTTCAAGCAATGGTTGAAATAAACTGGAAAGAAACTCAAGTGCCTTCTATTAGACAATGGTGGTGAATATATTGGTCCACTGGAGGCTTATTGCAAGAGAAAAGGCATCAGACATGAGCAATTTGTCCCAAAGACCCCACAACAAAATGGGATTACTGAAAGAATGAACAAAACAATCTTGGAAAGAGTGAGATGCATGCTATATCATTCCAAGTTGCCTAAAAGTTTTTGGGAAGAAGCTATGAATACAGTTGTTTATTTGATAAGTTGATATACAGGATGGTGATGTACCCGAGAAAGTTTGGAGAGAAAAAGAAGTTTCCTATGATCATTTAAGGGTGTTTGGTTATAGAGCCTTTGTGCATGTTCCTAAAGATGAGCACCACAAACTTGAAGACAAGGCAAAGGAGTGCATCTTCTTAGGTTATGGTGATGAGAAATTTGGGTTGAGATTATGGGATCCAAAGTCTAAGAAGCTGGTCAAAAGTCGAGATGTGACATTCCTTGAAAATCAAACAATTGAAGATTGTGGCAAAACAGAAAATCAAAAATAACAAGTTGAAGAGTACACTGATTTTGACCTTCTCCTTTCCAAAAAGCTGATAAAAATAATCAAGAAGGTGTTCAAGGTGGTGAAGAAGCATCTGTCGTTAATTAAGAGCAAGAGCATGATGAAGAGGATGGGGAATAACCTCTTAATGAGCAGAATATAAACAATAGGACATAGTTATATTGTTGAAATCTATCACACAGACAACAAAAATAATCGCTAAAGTCAGCACAATTTTGCTATGATTCAGTATTTATCTGATGGCAGAAATAATCTAATTATGTTTTAGCATAATTCTAAAACTTTATTTATGAAGAAATTTTGGCTTTAAGCATTTGATAGATTACATAAACGATTACAATATAAATGAACTAAGAAATATCAAAAGTGAATATAACACTTTTATGAAATAACAAAAACTCCTAAACATAATAAGGAACAATTTTAAAGTTTGAAGTTTTATATGATGATTAACACATTGGTTCTTAATAGGAATATAAACCAAAGTTGCATTAAGCTTTCCTCTCCAAAAACACAAAAGAAAATGAGCATACTTGAAGTACAAAATGAATTCTTTGCCTATCTCAAACCCACCTCATCGATGCCGCTCATGTTGGGAATTGTATCCTAAAGCCAATCATTTGATGATTGAGCTAATGTAAATAGCATATAAATTGATATATTAATAAAAGTTATTTGGTAATTTATTTATTACAAGAATATCTTCTTAATACTCCTGATAGTAATGAAGCTCTCAGGATCTTTTTTCAATAAAGGAGGATTTATCTTTGAAGGTCCTCAAAAGAGTTCGCGACCATATGATATACTATGAACAGGGCCATAGTACTATCAATTATAGGACGTTGTATATCATATTTATTGGTTGTCCTCTTAACCAAAAAGTGTAGAGACACTGGTATGATATACAAGTGAAAGTGTAGGAGTACATTTTACCGAACATGACTCATTTTTGGATACTCTGCTGTCAAGAGTTAATCCGAGAAGATATAGCTATAAGTATCCTTCAGACCTGAAGATCACAACCAGTGACTTGCAAGCAACTCATTGTACTTAGGTGCCGGACCATCTGGATTTTTAATCCAGCTACGAAAGGTTACTGGGTGCAGTCAAGTACTTATGGTAGTTAGTTGTGGATCAAGATGGAATTTGACCTATCCCATTAAAAGGAGAAATGCTTATATTTCAATTTAGCAAGACCTTGGCCAAGGCACTTCATGTGAAGGTCACATGATCACTAAAGTTGAAATTACTTCATGGATTTGCTGTTTAGAGTTGACATGCTCTTAAGCCATCCTTAGCATTTGTGGTCAAAAGGATGAATTATACGGTAACTATTTCTTAGGGTTCTTGGAGTTTGCTCGGCAACTCTTTGACCTATCCGGATGTCGGGTTCCATTGCTAGATGAGCACACGATTAGTATAGAAAGTTGTTCCTATGCTACCGGCTTAGGTTCGAACCTAGAGAGTCACATGCATAGAAGTTTCCTAGAATGATCTATTTGCTGATCAACGATTGAGAATCGTATATGATTTAATTAATCAATTTGATTGATTGAATTATTTCAATTGGGTTAAGTACAAATGAATAAGATTCAATTTGGTTGAAGTCTATTAGAAGGACTAATCAATTTCAAATATTGATTTGAAATTAGACTTGATTTTGATTTAAATAGATTCAGGACTAGCCAAATTTGATTTGGGCTAGGACCATAATCTATGTAGGTTCAGTCCAATAAATTCAAATCAGATTAAACCAAAATCTGAACCCAAACCTCTCGAATAAGTATTTCACATGATGAGATAACTAAAATCTAAGAGATTAAATTCACATGTAGAATTTAATGTATAACATTAATCTTCTCCAAATGGTTCCGTTGGAATTTTAAAGTGTTAGAATTTATATGGAATAAATGTGCCTCTTTGAATCAACCAGGCGATGGAATTCTAAGTGTTAGAATTCACATCTCTTTATTTTTCACCAAACGTCAGAATTAACCAAACGTTGCATCTCTTTGGTTTTCACCGAACGTCGGAATTAACCAAACACTGCGTCTCTTTGATTTTCACCGAACGATATAATTCTAAGTGTTAGAATTCAATGGGCTAAAGGCTACATTGAGCCTATAAATTAGAGGGCATTCTTCACCAGATCATCGAACAACAACGAAATGTTATGAATTGAATTTCTAAAGAGTTAGAATAGAAAACCTGGTGTAATTCTGGTGTCAGCGAAAGTTTGGTGGATCTTGGAAGAAGATTCAAGTGGAAGGATTCAAGATCAGCAAAGTTATTTTTCCGCAAGCTAGCACTCCCAGAAATCCGATTATTCGGGAACTTCGCGTGGACGATACTAGAGGCCGAACAATTGAACGGCTGCAGAGCACAAAAGGATTTACCAATTGCCCTTAAGGTAAGTGATATGATCCCTGGATCTTAAGGCATGCTTCAAGACAAGAAGTATAACTTCTTACCTTGAAGATCAAAATATGATCTTGATGTTTTTATTTATATGCATATTTTAGATCAAACGATCCAATATATAAGGCAAAGATATGATCTTGATGCATGTTAGATAGATTAATATGTAATCTTTAAGTTTTCGCATTAATAATTATTATTAAATTTTAAAATATGCATACCTCAAAGATTATTTCTTCCTTCAGCTCATTGCGTAGCCTTACTTTCATGATAATCATATCATACTTAGAAGATTGTATAAATAATGTTTTATCGATACAACAACATCATATTACTTTTTTGTACTTCTCTTTATGATCTTCCTTGATTCTACCTTATCAATTTTTTTTCTTTTTATGATCTTCCTTGATTCTATCTTATCAATTTTTTCTATTGTGCAAAACAAACAAGGACAATTATTTTTATTTTTTATTATAAATTGTATTTTAATTATTTATATATCATGATCATTAATTCACTAGTTGGACTTTTGTAACTATTGACCTAATCTCTTTATAGAATAAATGTTTGATTTAATTCGATTTTACTTTTGCATTTTTAAAGTTTATTTACGGAAGATATTAAACTTTTAAAATAATACTACCCACCTCAATCATTATGCCAGCTAAAATGTGAAGATTTTTTAAGTAAAAATTTTAAAAAAATATTTATTATATATAAAATATTTTTCATGCATATCATCAATTTGGGGTATGTTTTGCAGCTTTGGTAGCCACGCCAGCAAGCCGACCACGTGAGCAAGAGATGTGGTGTAATCGTTGAACCATATATTTTAAATCAAAGAAATCATTAGTTCTATTAACTATTTATTTTTTTTTATAAATTTTAAAAAATATTAGTTGGGGTGAGAATTTTTTCTTCTTTTTTAAATATTTCAAAGTTGAATTGATTATTTCTATTTTATTTTTTCCCATGAGATAGGCATCGTCAGAATAATTGGCAATTTTTATTTTATCATTTTACATAAACAAGGAAAAAATAAAAAGAAAAATTAGCAAAAAAAATCAAATCAAAGTCATTAGTTAAATTGATGATTGCTATAGTTCTATTAATGGTTTCAATTTTATTTTTTGGCACAAAAAGGTGAAAAAATAAAAAAAGATAAAATTAGCAAAAAAAATTATCTAAAAATCATCCGTTAAACTAGTGAATTCTGTTTTATAAAAAATAGAAATGGTCGATTCAATTAATAATTTATATTTTATAAAAAATAAAAAACATCAATTCAACCAATAATTTCTATTTTATTTTTTCTCATAAACACAAAATCATCCATTTAGCTAATAATTTCTATTTTATTTTTTCTATAACAAAGAAATCATTAGTTGAACCCCCGTTAGTCCAATTGATGACAAACAATGCCTGGCCTAACCAATTTGTTCCCATGTTTGCTGATATGGTAAAAACTACTTTAAATTCATAATATATTTAAAAATAATAAATATTTTTTTAAAAGATATTATGCAAAAAAAAAAAAAATCCAAACTGTGGATCCAATTTGGATCCATTTATCATCTGATTCTGATGACACCAAGTCACCTTCTTCAAGCATCGGGGAAGACGGACGTCTCGCTCCTAGGAGTCCTGCAAGAAAAGTCCTCGGGGACCGGTGGCACCGGTGGGGACCCTCCGACGATCAAGTTAGTGGCTTGGATTCAGACAAGGAACCGCTTCAGCGAAGAGGAGCTGAGGCGGTTAGGGTTTTTGCTGGGAGGAAGAAAAGCTCAGAAAAACCAGAGTTCAGATCCCACTTACAGCGTAAGTACGTGTCTTTTATACTTGTCCGAATACCATGACTCGCGGCCTTGGAAGATCTCTGTCGTACCGTTGCTGGTTGATATGACTGGGCTCCATTGCTAGAAATAGCGAGTCGTACGCCGTAGCGAGGCATGGCGATGCACAGGGACATGCAATGCGCCAAACACCGTTATGAGGCATGGCCCTCCGTAACGAGGCACAATCACGAAAGTACTGAATGGTACGCTGCGGCAAGGCATGGCCACGCACAGGGGCATGCAACGCGCCAAACCTTGTTATGAGGCATGACCCTCCGTAACGGGGTACAATCACGGAAGTACTGAATGGTACGCTGCGGCAAGGCATGGTTATGCGCCGAAAATCATGTGCAAGTACCGTGCAATTTAAAGGTCGCCGTCTTCCTTGGCAGCTGGGTTGTATGTTGACCGCAGATGACCCCATGCTGAAGGGATATCGGAGATGGGGAATGATGACGCACCCCGAGACCGGAAGGAGCCCCGGGGTTAAGGAATGACGACCCCACCCCCCGACCCCGAGGGGGTGCCGGGGGTGGGGGAATGACGATGCACCTCGAGACCGGACCCGACCCCGAGGGGGTACCGGGGGTGGGGGAATGGCGATGCACCCCGAGACCGGAGGGGGCCCCGGGGTTAAGGAATGACGACCCCACCCCCCGACCCCGAGGGGGTGCCGGGGGTGGGGGAATGGCGATGCACCCCGAGACCAAAGGGGGCCCCGGGGTTAAGGAATGACGACCCCACCTCCCGACTCCGAGAGGGTGCCGGGGGTGGGGGAATGACGATGCACTCCGAGACCGAAGGGGGCCCCGGGGTTAAGGAATGATGACCCCACCCCCGACCCCGAGGGAGTACCAGGGGTGAAGGAATGACGATGGATCCCGTTATCCTCTGACGACTCTAGGATCAGTCATATCAGATTCCATGATTTCCATCCCTATCCGATCTTGTCTACATCTGCGCCAGGATGCAGACTAATTCTTAAATGGATAGAGTTCGGGTTCAGATAATTATAGTTAGCCTTCTCGGATCCAAATATAGATGCAAAGAAATTCATGGATTAGGATCCGGAAGGAGCTGGACCCGACCCGGTCAGACGGCAACCCGGGTCTCCAAAAATGTATGACTTCTAAAGCTAGCTTTAATCCACGAGTCGAACTCGAGTCAACCGCAACGGTCCTCGAAGGCGGAGGACTGAGGAGGAGAGCCATGGCGAGGCCCGCCGGCGGTCTCGTCGCTTTCTCTGCCCTTCTTCTCTTCTCCTCTCTTCCTTTCTCTCTCGCCTCCCCGAAGAAGCCACCTTCGGGTGCGAGGAGAGAGGACATCCCCTTTATAAGGTGCCAGGTCTGCGAGAAGATCGCCCACCAGATCTACCAACAGGTCGAGAAGGAGGAGGCCCAGATCGCCCCTAAAAGGGTACTATTATTTTGTTTCTAGCTCTTTCTTGGTTTTAATCAATTTTATCGGGTTCGAGTTGGATTGTCTGCGATTGTTCGTGGACGTGATTCGGATTGTTGTTGAATGGGATTAGGTTTCGGAGTTTGAGATCATTGAGATCGCGGAGAACGTCTGTAATTTGAAGAAGCAACAGGCGGACTGGATCCTTCAGATCGATATTGTTGAGAAAGGAGATAAATTGGAGGTAGTGATGGCAATTTTCTGAACTGAGTTCAGCTAATTTATGCTGGAATATAATTTTAGCTGTTATGCACTGAAAGTCTTGACATCACCATGATATTATGGTCCATATGATGTCTATATTTTGCGCCATTAACT
Organism: Calamus simplicifolius; assembly: GCA_900491605.1. NCBI lineage: Eukaryota > Viridiplantae > Streptophyta > Magnoliopsida > Arecales > Arecaceae > Calamus > Calamus simplicifolius. The sequence goes on along the minus strand of UESW01001976.1, from coordinate 30,809 downwards.
GTACTTATAGCCAGAACAGTGTTGCATTTCAATGATTTTTAGAAGAAAGGATCCTTTTTCTCAATATAAAAACCTTACATGCAATTACCTTATATGTAAAATAAAATAAAATAAAAGATAGAGAGACCTTATAAATATCTTCAACTTTTGTTTTCCGACACAATTATCAGTTATTTTTCATAAAAAACCGAACTTTTAGATTGATATTAGGAAGGTTGAATCAATTGATGAGAAAAATATGCATATAACACTATGTTTTAGTGACCAATAGGGTGTGGATGTCGCCTTTTCTTTTACAAGTGGTTCATACACTTTTTAAGAATGATTGATGACTGTGGGAAGGTCTGTGATGTTACTTCATGACATCTTTATACGTTGCTGCTGCTTGTTTCATGAGAGAAGATTCGTTGGACTTAGGTCAAAGATGCATCAGTCAAATGAATGGTTTAGATGTGGTTATTTCTGATATTTTGGCTGAGTTTGAAAATTAAACTATATCGATCTGCAACTTAGTAGTGAGAATTGCCAATCTTTGTGCAACAGTCATGTGTTTTTTATGATAATTAGGACCTTTTAGTCAATTGAGAGGGGTGATTATTACTCCAATTCACTAGACATATCACACTTGCAACAATCCTTTGTCATAAATCTGGCTAATTGCTTGTATTTGGGGGTAAATTGTGATTGGCACTTGTTGATTGGAATTGAAACGGAAGGGGGAAGATAGAGTTAGCCAGTTTGATGGAGCATATGCTATGAAATATCCTAATTTTACAAATGGACCATCTTTGGGTTTGCGTAGGTCAAGACCGTATTACAAGTCCTGCAATGTGGAAAGACTTGATAGCCATGTTGATTGGAAGAAACATCAGGCACTTTGGGATGAGGAGAGGTTAGATTATCATTTGCGAAAATATTGTAATTTTTCTGGTAGTAAGACAGATGTCACTTTGAAAACTAACTCAGATATCTTCCACAGCACAATGTTAATGTACATGTTGGCTTTCTTTTACTAGTTATGATAAAAAGCATTTTAAGTGATATTGTGAGCAGACTGCAGTGGTTCATAGTGAACAAGAGTTATCACCTCATAATTTAGAATAAAATTTTTCTCTTGATAAGAAGTAACAGAAAAGTCAAAGATTTAGATTGGATGAGCAAGATACATTTGCATGAAACTAGAGGTGACAAACGGGCCATGCGACCCGTGACATGGCTTGGCCTAGCATGACGCTAACTGTGCTAGCCCTGCATGACCCCTCCTCGAGATGTGCTGGCATGACTACTCCTGGCATGCCAGCCTGGCGCAACCCATGATGTTAAAAAATATTTAAAAATATTTTTAATATTAAAAAACATTTTTTAAAAATAAAAATAACACATCGGATCCGATATTAAAAATATTTCAAAATTTTAAAAAAGGTCTTGCTGGCCTGAGCCACCCTCCTTGGTGTCACAGGTCAGGCCAACATAGCCTATATCAACTCAGTATGACACAGTGGTTTGGTGGGCTGCTGCTTATGTGGGTTGTGCTGTGGGCAAACATGGCTCGTTTGACAATTTTACATAAAACATCATAAAGGTTAGGTTGTGTTGAAATATGGTTTATTAGAAGATAGTCGTTAAACAATGCGACCATAGAGAGAGCGACCATAATGATCTCTCTCCTATTTCTAGAGTTTTTCTTGTTTAGAGCATATAACGATAATCGAGATGGATATGGATTTTGGTTGTGATATGCGATTTATGTGACATAATTAGATTTTGAAAGGATAAATTCATTTGGTTAAGTTGTGTTGTTCATTTTATGCAATTTGAATTTATTTAAACCATATGGCCCTAATGCTCCAGGAGGTTGATATTTTTGTAATTGAATATATTAAGAGATGGCCAATGGTAGGTCCCAATTACTATGAATGGACTGCTTTTGATTGCTACCTGGCACTTCTTCAGCCACTAAGACATCAATATTGCTTTCATGGAATATGTTTGATATGGGTCCAACGTCCCTAGGATAAGGATATACCCGGACAAGGGGCTTCAAAATGCCTAAAATAGAAAGATTTAAAATGAATTAGACTTATCTGGTGTAACAAATAAATCTAAACTACAAATTGAAGAAAAACTAATTGCTATAATGCTAAACTCAGAGATTTTATGGGAAGAGGAGGTCTCAGAACAGCGCTCCTCTGAAATCCTGAAAAGAAAAAGAAGGGCTAGACTAGTATGCTAGAACTAAGTTAAATTATGCTAATGCAAAAAAATTAAGCAAAGCTAGAAAAAGAAAGAGAAAAGAGAAGAAGAAAGCCACTCCTTGATTCATCCAGCCCTAGACTGGACCCTTGTCCTCACTCTCCAGGATGCAGAAGGCTAGAAACCATGACCTTCTTCAATACATGGAAGCCTTAATCTCAAAAAGTGTCCTCTTGCGATGGCTTAGAGTTGAGAGTTTCGCCAATTACTTGGCCATCTACTTCCTCCTCTTCTATTCAATGGAAGTGGGGGGGTTTATTATCAAGGCTCTCAAAGTGGGCCTAGAGCTCATCAATCCCTTGTGGGACTAAAAAGATTAGTAAAAATTTGCCTAAAACTTATCAAAATCGAGTGAAAATCTGTGTAGAGACCAACTTGGGAGGTTAGAGTTGGGGTAGAGATGAGAGGGTCGGCACTGTCCATGCACAACCAACACCAATTAGTATGGTGTTGATAAACAATTGATACTTAGGGCACACCATTGGTTGATCTCTTCCTTACAATTGATACTTAGGGCACACCATCCATTGATCTCTTCCTTTAGAAACTGGAGGTTACCAACGGCAGTTATGTTGCATGAATATGATACCGATGGCTACCATCAGTACCTCACTGATGGTACAATGCCACTGTTGGTTAACTCCAAGAAGGCCGAGGTTCCCATTTCCCTGTAAAATTGAATGTTATGCACGGCATGCAAGATGTGATAGAGCCGGACCTTTTTATTGGAGCATGAGGTTTGGGGTGTTGTTATTAATAATACTTTTGATATCTCTTCGGTTTGTCAAAAGCCAGGTGTTTACAGTGATATCTTACTTCACTATAGTCTTGATTGAGATGGGGTGTGTAGATAATCATTCTTCATTTGGTCTGGTTTGAATATCTGTAATAGAAAAGAAATAGAGTATTTCATATAATTGATACAGTGCACTTTAGGATCTATTCCTACCATGATTTCTTGATACAAATCCATTTAGCATTATTTTCTTTGGAGAATCTGTTTTATATTGCATTCTTGATATAAAGGACAAGGCTTTTTTAGTTATCCTTATTGGTGTTCAACCTTTTGATTTCATTTGTATCCTTTAAATGCCAAAAATGGATAAATGTAGTCCTTTTTACAGTAACCAATGACAAAGCATTATTTATAAAGTCAACTCTTAAGATAGGATTACGAATTTGGTAATGGTTTTCTTATATCACCTTTCTTCATATTTTTTTTGCATAAATTTCCTCTCTGGAAACAAAAGAGATTGCTATGTTATCAAGCCGTTGTGCTAATATTGTGGCTGAAACCACTCTAGCGCTTATTTCTCATTTTAGTTTTGTCTCTTCTGCAGCTTGTTGAGCAGGGAACTGAAGGGCAGTGCAACTCAAAATGTAAAACCATTGAGCGTGCTTGTCAAGAGGTGAAGATTGATGCTTTTATGCCCTGCAATTATCTTCATGCTTATTTCATATTAAGGAATGTCAACCTGTGCTTAGCTTGGTTCTGACGGCATATCACGTCACATATTTTGCTGAGAGGCAGTTCTAGTTTTTTTGTTCCCTAGTTATGTCCTAGACCATGAAATAGTGGCACAATTACTAGAGTACAAGTCTCATAATAGATTAAATTTTTTCTTGATGTTAAGAATTTGATGCTCTTGTACCAGAAGCATGCCTTTCGGTAGAAGGATAAAATATGAACCATAACTCAATTCTTGAGCTTTTATCTATATGATCTGGTATTCATAATGAAACATGTAGCCAATGAGGCAAACATGTGTATAAGATATTGGGCACTTAATAACAACCGATACAGGTTTTTGAAATTTATGCTTTAGATATTGGGCACTTAATAACAACCGATATAGGTTTTTGAAATTTTTGCTTTAGATATTGATGCTCTCGTACCAGAAGCATGCCTTTCGGTAGAAGGATAAAAGATGAACCATAACTCAATTCTTGAACTTTTATCTATATGATCTGATATTCATAATGAAACATGTAGCCAATGAGGCAAACATGCGTATAAGATATTGGGCACTTAATAGCAACCGATATAGGTTTTTGAAATTTATGCTTTAGATATGGTTATGCGATCCATTTAAACCTGAAAATTGATGCACCATTGCATGGAAAAATTTCTTTTCCTTCAACAATACAGCCACTAGGCATTATGATCCTGATTGGTTTGAGGTCTGCTATACTCATGCCTCATAAAATTAAAAGGGTTTTTATCTTACAATCCTCTGTGCTGTCTCTTGATAGCTATGCATAAAGATGGATTCATCATCTGACCTTTATCCATTGCCTCTTCTTTGTGTTGCTATATATAAATGTTGGCCTGTTAGTCTGACCATCGACATCATTCGTTTTTGGAAATAAACTGCTATTCGTTTTTGGAAATAAACTGCTTTGAGGCCTCTCCTAATTTCTCTTACTTGTGTGATGAAGCAATAATTATTCTGGAAAATATGCAACAGAGCTAGCATAGATGAGACAAATGGCTAAATATCCATGGACACTAATCTAATGGTTCTGATGAAATACATATTACTGGAGAGCAGATTAACCTGAGACCAAATGGCTAGTCTGTGTAGCCATGATTTGCGGTACTTGGGAATTGTTGCATAGACCTAAGAACATTTCTCAGCAGATGGAATCCACCTCCCAGAAAGAGATGCACATGAGTTGTAATTGATGAATACTCATTTTTAGTTGACTCATTTGTTTGTTAGAAAATTAATCCTTCTTATTTTAATACAATGATTAGATCTTGCCAAAATCAACTAGTCAAGAAAGAAACATTTTTTAATAATTATTTGGACTCCATATATGACACCCATTTATATTTAGGAGAAATGTGCATTAATTTCTTGTCCAATGGCGCCATCCTTTGCAGGTGATGGGGTATGCAGATACTGATGTTGCTGAGTTTTCTTCAAAACCAGGCCTTCAGTTGATTTGTTGGTGAAATTTCTCTGCAATGACATTTCCAAAGCATGCACGGTCAAGCCACCACCTGTTCCTAAGGTGATAATGTTTCACATGTCAGGGGAATCACTAGCTTTTCCCCCTTCTTCTTCTATTCAAATTATTAATTAATCTTAATATCCAAAAAAAAAAAAAAAGAACGGGTCATATGAAGGACTTGTAGACCCATCACAAAGATATTGGGCAAAGCTTGTACCTTAGTCCATGCTTCGTGAAAGTTTGGTACATTACCAGTGCATGGAATGCTGTCATACATGATGTGCACAAATGGTACACATATGAACTTAAGAAAATTCCTTTTTTCCTTTGGCATTTAAGAAGAAAAAAGCAACATATATTTGCTAAGCTAGACAATACTTTTTCATGATTATATGTGTAACCTAATTGCTCAGGGTCACTACAATTATAGACTGTCTCGAAGGTGATTACTCTTACTTTTCTTCAGCTCGTTCCCTTTTCTTTGAAGGACAGACCAGTCCAGTAACCTCTTGTGGAACAGAAATTAACTTCGTGCATCTAAGATTATGATCCAAAACAGATTATATTAAAAAGCCTTCATCTTGGCAACCAGAGTAACATGCTATATTCATTAGAAAACTAATATCTCTAGCCAGTTTTATGAATTTGAACCTCATTTGGTGATTCATGATACACATATGACATGATTCTACAAAAAAGAAAAAGACGTTGACAATTTTATCTCTTCTTCTAGATTTGCCGATGCTAGTAACTAGTCCAATGATTACTTCCTTCTTCGTACAAAATCAAGCAATAAATTTAATCATATTTAACTTATGAGATGTGTTCATTAAGGAAACACTGTCTTCATAGAGAATTCTTCCGTTATTTAGGAATACTTGGAGAATTGATCAGCCAGTAGGAAAATGCAAAAATAATTTAAAATTTTCTTTTTCTTTTTCTGGTAGTTTGGAGAATATGAATGCAAAGATATATTCTATCATCTTCAGAATCATTCTTTAATCATGGTTTGCAGGATAGAATTCCTGGAGAACCTTTTCTTGCAAAGCCATCTGGTGATGCTGAGATGGAAAGGATGATGAGATCCTTGGAGGTACCTTTTCTTCAGTGAGCTAGCAGATAGCTTGAGAGTTTCTGTCCCATGACCAAATTTCATGAGCTGCTATAAATTTTCAGGGTATCCCAGGATCACCAGGCATGAAGATGTATTCTAGAGAAGATTTGATGAACATGAACAATTTTGGTGATGTAGAAGACGATGAAGAAGAGGACGATGAAGCCAACTTTCCTGCAAAATTGGTAAAACGCTGTTCTCTTGACAGAGGCTCTATTTATTCTTGCCACTGAACATTTACTCATTGTTTTTTCGCTTTGGTTTCAGGGCAAGGTTTTAAAAGACAAAGATCCTCCCAAGAAAGACCTGAAACAAAGGCTTCTACAAGGAATTACAAAGACCGGGAATCAGGTTAAGAGGCATGTAAACAAGGCATCACAAACAATCAGGAAATGGTGGCGGGGAAAGAAAAAGATTTCAAGACCTTCAAAGTCCAGCAAAAGTGAGCTTTGAGACAGGACCGCTTCATCCTGAAAGTCTCGTTGACTATGCCATGCAACAATTTATGTTCTTTATTCTAGGAGCTTGACAGGAGCCTTTTTCTCCACTGAACAAACATAAGTTGGGAAGGTGGACCTCCCCAAACCAAAGATCAGAGGGTTCTATAAAATTTTGTCTTTCAAGACTTAATTGGTTGTGAGGAATGGACGATTGTAGTTGTTGACAGCATTTCCTTGTACCTCTTCCATACCCGAGACTTTAAATGGAAAAAAAGGAGCAAAAAAGGCATCAAAAAAGAAAGCTAAAGAAGAAAAATCATTAAGAAGGAACAGTCATTAAGTGTGATGTGTGAATTCTAAATACTGAGTATAGAATAAGTGTGCTGGTTAAGGCTGATGGGTGAAGGACATTGATGAAGTAGAGGGTCCTCTCTGTGGTAAAAATCAAAATCCAACTTGAAGAGAGTGTGGTCGGAATAAGCTCAAGAATTCAACTATGCTGAAAATTCAAACACAGGAAAACAATTTTATTTCATTAGACATGATCTTTGTTGATTAAGGAAAGGAAATAATTAGCACCTTGTCATACAAATAATATTCACCAACTCAACCATTCATTTGGAACCATAGAAACCGCCTGCCAAAGAAGGGGGAAAAGAAGGGGAAAAAGTGTTGCTTTCAAAAGGAACATTAGACATGCGTTAACCATCTTGCCATTTAAATATCGACGTTGATCTTTGAGTAACCCCATGAATAATGTAGAAATAAATCTTTGAAGACTAAACAACACAAATAACAGGAAAATAAAAAAGAAACAGCGACGAAGTGCTGCTTAACTCTCACCTACATAAGAAACAGTGAATCTGGAAAGAGGAGGTGGCTTAAGGAGAGTGCATGGACCAGCTAAAATTGATGCAAAGTGAAGGGCCAAAAATAGAGAGCACACCTTGTTTTCGACAGCAACGAAAGCAGGATTATCGATCGTCGAGGGCTATCAGAGTTTCCTATTCGTTCACACCCCTAAGCCACAGTTCCGATGAGGGAAAGGAGGAAGAAGGCTTCTTAGTCTCCATATCTACATCTTTCAGAAGACATCTCTGGTCTTCTTATAGAACCCAATAAGATTTAGAGAGCGGATAAGGCTAAGAGATACGAAGAGTCCTAACTCTTGAGACTCTGTATGGGTGGCTAACTTGGCATCTAAGCCAACAATCTTCCACTCGTCTACACAGGAACAATACCTCAACTCTCTCAACTTGCAGTGCGGTGGGGTGTGCGATCTGACAAAACTCACACACAGTGACATAGTGGATATACTGCATTAAGTTAATAAATAACTAACGCAACGAACAGGAATACAATCCAATCCCGTCTGTGTCCTAGATAATCCTAGATAATCCGATCACACCTGATCAAGCACTCTCAATCCCTAAAGAGATCTTCCCTGAGCAGCACTTGAAAAAACACAAAGTCATAATGTTTGCATCCATAATCATATGCAACTCATACACATGATTACCTAGGCAATGGATCACAAATATATGGTGTGGTCGCGAATAATCTTCCTTGAACACTCATACCAGTCCATCTTTGTCCAGTTGACTTTCTAGGATTGTCTCATGTGGTCGTATCACTTCCATGACCCTGAAGGACAAGGCTAAGGAAGTTATCCTGAACTCCAACTTCATGGTATAGGTTCAAGTCCAAGGACACTATATAGTTGTAAGGCTCACACGGTAACGGAGAGGGAATATATTACGTTACCCCTTATAGGGTCGACTTTAGCACATGCAATATAATACATGCTACGGTAGAGCTCCCACTTAATGGACCGTGTCATACTCAAACACCGTATGAACATAAGTCCAGGCATCACAAAGTTACCTGACTCGAGCGCACACTGATGCTCCCAGTTCGGCTATAACAGGCTTAGTATGGATTTATGGACACATCACTATTCATACACTGCACATGCATATATGTACTCCATACTCGACTCTCCTGAGTCTCATCTCAGTCAAAACTGAGGCGACTTTGATTATAATCTACTCCATTATAATTTATTTAGCCCATTTCGCAACTTATGCAATATGCAACTCATGTGTTGCTACTTAAGCATTTATAATTGCTACTTTAGTCTCATCCTACCTACTACAAAAGTATCAGGGCGATCATCCATGTGAGTGGGCTGATCTAAGCCTGTGACAATTATACACATATGTGCCTATAAATATAAACTCATTATAATAATAAAAAATAAATATTTTGTAAACTTTAACACAATCATTGATGTCCATACAATCCCTGTCTGACAACAAAAAAATAGACACAAACTCATACATAGGTCTGAAACATATCTCGGTCTGTCACACTCTATATTGACTTAGACTCCTCACATGAGCCTGGAACACATTCCTAGGAATAGGCTTTGTCAGAGGATCAGCCAGTATCCTGCCAGTGGAGATATACGTTAGGATAACTTCTTCTTGCTTGACCATGTCCTAAATGAAGTGATATCTGATGTCAATATGCTTGGTCCTTTCATGGTACTTAGGATCCTTAGCATATTGTAATGCTGTCATACTATCAGAACTGATCTAAATAGCCTCTTGTGCATTAACTAATATCTCAAGTCACCTCGAGAACCTCCTCAGCTATATGGCCTCCTGAACAACAGCCGAACAAGTAATATATTCGGCTTCCATAGTGGACAGGACGGTTTGTTTCTTACTGCACCAAGTGATAGCTTCACCTTCAAAGATGAACATGTATCCTGTGATGGATCTACGCTCGTCCCTATCACCAGCCCAATTAGAGTCATAAAAACCCTTTAATCTCAAATCTCCACCCTGATAGCATAGGGTGAGATTGGCAGTACCACAAAGGTAACAAAAATTCTTTTAACTGCAGCCCAATGAGCAAGTCCTAGATTACTTTAGTATCGGCTAACTAAGCTAAGTGCAAAGCAATTATCATGGTGAGTACACAATATAGCGTACATCAAGCTCCCTACTGCACTAGCATAGGGGATATTGCTCATCTTTTCTCTTTCCTTATTAGTTCTAAGGCATTGGTCGATGCTTAAAGTACAACCCTTTTCTATTGGGGTATCAACGGGTTTAGAGTAGTGTATTGGAATCGTTCTAAGATTTTCTTAGTATATGTTTCTTGGAACAAATCAAGAAACTTCTTAGCACGATTCCTTAGGATCCTCACTCCTAGCACAAAATTTGCCTCATCCATATCCTTCGTCTCAAAGACAGAGGACAACCACTCCTTAGTAGCATTGATCATCCCAATAGAACTCCCAACTATTAGGATGTTATCTATATACAATGCCAAGATTAGAATCCCATCATATGATTTCTTAATGTATACACAGTGATCCTTCTCAATTATATCTAAGCCAATCAATGTAATGACTTCATGAAACTTGAGGTACCATTGCCTAAATGACTGCTTGAGACCATATATGGATCTTCTAAGGCGGCACACTTTGCCCTTTTGTCCTTTGGTCACAAAGCCCAAAGGTTGATCCATATAGATCTCTTCATCCATGATTCCATTAAGAAATGTTGTCTTAACATCCATTTGATGTAGCTCCAAATCTAAATGGGCTACGATAGCTAAGATCAGGCGAATGAAGACAAATCTCACCACAGAAGAAAATATCTCCTCATAGTTTATACCCTCCATCTGGGTATAGCCCTTCACCACAAAACGGGCTTGTACTTATCAATTGACCAATCAGCCTTGCGCTTTATCTTAAGAACCCACTTATTTTCTATAGATTTGCATCCAGACGGAAGGTCTACCAAGTCCTACACATGATTCTTTGCCATCGATACCATCTCATCGTCTATAGCAGCTAGCCACTCACTATGAGCAGGTGAATCAAGAGCCTTTTCAACAGAAGCAGGCTTATCTGGATCCAATGGACTACAGAAAAACATATTTCCTTCAATCCTAAAATATCGTCGTAGAATATGACCATGTTTGCTTCTCCATAACTGCGGATCTGGACCTTGAGAACCGATCTCAAGCAGATCTAGATCCTGAGAACCGATCTGAGATGGTGCATCAACCCTCATGGGTGAGCTCCTACTAAGCTTAGCTTGTGCGCTCCCACTATCTGGTGCGGAACTCTCATTAGGCTTAGCGTTCCCACTATCTATGGTGATCTCTGAAATAGATCAAAAATCCCCTCTCTTGCCAGAGATAGTATGAAGGTCCTCCTATAACTCATATAGGGACATGTTCGTTCTAATTTCACCAATGCTCAGAAATTCATTCTCCATAAACTCCATGTCTTTGAACTCCACTTCAGTTAACCCTTCATCAGGATGTGCACCGTACATCACGTAACCCTTCGAATTCTTAGGGAACCTAATGAATACCTTTTTGCTGGTTTTAGGACCCAACTTTTCCAACTTATGGGAGGTGTTGTGCACATATTCTGCTGAGCCCCAGAGGCGCAAATGATCCATAAAGGATCGTGTGCCATACCATAGCTCATATGGAGTAGAAGGTACCATTTTACTAAATACACAGTTAAGGATATGGACAGTAGTCAACAATGCATCTTTCCAGAAACTAATTGGAAGATTTGCCTGTGTCATCATCAATCTAACCATGTCCAGTAAAGTCCTATTTCAACGCTCAGCAACACCATTCTGTTGCGGTGTCCTAGGAATGGTAAGCTTATCCCTTTTTCCTCACAGAGCTATTGGAATTACTCAGATATATTCACGGCCTCTATCAGTTTGAAAAGTCTTTAAAGACCTTTTTTTCTGATTTTTCATCTCAGCTAAAAAGCGTCTGAAACAATCCAGCGCTTCATAGCGGTAGAAGATCAGGTATACATATCCAAAACGCGAATAATCATCTATAAATGTAAAAAATAGGAAGCATCGTAGCATACCTTGACACTCATGGGTCCACAGATACCAGAGCGAACTAACTCTAATGGGTGAGAGGCCCTAGTAGCCTTACCAAAAGGCTTTCTTGATGCCTTTTCCGCTAGACAAGACTCACACATAGGTACACTTATCTTGGTAAGAGGGCTCAATAGCCCTGCTTTAGCCATACATGCCATCCTATCTTAGCCAACATGACCAAGTCTGGCATGCCAAAGAAAACTATCATCACAAGAAGAAATAGAAGTACAAGAAAATGAGGAATAAGAAGCACATAATTCAACATCAAGTCTAAAGAACCCTTGTGATAAATATCCATAAAAGGATAAAATACCATCCAGATAGACAGACATATGGTCACTAGAAAAATAAAAAGTATAACCAAGCGCCAACATGACAAGAACATAACAAAGATTACACCGGATAGTTGGGACATACAAAATGTCATGTAGGATCAACACGTGTCCACCACGAAGCATAACACGGTATGCTCCTACACCCAAAACCTGCTCACACAGACCAATCCCAAGTACGACAAACTGGGTATTTACAGGTATCTAATGAAAATCCATAAAACTAGCTCGATCTCGCACTATATATTTGTTTGCTTCCGTATCTACAATCCAATCAGGGAGTGTGTCAGCAACTAATGCATATGAACAAACATAGAGAGAGCTTAATATGGAGCATACCTTCTTTGGCTTAGTGCAATCACGAGCAAAGTAGCCTTTTGCTCCATAGTTGTAGCACTTAATCTTTGTCATATCTCTCTTGCCCCCTCACATCCTCTCTTTGGTTTGGCCACAGCTTTTCCTTTAGATCCCTATGCACTCCTGCTGCGTGCCTTTCCCTTTTTTTTATTATTGGGGCTCAAAGACTTACCAGTAACCACGTAGGCCAAAGGGAGGGAAGTCTCAATGCGCTTAGCCTATAGCTCAAGATGACGAGTAATATCCTCAAAAGTCTTGATGTGCTCACTATGAGTCATCAAGAGTTTCATCTGACTCTACTCAGGGTCAAGCAGTGAACGAATCACTGCTAGGACCTGTTGCTCATCAACAAGGTCAACTCCAGCAGCCTTTATATTCCTAATCATATTTTCCATCACATGAAGGTGGGTTGACATGAAATGGTTGGGATCATTGACATATTGCGTGAATCTAAGGTTCAAGGCATGTAGCCTTGTAGCTGAAGCAGGATTGTCGGTCGTCGGAGGCTACCAGAGTCCCCTATTCATTTACGCCCCTGAGCCACAGTTCCAGTAAGGAAGAGGAGGAAGAAGGCTTCTCAGTCTTCGTATCTATATCTTTCAAAAGACACCTTCGATCTTCTTATAGAACCCGATAAGATTTACAGAGCGGATAAGGCTAAAAAATATAAAGAGTTCCGACTCTTGGGACTTTGTGTAGGCTGCTGACTTGGCACCCAGGCCAACACAAAGAAACCACAATGATCCCATATTCATTGGAAAACCAATCCAATTCTTTCATAATAAAAGATCATATATTCACGGCCCAAGAGTGAAAGGCATGAAACTTGGCCTGGGAAAAGCAACACTTTTATCTGATTTTGAAAGAATATCCTTTCAAAGGAGAGCTCTTTGTGCATCAGGCACAGTGTGGAACGCGCGCATCATGCACATGTATGACCTCACATGTCCAAAGATATTTTTATCCTTTCTTGCACCTTATACGATGCAGAAGAACTTTTCCTCCTTCAAAACAATATGAAACCAAACAATTCGAAGAAGAAATCTATTGAAATGGCAGAACCGAGTAATATACTTAATGTATGCAAGTCAAGAGACTTGAAATATTTTTGTTTTATTTTTTATATATTTAAAAATTAATTTGACTAAACTATAGTTTTAATTTTTGAACTCAGGAGATGTGTATTTTTTTAAAACATTAAAAAGTTGTAAGATAATTTTTTTGCTTCCTTTTTTATTTTTCTTTGGTTTCTACTATTAAACAAGAATGATGCTATTTGGTTTTATGGCAGTATATATCATGGTTGCCAGACCCGGTTCAAACATTAACCCGGCCAAGGGCTCGGCTCACCGAGTTACTGGTTCAATTATTTGGTTAGTGGTTGAACCATCGATTAATTATTTTAATATAAAAATATATTTATATTAATAAAAATTAATATTTAATAAAAAAATTAAGGTTAACATGATAGTAAAACTTGTGCTCTCATTCGATTCGAACTGAATTGATTGGTTCATGAATGAATCAAATGGATTAAATAAATTATTTCAAATTATTATATATTTAATTTTATGTTAGAAATAGACCGGCTTTCAGTTCAGCCTATCCAACCGGTGACAACTATGGTATATATGGCACTACGGTGACGAAATCAAATTAAAACCCATGAACCCCTTTATCTGTTACTACAAAAGCCAATTTTTTTCCACCGCCTCTCCCTCTCGCCGCTACCTCCTGCCATCCCGCTGGCCTGACCATGTCCCGTCGGCTCGATCCCATACCGCCATTGCCTCCTGTGTCTCAGATGAATCTGACATTTTTTTCGTGTTTGGGCTCAGATTTGGGTATGGGCTTTGGATGATGGATATTGATGGATGCAAATATTTGTCTTTCCTTTTCGATGGTCAGTGTGTTGTTATTATTGTTTTGTTTCTTTATTCTATATCCGCGGTGTGATCTTTAATAAGAGGCCAGGTTGGTGATTCTGTGTTGCTAGGATTTTCTTCGTTACTTTACTTCCTCCTTCCAATCTTTCTTTTTTTTTTTTTTTCGCCCCAGGGCATAGGAAAAGCCGCTAATTCTTCGTTTTTCCCCGATTAGCTAGGGTTGTTCTTGGGGCGATTGTAGGAAGATTTGATCTTTTTTATTCTTGTTTTGGTAGATTTAGTTTAATTTGGGGGAGGAGAATTCGAGATCGTGAATTTGCTCATTGTTGCTGCCAAATCACTTCCAGAGAACGTCGGGCAGGAAAAGTCTCCATGGACCTTTGAGAAGATGGCAGGATCGCTCTCTTTAGCCGGAGGCCTACAACAAAAGTTCCAGACCGGTGGTTCCGACGAGGGACGCTCTAGTTAGTGGTCAGTACTAGAGATGAGTAGTTTAGAGTGTGTCCCTTTCCTCGTTATGAGTAGTTTAGAGTGTGTCCCTTTTCTCGTTATGAGTGAAGGTTCTTATACATGTTGGGTGGTCCCTCTTACTCTTCGGAAATGACCGTTGAATCACGTCGTTTGTCAGGATTGGCGCTGCAAGTGATAAGTGGGCGCATAGCAGTTAGACGTGCTCCGTAAATGATGGTAACTGTCTGTAGTCTTAGCGAGGAGTGGGATAGTGGGCCACGTCACAGTCCCAAGATAGTGGGCCACGTGGCAGTCCCAAGCACTTATTAGGTCAACGGAAACCATACTTGAGGTTGGTTCCTCCGCCGAAATGAATGACCAAAAGCATGCCGAGGCTCGAGGCTAATGCCGAGGCTCGAGGCTGATGTCGAGGCGGGGCTCAAGGCCGATGCCAAGGTCGAAGCGAGGCCCAAGACCGAGGCGGGGCTCAAGGCCGATGCCGAGGCGAGGCTCGAGGCCGAGACGAGGCTCGAGGCCAAAGCCAAGGTTGATGCCGAGGCGAGGCTCAAAGCCGATGCCGAGGCTGAAGCGGGGCTCAAGGTCGAGATTGAGGCTGGGATATAGTTCAAAGGTCAAGATCAGCTACTGAATCATTACTCAGCACTGAAAATCATGCAGGTTATTAATTTATCGTCTGGAAACTTGATCAACCACATCACCCATCTTTGGTGGTGGTACTTACTGGTTGGTGGGGTCATTCTATTTGGCCCGCGTTTTTAACTGAGGAGCCCCCTATGCCATATTAAAAAAATGGCGTTTCTGCCCTTAAAATTTCAGGACCAAAATATCCCTCCCCTGTAGGGAGAAACAATCTCCGAGGCATGCATGTTTTAAAAAAATTGATAACAATTATCAATGCGGAAATTTAAAGATTACATACTAATCTATCTAACATGCATCAAAATCATATCTTTGCCTTGTATATAGGATCGATTGATCCAAAATATGCATATAAATAAAAATATCAAGATCATATCTTGATCTTCAAGATGACTAGTCATACTACTTATCTTGAAGCCTGCCTTAAGATCTAGGGATCAAATCGCTTACCTTAAGAATAGTAGGTAAATCCTTATTGCTCTGCAGCCGTTCAATCGTCCGGCCTCTAGTATTGTCCACGCGAAGCCCCGAATGATCGGATTTCCAGGAGTGCTAGCTTGCAGAAAAACAGCTTTGCTGATCTTGAATCCTCCCACTTGAATCTTCCTCTAAGATTCACCACGCTTCCGCTAACACCAGAATCACCAGAATTTTTATTCTAACCTTTTTAGAATTACAATTCACGACATATCGTGTATTGTTGTTCTGTGTATTCTGGTGAGGGAATGCCCTCTATTTATAGTCTCAATTTAGCCTTAACATTGAATTCTGACATTAAGAATTCCGTCGTTTGGTAAAAGCGAAGAGACGCCGAATGCGCGATGCTTGGTTTAATTCTGATGTTCGGTGAAAATCAAAGAGACGTGGCTAAATCCGACGTTCGGTGAAAACCAAAGAGTCGTGGCTAAATCCGACGTTCGGTGAAAATTAATGTTAGGCATTAAATTCTACATGAGAATTTAATCTCTCATGAGATGAGACTTTAGCCATCTCATCATATGAGATCCTTATGCGAGAGGTTTGGGTTCAGGTGATGGTTTAATCTGATATGAATTTATTTGACTGAACCCACATAGATCATGGTCCAAGCCCAAATCAAATTTGGCTAGTCCTGAATCTATTTAAATCCAAATCAAGTCTAATTTCAAATCAATATTTGAAATTGACTAGTCCTTCTAATGGACTTAAACCAAATTAAATCTTATTCACTTGTACTTAACCCAATTGAGATAATTCAATCAATCAAATTGATTAATTAAATTATATACGATTCTCAATCGTTGATCAGCAAACAGATCATCCTAGAAAACTTCTATGCGTGTGACTCTCTAGGTTCGAACCTAAGCCGGTAGCATAGAAATAACTTTCTATACTAATCGATGTGCCTATTTAGCAATGGAACCCGACGTCCGAATAGGTCGAAGAGTTGTCGAGCAAACTCCAAGAACTCTAAGAAACAGTTACCATATAATTCATCCTCTTGACCACAAATGCTAAGGATGGCTTAAGAGCCTGTCAACTCTAAATAGCAAATCCATAAAGTAATTTCAACTTTAGTGATCATGTGACTTTCACATGAAGTGCCTTGGCCAAGGTCTTGCTAAATTGAAACACAAGCATTTCTCCTTTTAACGGGATAGGTCAAATTTCATCTTGATCCACAACTGACTACCACAAGTACTTGACTGCACCCAGTAACCTTTCGTAGCTGGATTAGAAATCCAGGTGGTCCGATACCCAAGTACAATGAGTTGCTTATAAGCCACTGGTTGTGATCTTCAGGTCTGAAGGATACTTATACCTATATCTTCTTGGATTAACTCTTGACAGTAGAGTATCCGGAAATGAGTCATGTTCGGTGAAATGTACTCCTACACTTCCACCTGTATGTCATACTAGTGTCTCTACACTCCTTGGTTAAGAGGACAACCAACAAATATGATATACAACGTCCTATAATTGATAGTACTATGGCCCTGTCATAGTATATCATTTGGTCGCGAACTCTTTTAAGGACCTTCAAAGATAAATCCTCCTTATCGTGAAGGAAGATCCTGAGGGCTTCATTACAATCAGGAGTATTAAAAGATGTTCTTGTAATGAATAAACTGCCAAATAACTTTTATTAATATATCAATTTATATACAATTTACATTAGCACAATCATCAAATGATTGGCTTTAGGATACAATTCCCAACAAACTCCCACTTAGCCTAAAGCCACTCATTAGAGTATCTAATACCCATCTTCAACTTATAGTTGTCAAAATCCTTGATGCTGAGTGCTTTAGTAAATGGGTCACCTAGGTTTTCCTTTCCATCAATCTTCTGAAGATTTATGTCACCTCGGTGTACAATCTCTCGAATAAGATGAAACCGGCGCAGTATATGCTTGGTGCGCTGATGTGCTCGTGGTTCCTTTGCTTGAGCTATGGCACCAGTGCTGTCACTGTACAACAGGACTGGTCCATCTATGGAATGTGTCACTCCAAGCTCGGAGATGAACTTTCGCAGCCACACAGCTTCTTTCGCAGCATCTGATGCAGCGATGTACTCTACCTCGCACACCGAATCTACCACTGTATGTTGCTTGAAACTTTTCCAGCAAATAGCTCCACCATTCAGGATAAACACAAAACCCGATACACTTTTGCTATCATCATGATCTGATTGGAAACTGGAATCAGTATATCCAACAAGTTTCAAATAGGACTTTCCATAGACTAACCACTGGTCCTTAGTATTTCTCAAATACTTAAGGATTGTCTTAACAACTTGCCAGTATTTTTCTCCTAGATCAGATTGGTATCTACTCACTACTCCTAGTGAGTATGCCACATATGGTCTTGTACATGTCATGGTGTACATAATCGATCCCACTGCCGAAGCATATGGAACTCGACTCATACGTTCTCTTTCATTAGGAGTTGTCGGACAATCCTTCTTAGAAAGATGAATTCCATGGCCTATCGGAAGATAGCCTTTCTTGGAATTCTCCATGCTAAACCTTTTTAGCACGGTGTCAATGTACGTAGATTGGGATAAACCAAGCATCCTCTTAGATCTATCTCTATAGATCTTCATCCCTAGGATGTATGATGCTTCTCCCAGATCTTTCATGGAGAATTGTGATGATAACCATGTCTTTATTCCTTGTAATGCAGGGATATCATTCCCGATTAAGAGAATATCATCCACATATAATACAAGAAATACAATAACGGAATCGTTAGCCCATTTATAAATGCAAGGTTCTTCTTTATTTTTAATAAAGCCATAAGATTTGATCACTTTATCAAATCGTATGTTCCAACTCCTAGATGCTTGCTTAAGTCCATAAATAGACTTATGTAGCCTGCACACTTTAGACTCGTCTTCAGATATAAAACCTTCAGGCTGCATCATATACACCTGTTCTTCTAAATCACCATTTAGAAAAGCGGTTTTAACATCCATCTGCCAAATCTCATAATCGAAGTGTGCTGCTATAGCTAGCATAATCCGAATGGATTTCAGCATTGCCACAGGAGAAAATATTTCATCATAGTCAATACCATAACGTTGACGATACCCCTTAGCAACCAGACGTGCTTTATAGTCTCAACCTTTCCGTCTGCACCTCTTTTCCTCTTGAAAACCCACTTACACCCTATGGGTTTTATCCCTTCGGGTGGGTCAACTAATGTCCATACATTATTGTCCTTCATGGAATCAAGTTCAGATTTCATGGCATCAAGCCATTTATTAGAGTCAGTCCTTTGCATAGCATCCATATAGGTGATCGGATCCTTGTTGTTCTCATCGAGTTCAACAGGATCATCGTTCTGGACCAAGAAACCTAAGTATCTGTCCGGTTGATGTGGTACTCTACCAGATCGCCTTAATGGTGCATCTAAAATGGGTTTTGAGTTTGATCTAATCAACTCAGATTCTAAGGGTTCACTAGTTTGTGTTGTTCCTTCTACTTGATGAACTTCCTCAAGTTCAACATTAGAGCTATTTGTTCCTTCACTAAGGAACTCCTTTTCAAGAAAAACTACTCTATTACTAATGAACAACTTTTGTTCTTCAGTATTGTAGAAGTAATATCCTTTGTTTCTTTTGGATAGCCGATAAAAAATATTTGTCAGATTTGGGTTCAAGTTTGTCTGATTTTGCACGTTTCACATAAGCCGGATACCCCCAGACTCTCAGATAGGTAATAACCGGTTTATGTCCATACCACATCTCATGTGGAGTTTTAGAAACAGACTTACTTGGAACCTTATTAAGAATATGACAAGCTGATTCTAATGCGTATCCCCAAAATGATATTGGCAAGCTTGCAAAACCCATCATGGACCGAACCATGTCTAACAGAGTTCGATTCCTTCTTTCCGACACACCGTTATGCTGCGGTGTTCCAGGAGGAGTCCATTGGGAGAGAATCTCATTCTCTCTTAAATATGTCACAAATTCATTGGAAAGGTATTCGCCTCCTCGATCTGATCGAAGGGTCTTAATACATTTTCCTGTTTGTTTTCTACTTCTTTATGATATAGTTTGAACATTTCAAACGACTCAGATTTATGTCTCATAAGATAGACATAACCAAACCTAGAAAGGTCGTCTGTAAAAGTTATGAAGTAGTAATATCACCTTTGGCACAAGTGCTCATTGGTCCACATACATCAGTATGTACTAGACTCAATAGCTCTTTGGCTCTTTCACCTTTTCCAGTAAAGATGACTTGGTCATTTTACCAAGAAGACATGATTCACAGGTAGTTAATGATTCACAATCATCAACTCGAAGGATGCCCTCCTGAGTTAACCTGTTTAATATGTTCTTATTGATATGACCCAGCCGATGGTGCCAAAGATAAATGTCTGTGACATCAGTTGTTCTAGGGCGCTTACTTGAATTGTACACTACATTCACAGGCTGTGATAATATATAAATGCATTAGATAAATGCCCAGTCATTACAGTGACTCCATTCATAATGATATTCAAAGTAACATCCTTTATTGAAATTTCATAATGACTTTTGGCCAGAAGGCCTATAGAAATTACGTTCAACAAGAACGTTGGGCAAAAATGATAATCATTTAGTATAATGACATTTCTATTGAAAACTATTTCAAGAACTCCTAATGCCAGAACTGGAACTAATCTTCCATCGCCGACATTAAGGAATCTTTCATTGTCCTCAAATCTTCTGGTGACCTGTAGTCCCTGCAATGAATTGCAAATGTTAAAAGGACTCCCGGTATCCAATACCCAGGTCTGATTATCATATACAGAAAAATTACAAGGTGTTATCATATAAATACCTTGTTGAGCAACATCTTGCTCCTTTTTCTTCTTTGGCCTGTTTTGATCAAGTGTGGCAATGTAAAGAGGACAGTTCCTCTTCCAGTGCCCTTGCATCTTGCAGTGAAAGCATTCAGCTTGACTTTTATCAACTTTCTTCTTCTGCATCTGACCCCTTATAGATGTCCTAGCATGTTGCACCTTTTTATTATTCTTTTTCTTCTTCCCTTTCCCAAAGGGTTTACGCCCTACCTTAGATCCTTCAACCACATTAACCAAACCCTTAGAGAGCTGGTTATCCTTCTCAAAGTTCTGTAACAACCCCAACAAACCGTGGTAGTTGACTGCAGGCTTTGTCATTCGAAAATGAGTAAGGAAAGGTCGGAAGGATGGAGGCAAGGAATTCAGGATCGCATCTTTTCCCAACTGCTCATGTAAGGGAAAGCCGAGCTTGCTTAGGAGTTCTATCTTCTCGATCATATACAATACATGATCAGTGACAGGAGATCCATCCCTCATTCGAGCATTGAAAATTGCACAACTAGTCTTGTGCCTTTCAACATCGTCGGGTGTGCCGAAAGATTCATTCAACGCTTGAATGATTTCTTCTGGCTGAGCATTCTCGAACCGGCGACCGAATTCATCGTTCATTGCTGCTAGCATGATACAACGCATGCTAGTTCTATCATTGAGCCACTTCTGATAAGTGTCTCTCTCAGAACTTTGGGTGTTTGCATCAGGTATCTTTGGTGCAGGATTATTCAGAATATATAGAATCCTCTCATGCTCAAGGACGATCTTAAGTTTTCTGAACCAGCTATTGAAATTGGAACCATTCAACTTGTCACTATCCAATAGGGACCTTAATGATAAATTAGTGGCCATTTCTGCATAAGGAAAAACTAAAGTTTATTAGTATATAAATTGATTCAGTCTAAAGACTTGGACTTTAGTCTAAAGATTCTCCCACTATTTTGTTCAAATTGGCAGCCTCTACACCCCAATTCGAAGAATTATTCTTAATTCTTTAGCGGGCACTAAGATCTACATAAACTACATACAGGCCCAAGTGAAGCTTGGCTAACCCATATGCATCTAAGAGTAGGTTCAAAACCAATTGTTTCCCCAAACAATTCTTAGTGTTCAGTTTTGCCCCATATACCTCTTCAGCAGGCATGAAGTGCCTCCACTGAAAGTTCTGGTTAGGTCCAACCATTAAATGATATAATCAGTGTAACCTATCAATAGACAACCAAGCCCGAGTGAAGCTCGGCTCACCTGACTGTTTATTTAATAGTTACGCTGACTTATCATATAATGAATGATAATTCCGATGGTTGACAAGCACCAGGCATGGAGTGCCTCCAATGATTATCAAGACATCGGACTCATTATCACCCACCTTAATGGGAGGCTATGATCTAGTTATCATATAACTATTTCATTTTAAGGACCTAATAATTTTAGAGGATTTTAATAATATGAAGATAAATTGACTAATCAAGTTCTCCCACTGAATCTATGAAATCGGTAGAATGAAACAAGATTAAGTCAGGTTAAGTGGCACCTAAATCAGTCAGACTGATTTCCTTACAGGCATGGGTCAACCCGAATCAGGTAAATGATCTGAATCATAAATGGTTCACCACATTGACCAGGTGAGTGAGATCGATGGGAGGGATATGCCATTAACTCGTTAAAGACGCATCAATACGAGTAGCTCCCAATTAAAAACCATTCGATCGTTGATCCTAGAGCAACTTGCCAACCCACCTTGACATCATATGGTTAACCAATTCTGATTTGACCATCTAAGAGATTCATGCTCAACCACGGAGCCTAATCTACTTCCATTTGGTTTAATCAAAGAGAAGGACATGATCAACTACAACTATTGTTTGATTTAGAGCATTCTTAACCTAATCTAATTAGATTTGATCAAATACTCTTATAGTCCAGTTGATTTAAACCTTAGGGTCTAACCCTTTATGGACCCGATTTAGCTAACCCAAAGGATTAAATATATTTCATGTTTACATGTCATATATTTCAATCAAGCATCATATGTATTATATTACTACTCATAATTCCTATATTTAGATCATATCTAAAGAGATTATGAATTAACATTTGACATTCAAATTAGACTCTCATAAATACTTGTATGTTTCATAACATAGACATCATGCCATCATATATCATATCTATGTTTTATACTAAACATGCAAATATCATGTTTTATATAACATCAACATGTATCAAATATAAAACATATTTTGAGAGTGTGTGTAATCAGTGTTTTGAAGCCAAAGATCAATTTAAATTATCACGGCAATATGTCACAGAATACCTCGTTGAATGGGTAATTTAGATTTTCAATCCATCTATGACCGAATAGACCTGAGATTTGTTTTAGCCTTGATTACATAATTAATAGGAGCATTAATTTACATGCAATAAATTAGATCAATACGAAACCATTGCTCTGATACCATTTGTAGGGAGAAACAATCTCCGAGGCATGCATTTTAAAAAAATTGATAACAATTATCAATGCGGAAATTTAAAGATTACATACTAATCTATCTAACATGCATCAAGATCATATCTTTGCCTTGTATATAGGATCGATTGATCCAAAATATGCATATAAATAAAAATATCAAGATCATATCTTGATCTTCAAGATGACTAGTCATACTACTTATCTTGAAGCCTGCCTTAAGATCTAGGGATCAAATCGCTTACCTTAAGAACAGTAGGTAAATCCTTATTGCTCTGCAGCCGTTCAATCGTCCGGCCTCTAGTATCATCCACGCGAAGCCCCGAATGATCGGATTTCTGGGAGTGCTAGCTCGCGAAAAAATAGCTTTGCTGATCTTAAATCCTCCCACTTAAATCTTCCTCTAAGATCCACCACGCTTCCGCTAACACCAGAATCACCAGAATTTTTATTCTAACCTTTTTAGAATTATAATCCACGACATATCGTGTATTGTTGTTCTATGTATTCTGGTGAGGGAATGCTTTCTATTTATAGTCTCAATTTAGCCTTAACATTGAATTCTGACATTAAGAATTCCATCGTTTAGTAAAAGCGAAGAGACGCCGAATGCGTGGGCTTAGTTTAATTCCGACGTTTGGTGAAAACCAAAGAGACATGGCTAAATCCGACGTTCGGTGAAAACCAAAGAGTCGTGGCTAAATCCGACGTTCGGTGAAAATTAATGTTAGGCATTAAATTCTACATGAGAATTTAATCTCTCATGAGATGAGACTTTAGCCATCTCATCATATGAGATCCTTATGCGAGAGGTTTGGGTTCAGGTGATGGTTTAATCTGATCTGAATTTATTTGACTGTACCCACATAGATCATGGTCCAAGCCCAAATCAAATTTGGCTAGTCCTGAATCTATTTAAATCCAAATCAAGTCTAATTTCAAATCAATATTTAAAATTGACTAGTCCTTCTAATGGACTTAAACCAAATTGAATCTTATTCACTTGTACTTAACCCAATTGAGATAATTCAATCAATCAAATTGATTAATTAAATCATATACGATTCTCAATCGTTGATCAGCAAATAGATCATCCTAGGAAACTTCTATGCGTGTGACTCTCTAGGTTCGAACCTAAGCCGGTAGCATAGAAACAACTTTCTATACTAATCGATGTGCCCATCTAGCAATGGAACCCGATGTCCGGATAGGTCGAAGAGTTGCCGAGCAAACTCCAAGAACCCTAAGAAACTGTTACCGTATAATTCATCCTCTTGACCACAAATGCTAAGGATGGCTTAAGAGCCTGTCAACTCTAAATAGCAAATCCATAAAGTGATTTCAACTTTAGTGATCATGTGACTTTCACATGAAGTGCCTTGGCCAAGGTCTTGCTAAATTGAAACACAAGCATTTCTCCTTTTAACGGGATAGGTCAAATTTCATCTTGATCCACAACTGACTACCACAAGTACTTGACTGCACCCAGTAACCTTTCGTAGCTGGATTAGAAATCCAGGTGTTCCGGCACCTAAGTACAATGAGTTGCTTGTAAGCCACTGGTTGTGATCTTCAGGTCTGAAGATACTTATACCTATATCTTCTCGGATTAACTCTTGACAGTAGAGTATCCGGAAATGAGTCATGTTCGGTGAAATGTACTCCTACACTTCCACCTGTATGTCATACTAGTGTCTCTACACTCCTTGGTTAAGAGGACAACCAACAAATATGATATACAACATCCTATAATTGATAGTACTATGGCCCTGTCATAGTATATCATTTGGTCGCAAACTCTTTTAAGGACCTTCAAAGATAAATCATCTTTATCGTGAAGGAAGATCCTGAGGGCTTCATTACAATCAGGAGTATTAAGAAGATGTTCTTGTAATGAATAAACTGCCAAATAACTTTTATTAATATTAATTTATATACAATTTACATTAGCACAATCATCAAATGATTGGCTTTAGAATACAATTCCCAACATCCCCCCCCCCCCCCCCCCCCCCGCAAAACAGCCCCCCTCCCCCCCCCCCCCCCCCCCCCAAACAACCCCCCTGAGCCCGTGGCCCCCCTGAGACACCCAAACAGCCCCTGCGATCGTCCTCCTGCCTCCCTCACTCCGGATTATCATTGGATCCTCGATTGAAGCAATTTCAACCTCAAGACAAGCAATGGACAAGCAATTAATAATTTATGAAGGTGCTACGGTCGCAAAGGTCAGTTTATATCTCCGTCTCCAAAAAAATTTTCCCGGTTCGTGCGTTGTTTGGCCCTGTGTGGCCGAACATGTTAGCTCTGTTTGGTCACAATAAGCCGAACAACTTAAATACGTTCGGCCCTAATGGGCCGAACATAGATCTTCTGTTCGGCCCTGGTGGGCCGAATAGAATATCTATGTTCGGCCCACTAGTGTCGAACAGAAGAATTCTTTCTTCTGTTCAAATGAAGGAATTCTTCTGTTCGGCCCTGTGTCGCCGAACAGAAATCTTCTGTTCGGCCACACAGGGCCAATCAGAAGATCTATGTTCGGCGACACAGGGCCGAACGGAAGATTTCTGTTCGGCCCTGAGTGGCCGAACATAGTGTTTAATTTTTTTTTGGGTTTGATTAATTATGATTAGGGTTAAAATTTATTATTTGATAGTGCAGAACGATGCTTCGACCGAATGCAGCGTGATTGGCTCCGATTGTGTAATGGATTACACAAATGAATTTATAACTTACGAGGTAAAATTTAATTACATTTATTTTTGTACTATTTGACTGAGCAATGTTTATAATTATCTACCAACATAAAACTATTTATTTTATAGATATTCAAAAGTAGAGAAGAAATGTGTAATTGGTGTCGGAAAGTCGGAAAGAGGAATGAATTTGTTGTTATTATTAAAAAATTCGATTCGGGCAGCAATGTTAAGAAACCAAGAATTATTTTTTCTTGCGAGAGGAGCCATACTTGCAAAAGTAAACACATCAAGGAAAATGGATCAAAGACCAGGGCCAGTGGCACTAAGAAGTGTGGATGTCCTTTTGCCTTAAGAGGGAAGAAATTGGACACTGCAGATGATTGGATGTCAACGGTCATTTGCAGCATGCACAATCATCCAGCTGCAAAGCATCTTAAGGGGCACTCATATGCGGGACGATTATCTAAGGAGGAGACTACAATACTAGTGGAGATGTCGAAGAGTTTGGTTCGGCCTAAGGACATTTTATCTACGTTGAAGCAAAGGGATGCCCTCAATGTTACGACAATGAAGACAATATACAATGCATGGCAAAAGTGCAAGGCTGTAGAGATTGCTGGGAGATCTCAGATGCAACATCTTCTTGGTAAATTATCTGAGTGTAAGTACATTGAGTGGCATAGGAATTGTATCAAGTCTGATGATGTGCGTGACTTATTTTGGACACACCCTGATAGTATAGACTTGTTACGTGCATTTTCTCGTATGTTGATAATGGATTGCACTTACAAGACCAATAGATATCGTCTTCCTCTCTTAGAGATTGTCGGGGTGACATCAACTGACCTGACATTTTCTATTGCCTTTGTGTATATAGACTCTGAGCGAGAAGATAACTATACATGGGCATTAGAGAGATTGCGCAGTGTCATGGACAATGATGCTCTACCTGAGGTGATAGTCACAGATAGAGACTTGGCTCTATTGAATGCAATTCAGAGGGTATTTCCTACGGCAACACATTTGCTATGTAGATGGCATATTAGTAGGAATGTTTTGGCCCAATGCAAAAGGTTATTTGAAACAAAGGAGAAATGAGATAACTTTATAATGACTTGGAATATACTTGTGTTGTCCACCACAGAAGATGAGTTTAATGATCACTGGACAAAACTCCAGAGAGAGTTTACTACCTACCCAGATGCTTTACGGTATGTGTCAGAAACTTGGCTGAGCAAGTACAAGGAAAGATTTGTTGCAGCATGGACGGACACATGTAGGCACTACGGGAATTTGACAACTAATAGGTATCACAAAGAATTGATAAATTTAAGAAATTTATAATTTAATAATGCAATTGTTATCTCCCTTTTATTAAATTTTATTTACTTTTCCAGGGCTGAAAGTGCACATGCAAGGCTGAAAAGACAGCTTGGATCAAGCCAAGGGAATTTCAAATCATCTTGGACAAAAATACATAATTTAATTGAGTTACAACACAGTGACATTAAAGCCTCATTTGAGAAGAGTTTGACGGTCGAGCAACATGACTTCAAGCCTGCTGATTTCAAAGAACTGCGAGGTTTTATTTCTATAAGTGCATTAAATCAGATCCTCGCTCAAGCGAAGCGAGCCGATTCAGTTGGTATTGATGCTTCAGTTTGTGGGTGTGCTATTTGGCGCACACATGGTTTACCATGCGGCCACGAGATTGCACGGTTCAGGATGGAAGGTCGGCCAATTTCCTTGGATTGCATAGATCCTCATTGGAGAAAACTTGATATGATGCCGGCTTCAAATGTGCTAAGTATTCAGCTGAGCTGTGAACCAGAGTTGGATATAATTGCTCGGAAATTCAAACAGTTAGTTGGGTCCTCGCAATTACAGATGTTAAGAAAATTGAGAGAGATTGCTAGCCCATAAAGTACTTCTCTTGAAGAACCTGCCAAAAGGGTCACTCGTTCAGTTGGTCGCAGCCGTGCTTCATTGAAGGTTGATACATCTACCCGCCGTGATCCTTCTGCCTTTGAGTTGATTCTTTCGGGACAAGATAGTTATTCTCCTGGTACAGGCACTCCACAAGCAACGCAATTGCCAAAGAGGCAGCCAAGGAAGAAGGTACGAAGTATTTCTTTCACTTAGTAAGGGACCATACCATAATGTGCCAGACACGTGCCGATATGTGCCGCACACATGCCGGTTCGTGCCGGCACAAGCCGGCAACTTCCGAACCCCATGCTGGTAAGTGCCGGAACCGTGCCGGTTCGTGCTGGCATCTTTCATACCCGTGCCGATGAGTGCTGGACGCGTGCCGGTACGTGCCGAATGCGTGCCAGCAACTTTCGAACCCCATGCCGAACGCGTGCCGGTACGTGCCGGCACATGCCGGCACCTTCCAGACCCGTGCCATTTGTTATTACAAAGCGAATGTTTCTGTTGCGTCTAATTCATTCTTTAATGGTTTGTAGGTTTCTCGTCAGCGAACCCGGTCATATAATAAGCCAACAATCTATATTGATCAAATTCAGATGGGTTGAGGCCATTCATCCAACATATCAAGGATGTTAAAGCTGATGGCAACTGCGAATTTAGAGCAATAGCTGACTTGCTGGGATTTAGAGAGGAGGATTGGCTCCGTATTAGGAAGGATTTATTGAATGAGTTGCAATGTCATTCAGAGCACTATCGTGCTTTATTTGCTATCGAAGGGAGGTTTCAAGAGATTGAGCATGCATTATTATATTTTGATAATGATCCACCATTTGACTGGTGGATGACTATGCCGGATATGGGGCACGTTATAGCGTCCCGCTATAACGTTGTCCTATACCACCTCTCCTTGCAACAATCTTGCAACAATGTCTTACATTCCTACCTTTACGATCGGTGCCTCTTCCTCCTTTATCCCGCAAAGATATTGCAGTGGCGTTCGTTAATGGCAATCATTTTGTTGAGGTATTAATTGAACAACTCTTAATCATGCTTAAATGACTAATAATTCATTATGTTTACTAATTTATATATTTGCAGGTGTTTCTGTTACCGGGTCATCCTGTTCCCCCAATAGCAAGCAATTGGTACAAACATCATTTACCGTGTGCTTCCGGATGGGCTTCTTCATATGAATCTAGGATTCATGAGTTTAGACGAACGATCTCGTCGGATGTCATTATTAGCGAAACTATTGAGTTGTAGAAGTCCTTTTGCTTGCAACAATCAATTTTGTATAATGTATGACATATTTATATTAATTCAAAAGATTTTCATTAAAATTGAGCCGAAAGGAAGTGAATTTTCATTCAAATTTTATTGTCTGTTACAAAAAGATGCACTATGTGCTAACAGATACAAAATACATGAGGTACATCAGGGATCCCCACCACCATTGTCGACGCCTGTACTGCTGTGGCGATGCATGACTAGGGCCAGAAACATCAGGCTGAACAGGCTGCACCGTAGAGATATGCTGACCCTGCAACACATGTGCCATCTGCGATATGACATCATACATGTGCCTCCCCTGTGACGCAGCAGCCTCCTCCCAATCCATATCAAGTATGTCAGTGCAAAGGCCAAGCGCATCTGCAATACGTCGGCCTAGCATGTCAGCATCAGCATCATCGGGACGTGATCGGGAGTAGATACTGGATCGGCTCTCCGGAGGGTGAATAGCCAGATGCGTGATCCGAGAAAACCACTCCAAAAATCCCGGTACGCAATCGAAGGGTCGGGTCACCAGATGGCTCCTGCTCGCTGTGCTCAGCAGGTGATCCTCCCACCTCTCCCATAACTGCTCATAGAAAACATACCGGATGCGGTACAAAGCTGCTGTCGATCCTCTACTGGCTCGCTCAGGGGCCAGTGGCGCACGGGGGATCGTCTGTATCCTGCTGAACTGTCGTAAAACCCTTTCAGGATGATAGGGTTCTACGACATCCATGCACTTCAGGCAGCCACTGAAGAATGCAATATCAAGGAATGGACGATCATCCCGAATAAGACGATGGGGATCCCAAACTACCTACAATATATTAAATCATAATAAGTTTGATAATGTATGACAAATTATATAAATGCACAAGTGCATGGTCCTATGGTACATACCTCATCTGCCCTCAGTACGTCCAATGACTCGTATAGAATCACTAAATGGTCCATCGTAGAACGGGGTGAAGTGCCGGGAGTCCATCGGTGTACGCGAGGCCTAGCATCAGTATAGTCTAAGGCTGGGTGAGGAGTGAGAAAGGAAAAATGCTCATAAATCCATGCATGGAGAAACGTCATATATCCACTGATAGGCATGGGCACTGGGCCGTGCCGTGCCAGGCACGGCCCAGGCCCATCGTGCCAGAAAAATTACCATGCCATGCCTGGCATGGCCCATTAACAAATGAGCCGTGCCATGCCTGGCACGGCCCATTAACAAATGAGCCGTGCCAGGCACGTCCCACTAAAAAAAATTCAAATTCGGCACGGCCCTACTGGGTCGTGCCATCCAGAATGGCCCTGCTGGGCCATTTTGTGGGCCGTGCCATGGCACGGCTGGTGCCAGGAGTACACTATGCGCCTAGGCACTAGCCAGCTGATCCAAGCCATGATCCTGATCGGCAATGATGGATCGGATAATTGCGATCGATCTGATCGAAGATGATCCGATGGTTGCGATCGATCCATGCCATAATCCTGATCGGCGATGATCGATCCAACGGTTGCGATCCATCCGATCGGTGATGATCCGATGGTTGCGATCGATCCAAGTCATGATCTCGATCGGCGATGATCAATCGGACTGTTGCGATCAATTCGATCAGAGATGATCCGACGGTTGCGATCGATCCTAGCCATGATTCCGATCGGGGATGATCGATCCGACAGTTGCAATCCATCCGATCGGCGATGATCCGACAATTGCGATCGATCCAAGCCATG